>CM062348.1:1095482-1645482 GCA_031216105.1 Dalbergia cultrata | reverse complement strand
ATATGAATTCCCAAACAGATCAAAGAAGCTCTAGAAAAGACTGGCAAAATTTGCTAAACAACTCAGCCTATGTTTGAACAATAATTTGAACTTCTAATGCTCAAAACACCCAAGCGTCCCACAAATAATTAAACCAAACTGAAAACATGAACCCAAATCAGAATTGCACATAGATATCTAACTTTGATCGTTCTGATCCACATCAAAATAATAGCATACATTACCAAGACTCAGAAACCAACTATACTGCATACTCCAAAGTCCACACCAGGTGGTGACATCATGGTGATGTTCAAAATTGTTTTGGAAACAAGTAAGTTGAAGTTGAGGAAGATTTACCTCAGTGGACCAGTTGAGGAGCTTCTGGGAAAAGTTGGGTATGCGTAGCTGGCTAGTTCAGCAGTGAAGTTATGCACGCAGTGTAAGTATAGAAGGGACCAATTGTAGTTTAGTGGGTTTCCTGCGTGTGGCATTCACTGGAGATTCTTATCCACACATATTTATCATAATAAGATTTCGGGGCACTTTTTTGAGGCTGTCACAGCAACAAGACAAAGTACATGAGGAGTGGATCAGGCCACGCCAGCATCCTATTGGCAAGATCAAAATTCACCACGTATTTTTCTCATTCCAACAAGTAATGCACCACAGTCTTAGGGGCTGTGTGGAACCCCAACTTCCAAAGATTCTCTTCTTTTTTTTCTTTGTTTTTTTTTCCCTTACACATAGAGCACTACTTCTAATTTCAAAATTCCAGGATACACTTCAAGACTTGGTTCATCTTTATGTGATTTATATTTTCTGGAGTGAAGAATGAATGCTTCATTTATAGAAAGAAAGAAAATATCCCCCTCCCTCTTCCGTGAAATTCAGTTATTTGACTATCGATCACCGAATAAAAACATGCAATACCTATCACATTTAGTATTTTGATAATACTTATATAAATTGCCTTTATTATTCATCTTAAATTTTACTTTAATAACCGCGGCTTCAAACCTAGTTGGTTTAGTGATAAAGGGTTTAAGTAGTATATATATGAGAACTTATATTCAAATCTCATTATAGCCATTATAATTTGAGAAGAAATTAGAAAAGAAAAAAAAAAACCACTGCTTCAACTTTTTAAGTTGAATCGTCACTTAAATGTTTGTTTTAGAACCAGAAGCTGACAATAGTTCATAAACAAAAATGAGAATTGATATCCTATTCAAAATATGTGAAAAAAAAATCTTTAAAAAATATTATGGGTTTGTTCCTTTAAGTTCTTTTTCTAAATAAAAAATGACTTCTAAAATTGAAAAAGTTACTTTTTATAAAAATTACTCAAATCAATTTCCATTGAAAAATTAAAAATAGTTGTTTTTGTCTGAAAAAAAAGAGTGTTATGATTCTTTTTTTCTTTTTTATTTGGTGTGAAGTGTTATGAGTTTTATGCGCCATCAAAACACTTTAGGCCTTTCTTTTAGGTCTTTGGTCTGGCTTTTGTTTTTGTCAGGCCTTTCCTTTTTCATCGCAGCCTTCAAATTGCGGTCAGCTAAATGATGCCAGGCCCATCACAGACCCACATAGAAACGAAACCAAAACCTCAGAACTGAAGGCCCAAAATCTGTCAACCGCCAGTATTCTGTTCACTCACGGTGCAGTGTTCCGCAAAATATCACTATCTATCTTCCCCAACAAAAGGTGTAAAAAAAAGTCAATATCCATCTGTAGACAAAAATATTTTCCAACCTCTTCTTATTTTGGTCCGTGTCTCAGTTCAGTTCGAAAAAACACCAGACAAACAGGATAGGAGCATAGCAGAAGATCATTGAAAAGAAATGATGTTGAAGGTGTGGAATTGGTACCAGAACTGCCTATCTGTTCATCCAGTGAGGACCCAAGTCATCAGCTCTGCCGTCCTCTGGGGCGTTGGTGACGTTGCTGCTCAGTACATCACTCACTCTGCTGCCAAACCCAAACACCCTCTTCGACTCTCTGTAACAACCAACTACCCTCTCTCTCTGTTTCTTCTTGCTTCCTCACAATCCTAGGCATCTCTTATAGCCCCAGGATTGTTGTTGTGTTACATTAGATGTTGTGCATGTCGAAACATTTGGATTGGATTGTCAATTGCTTCAGGACTGTCAAATGCTTGAATCCGAATACGGGGGAATTGCATTTCCAAAGATGGATTTCTTTTTCCTTTTCTTTTTCATCTTGTATTTTAATGGGAATTGAAAAATGAAAATTGATTTGAGTGGAAATATAGACACCATCAGTTCCAAAAAAAAAATCTTTTTTGATAGGAGTATTGGTAGGCTTAGGTGGTTTGAATCTATCTTACTTACCAGCTTTGTCTTTTAGATTTTTCATATATCCGTGGGGTTTTCGCAATGTGCCTTGCTGTGAAATGAAATTGGCGGGAGTATTTTCTCGTTGAGCTAGTTTTATTTTGGTATATTGACTGTGTACAAGGCTTATTGGCAATCTGAAATTATGTTTGATGTACTAGGATGCAGAAACTAAATTTATGATAAACTGGCATCGCGTGGCTGTTACAAGTATGTTTGGATTCGGTTTCGTTGGACCAGTTGGCCACTTCTGGTAGGTGTGGTTCGCATATTTGTTGTAGGCACTTTAGTTTATTTACCAGCTTTCCTATACTGTCTAAGAAATTTTTCAACATCGTGTCAGTGAGACCGATATGATTTTAATTCCTGAAGGAATGAAACATGCATGAACATGATGTTTTATGTTGGGACTCTATGAACCAGTTTGTAAAGATATTGCATACAACTTTTGAGAGTTATCAGCTAGTTATTTTTCCTGCAGTACTTGTATCAGGCTTAGGATAGCCCTCTCTAAATGTGCATGTTCTTAATTGGTAGGTTCTTCTTAGAATGAGTGGAAACTTTACAAAGGCACGATAAGCTTGGATTCCAGTTTGCCTATAATGTTGGTTTCAGAACTGCTGTCAAAACCTTTTAACTCATGGAAATTCCAGTTTGCCAATATGATATGAGGATAGATTATGAGGTGAATGAAAAAAGTTATGAAAGAGAGGGGCATGTCATTGAAAGGTAACTAAATTGGGAGAAGAAATTGAGTCATAATAATATCATTTAGCAACAATTTGCTGACCATATCATGCCAGCAACTAAGTACCTGTTCTTCTAATTTGGAAATTTACACCAGAGTGCACTTGAACCCAGTGCATATAACCTAGCTATAGAGAGAGGAGATCTTTCCTCCAGTTAGCTAGAAATTAAGAGCATTAGGCCCCTTGTGACTATTTCCTCTTATAACTCTTCGTTAGATTGGAACTTCACTTGGATATGTAATTTTTGTTCAATGGTATAATTTCAGAAGACAATGGGAATGGGTATGCACTGAGACAAACATGGCTTGCAAGCTGATTGCTTTGGGAGTTTAATATTGAAGAATGTGACATCCGTTTTACTTAACAATAAGCTTAAAGAGCAGTTCTTCTGTAAAAATTATAAGCTAAGTTATAATTTCTACTGCTAAGGGACTTGTACTCGCATTAAACCTACCTTCATGTCTTGCAGGTACGAAGGCTTGGACAAATTTATAAGGCTTAAGCTTCATCTCATGCCTAAGTCCGCACGGGCCATAGCTACTAAAGTGGCAATGGATGGCCTGATTTTTGGTCCCGTCCATTTGTTTGTCTTCTTTACTTACATGGGGTTGTGCTCAGGCAAGACTATTCCCCAGGTGAAGGAAGACTTGAAGAAGAATTTTATCCCAGCCTTGATGGTAGAAGGTGGTGTGTGGCCAGTTGTGCAGGTCTTCAATTTTCGGTACATTCCTGTGAAGTACCAGCTTCTCTATGTGAACTTGTTCTGCTTGCTGGATAGTGCTTTCTTGTCTTGGTTGGAGCAACAGAAGGATGCACCTTGGAAACAATGGTTTAGGTCATTTCATTCTTCTAATGGAAAAGGAGGTCAATGCTGATGAGAAGATTTAGTGACTCAACACTCAAACACTCGGTCCTCCTCCATGAATATTGTTCAGTCAGCTTAAGTAGTCCTCAGAATGATTTCTAACCCTTCCTACACTAAGGCACCCTTTCCTTTTTTTTTTCCCCCCTCCAGTAAGGATAGCTGGAACATGGATCATTGATTAACTAAAGCTTTCAAATACTGTTTATTTGATGTCTTGAAAGTTGTAATAGATAGCATTGGAGATACTAGATATATAGATACTTTCTTTGTTTACTTTTTGCCAGTCCCCTAAAATTTGGAGATAGATTTTGTAGCTGTTTTTATGTTAGTTTATTACATAAGCACTTCTAAGGATATTTTATCCAGATAGTATAATATGACAATACATTCGATGAACACTAACAGGGCGTTTGGAAACCTTTAACGAGATGGAATTGAATTGAATTCCATTAAGAATTGAATTTCATCAAAAATTGAATTGAATTCTTATGTTTGGAATGAACAAGTAAATTAAAGAATTACTATTTTATCCTTCATTAATAGGTTAGGAATAAAACATTATATTTAAGTAAGGTTATTTTGGTATTTTCATTTGTTGGAATTCAATTCCCACACCAAATCGCACCTCTTTGGGTCTGATTTCAATTCCTTAGTTTTGTTGGATTTGATTAAATTCAATTCCTTTACTTAAGTTGCTTTCAAACAATGAAATTCAATTCAATTCCTTGATGGAATTGAATTCCAGGGGTTTTCAAACGCTCTGTAAATCCAATAAGACCTGTAAGGCTGTAACTTATTCAATCATACAGAATTGAACCACAAAAAATTACTAAGATCTTTTAAATTAAAAATAATCAACATAGTTTTGTTAAATAAAAAAGTTCAACATTATCTACCCGTAATCCCATATATAAAAATAAAAAGTAATATTAGTTTCACTTCTTTTGTTATAATCTGATTTCACTTCATTGGTTACATATTTGTCTAAAAGGTAAATTTTGATATCCAAATAGTATAAAAATATTGTATGTACTCAATCAATAATAAAATAACACGAGTGAATATTATTAACTTCTATACCCATTTTTTTTATAAAGCTACGTAAATAAAGAGAGTTAATTAGAGGACAATGTAATTTTCTTCTGTTTGGTTAGTCCATTAAAATTAAAATTAAACTGTAACTGCAGTAGCTCACAAGTATCAAAATTAAATTCTAAGAGAGGCGTGGAGGGGATTCGGGGTGAGCTATTTAAAGCACGAGAACTTACAATACAAACCAGAATCAATTCAAGAACCAGATACTCAAAGCGTAAGTGTGTGCGTCTCAACATACAAACCAGCTTCTTTCTTTCCACTTCGTTGTCTCCGATGTAGCAACTCATCTTCCTTAAACCAAACCAATGCAATCAGATCACCACCACCACCTTCTTCATCGTCTTCTTCCTCTTCCTTAACAACGACAAACATGGCCTCCACGCAACGCAGCTCCGCCTTCTCTCTCTCCCTCCTCTTCCTCTTCCTCGCCATCTCTCTCTACCGCCTCCGATTCCACCATTCTTCCTCTGACCCCGCCCCCCCATCATCCCAAACCCTACCCCCAAATTCCACCACCCAACACCACGACGGTGGCCGCCGCAACTACATCGTGCGGTTCCGCGAGTACAAGACCGCCCACCACCACCGCGCCTACCTTGAATCCAACCTCCGATCCCCAGGCTGGCACTGGATCGACCGCCGCAACCCCGCCGCCATCTACCCCACCGATTTCGGCCTTGTTTCCGTCCACGATTCGGTTCACGACTGCCTCACCCACCAGATTCGGACCCTACCACTCGTTAAGGACGTGCATGTTGACATGGGCTACACGAGGGGCCTTCTCAACAATGATCACTCCCACAAAGCTGATTCCTTTGTTGATGGGAAGAAGCGCCCCGGCAAGATATTTACGCCCATGTCCTTTAGCGATGAAGATGTTGATGGAACACCCCATTGTTCCTTCGTTCATAACTCTTCTGTTAAATTGGGAAGACAACTCATGATGCAGGTGAAATCTTTTGTAGCCATGTAAAGATTCTTTCTTTCTTTTTTGGTCCCTCTTTACGGTTAGTCTTGAAGTTATAAAATGTGTATTGTATGGTTAGTCTTTCTTGTTTGTAAAATGGATTAACTTTGGTGAGTTTTGTTGATTAAGTTTTTATTATGTAAACGTGAGTTGATTCAGGAAATGTGCTGGTCAAGGATAATTTCAGGGTCTAAGTAGCCTATTTAGTGGTTTGTTATACTTGGATACATGGGGTAAAAGGGGAAAATAGATAACTTTAAAGAGGCTTGCTTTGGGGAATCTTGGTAATCTTGTAAAAGCGCGCTTGCTCTGAGATGTATCTTATTGTGGCAGAGATCTCAAGTGACTTCCATGTTTGGGGCGGAGGATCTCTGGGCAAAAGGGTACACTGGTTCTAAAGTCAAAATGGCTATATTTGATACTGGCATTCGAGCTAATCACCCTCATTTCCGCAACATCAAGGTATGTTTGTTTGAGGTGCTTCCTATGGGCGTTATAGTTCTTTTGGTTTGTCATTTGAGTGTTAAGGACCTTTACAGGAGCGCACAAATTGGACCAATGAGGATACATTGAATGATAATCTTGGACATGGGACCTTTGTTGCTGGTGTTGTTGCTGGGGTAGATGCAGAGTGCCTTGGTTTTGCACCAGATACAGAGATTTATGCATTTCGTGTGTTCACTGATGCACAGGTAATGCTTGTTGGATATTATTGTTGAACTCGTGTTCTTTTCTTTAACTACATTGAAGTGGAGTATTAGTTTTTCTGAATTTTCTTATTTGTATGTGTGTACGTCAAATGCACGATATGATATGTTTATTAACCAAGTAATCATCAGCAGACTCTGAATAGAAGAATGCACATGTGTTTATTTGCAACGTCACAAATTATTGAGCAGCTGATATATGCCTTTTATAATTAAGTTGCACAGGTTTTGTAATTTATCTGCTAGTAATATTGTTTATTTTGTGATATTTGGCAATATTTTGAGAAGAATTCATTCAGCCTATTGCAGGTTTCATACACATCATGGTTCCTTGATGCCTTCAACTATGCAATTGCAACCAATATGGATGTGCTAAATTTGAGCATAGGTGGGCCTGATTATTTGGATCTTCCATTTGTTGAGAAGGTGAGTTTCCTTATCTGTCCATCCTTGCTCTGTAATTTGTTAGTAACTTAGTATTATGTGTTTTATGCAGTTTGAAGAGGATAATTACCCATCTGTATTTTTTTTTTTCAGTATTATAGTGTTTTCATCTACCATCAGCATGACCTTTACGTTTGTGGAATGTGGAAGCCATTTATTTTTTGTTTGTCACTGAGTATGGAAATATCCTCTTACAAAGCTTTATTCTCTTCATTTGTTTTCCAGATATGGGAGATAACAGCAAATAACATTATCATGGTCTCTGCAATTGGAAATGATGGACCACTTTATGGAACTTTGAACAATCCCGCTGATCAAAGTGATGTAATTGGTGTTGGTGGTATTGACTACAGTGACCATATTGCTTCCTTTTCCTCACGTGGCATGAGTACCTGGGAGCTTCCTCATGGGTAATGTTTGCTCATTTGTTTTCAATCTTGCAGTAAAAAGTTGGGTTCTGAAAAATTTTAGATTTTTCATATTTCTGGCTTTACTTGGTTTGGTTCTTGTCATTTGAGGAAAATGGCATTTATATGCAAATTTGGTTTCGTAATGCTGATATGTGCTTAAAGTTTAAACTTCCATTAACATTTGCACCTTGCAGTTATGGTCGTGTGAAGCCAGACATAGTTGCATATGGACGGGACATAATGGGATCCAAGATTAGCAAGGGTTGTAAAAGTTTATCGGGAACTAGTGTTGCAAGTCCTGTTGTAGCTGGTATTGTATGCTTGCTTGTAAGCATTATTCCTGAATCTAATCGGAAAGATATCTTAAACCCAGCAAGCATGAAACAGGCGTTGGTTGAGGGTGCTGCAAAGCTTTCTGGGCCTAACATGTTTGAGCAGGGTGCTGGCAGAGTTGATCTGTAAGCTCAACTGTTTTGTTTTGATTTGGCTATGGTTGCCATTACCACCATAATGATGCTTTTTCATCAGATTCTTTAATCTTTTTAATTTTATGTTCTTATTTGTTAATGTAATTTTCAGGTTAGAATCATATGAGATTCTTAAGAGCTACAAGCCCAGGGCAAGCATCTTCCCCAGCGTCCTTGATTATACAGATTGTCCTTACTCGTGGCCTTTTTGTCGTCAGCCGCTCTATGCGGGTTCCATGCCTGTCATCTTCAATGCCACCATTTTGAATGGAATGGGTGTTATTGGCTATGTCAAAGGTCCACCAACATGGCATCCTTCTGATGAAGTAGGGAATCTTTTAAGCATTCATTTTACACATTCAGAGGTTATCTGGCCTTGGACTGGTTATTTGGCACTTCACATGCAAATCAAGGAAGAAGGCGCTCAATTTTCTGGAACGATTGAAGGCAATGTGACTCTTCATATTTCCAGTCCACCAGCTCAAGGAGAGAAGGACCCTCGAATCAGCATCTGTGTGCTTCACTTGAAGTTAAAAGTAGTGCCAACACCACCCCGGTCCAAGCGAATTTTGTGGGATCAGTTTCATAGTATTAAATACCCACCTGGTTATATTCCGAGAGATTCCTTGGATGTTCGCAATGACATTCTTGACTGGCATGGCGATCATCTTCATACAAATTTTCACATCATGTTCAATATGTTACGAGATGCCGGCTACTATGTTGAAACACTTGGTTCTCCTCTTACATGCTTTGATGCTCGTCAATATGGAACACTTCTAATGGTGGATCTTGAAGACGAGTACTTTGCTGAGGAGATTGAAAAACTTAGAGACGATGTTATAAATACTGGATTGGGACTAGCTGTCTTTGCTGAGTGGTATAATGTAGATACCATGGTAAAAATGAGATTCTTTGATGACAATACACGGAGCTGGTGGACCCCTGTTACTGGAGGGTCAAATATTCCAGCACTTAATGAACTTTTGGCTCCATTTGGGATTGCTTTTGGAGACAAGATCCTGAATGGTGATTTTTCACTTTTAGGTGAGCAGAGTCGATATGCTTCTGGAACTGATATAGTGAGATTTCCAAGAGGTGGTTATGTACATAGCTTTCCTTTCTTGGATAGTTCCGAAAGTGGAGCAACTCAGAATGTGCTGCTGACTTCTGACACCAAAGTGAGTTGAAAGAGCACCTCTTTTTTATTGCATTAGTTATTAGTTATTACTATTAAATTAAAGGATTACTGATGGTGGAGCTTAAAGAAAAAATCTTTAAAATAAATACAATTCTTGAGCTTATTGTAGGGTTTTCAACCCACCGAAAGATTTAAATATTACATTTATTCATTTGGCATGACAAAGCTAAAATTTCTATTTTAATAAATAATCATCACAATGATTAATTATTAATCATCTGATGGCTTAATTATATGATGTTGATCATATTGGAAATCATCTTTTTATTTTTGGGTGGTAGGACGTAGGACATCGTCTATTAGGATCCATTAGTTAGTAGTTAGTTAGGGGAGTTGGTTAGTTAGTCAGGGGATTAGTTAGCTATAAATAAAGGAATTAGAGATTAATTAGAGAGTATTTTGATCAATTGTATTGAGTTTAGTCTCTTGAGAGAGTAGAGGAGCTCTCACTCTTCCTCACACCATTGTAATTATTTAGGGTTCTTGGGGATTTACCAAGGGTTCTCATCAATAAAGAATAGCATTCAGTTCCAGTTCTAACACTGGTATCAGAGGCTTTGTACCATCCTGGGAAAAGCTTCAATGGAGGCAATGGAGCATCAGGAGTTTCCTATATTTGATGGAAAAAATGGGTATTGGTGGATCATTTGTGCGGGGCAGTTTTGGGATGCCATTGGAACACCAGAGGCACAGAGGCTATGCGAGGTAGAGAAGGGATTATCTGGCCAAGCGCTCAGATGGTGTCAGTTATGGAAGCAACGCAATCCCAATGCAGTAATGTTTACCTTCGAATTGGCATTTATCCATCGCTACCAGCCAGATGTCAGACCTGTTTTGCCAAGAATTATCCAGAATGAAGTTTCTGATCTGGACCTTCTTGAATCAAGAAATGAAGAAGAAACCAGTAAGGAAATAGGTGTAAAAGAGGTCGTTTGCACCATTCTTCATGGGTCTTCTGAGGCAAATCAAGAAAAGGGCCCATGAAAGAGTGATCAAAGGGAGAACAAGGACATCAATCTACGACAACTGGCCAATTCGCCCCCTTTTGAGATCGATTTTGTAGCTATCAAGAAGAGAAAGGGCACGACCCTGGAGGAGAAAGACAAGGAGGAAGACGTCGGGTGGCTAGAAACAAGGAAGTTTCTGATCTGGACCTTCTTGAATCAAGAAATGAAGAAGAAACCAGTAAGGAAATAGGTGTAAAAGAGGTCGTTTGCACCATTCTTCATGGGTCTTCTGAGGCAAATCAAGAAAAGGGCCCATGAAAGAGTGATCAAAGGGAGAACAAGGACATCAATCTACGACAACTGGCCAATTCGCCCCCTTTTGAGATCGATTTTGTAGCTATCAAGAAGAGAAAGGGCACGACCCTGGAGGAGAAAGACAAGGAGGAAGACGTCGGGTGGCTAGAAGCGAAGACTGGAGGACGAAGCACAACCATATTTCACGGTGCAAGCGCGGTGGTCAAAGGTCTGTCGTCAAAGGCCACGACGGCCGGTGGACAACCACCGAGTTCAGAGTCTGTCATGGGAGTGAGCAGCAAACTGGACATGGCAGACCGATCGACGGGGAGGAGGACCACACAAAGAACGCCGATTCTGTGGCCGTGATCACCGTCATGCTCAATAAATTGATGGAGTGGTTGGGCAAAAAACAGAGATGGCAATCGTGAGGGCTGCCCAAAGGGCGATTCGCAACGTGATCTGAGCGACGATGGCGGCGACTTCACTGGAGGAGATGAATACGCAAATGCCGTGGTGACTGCCATGACAGCAACCTCGGCTGTGATAATGGCGGCAGGCGTTGTCCATCTAGACAGCGACGACAACCACGGTGAAGAATGAGGCAGGACATAGAGCTATGAAAAAGCCTTTCCCTGGAAACTTCACGACCAAGAAGGAGGACGTGGAGGTAGTTGCAGCAGCGATGGCTGAGTTCGAGGTGGTGGTGACTGCACAACTCAACCTCACTAGCGGCAGCAAAAGGAGGGAGCAGAATGTTGTTAGCAGCTGGAGCGTGAGGACAGGGAAGAAGAAAGAAATTAGGGCAATCCAGATGGGTGTTGGGGCTGTCCTATTGGGCCAAGGCCAGGCCCACAGCCAATGGAGGAAGAAATTACTGATCACATACCTTCAGCACATTTTGGGCCAAGCTCAAATGTTTGTAACAGTGGATGCAGGTCTTAAATGGGGCTTTTCTCCAAAATTAATGGGTCTAGCCCAAATTGATTCAGCCCAAAATCTCTCTATTTTTGCTGTTTTAACCACAATTGTACATTTAAGTTTTAGCTTTTTATTTTTTAAGCAGTGGGACCCTGGTGGATTTTTTGTGTGAAATTTTTGTACCTCAACTTGAGGACAAGGTGAATTTTTAGGGGGGAGTAGTGTTAGGATCCATTAGTTAGTAGTTAGTTAGGGGATTAGTTAACTATAAATAAAGGAATTAGAGATTAATTAGAGAGTCTTTTGATCAATTGTATTGAGTTTAGTCTCTTGAGAGAGTAGAGGAGCTCTCTCACTCTTGCTCACATCATTGTAATTGTTTAGGGTTCTAGGGGATTTACCAAAGGTTCTCATCAATAAAGAATAGCATTCAGTTCCAGTTCTAACATCGTCTTTAAAATGAGTCTTTAATTTTAATGTTGTCAAGTAGATATATCTTGTTAATATTGAGATACTTTCTAATGTTATAGAAAATTATTGTGATCTGTTTTGTTGAAACAGGCGGACACTCCAATTCTTGGTTTCACTGTGATGGGTGAAGGTCGTATAGCTGTATATGGGGATTCCAATTGTTTGGATAGTAGCCATATGGTTACTAATTGTTATTGGCTTCTAAAGAAAATACTAGATTTTACTAGTGGAGATGTCAGAGATCCTGTGCTTTTCTCTGATTCAGTTAAGCTAAATACTCCATTGTATGAAGAGGACAATCAATTGCCATCTCGCAGAACTGATGTAAATTTTTCAACATATTCAGCTGTCGTGGGGAAGGAATTGATCTGCAGGACCGACTCGAGGTTTGAAGTGTGGGGAACTAAGGGCTACAGTTTGCAGGTTAGAGGAAGGAACAGAAGATTGCCTGGTTATACTGTCATTGATTTGGGGAGAGGATTGAATTCAACCTTTGATGCTTCTAACAAAAGGAATCCCATAATAACTATGAGAAAGAGGGGAGACTCTCTTGGGAACAGGTACCTTGGCCTGTTTTATGGAGACGAGGTAAGAAACAGAAACAGTCCTATTGATTTGTTATGTTTGTTTGTAATAAACTAATAATACTTTCAGATAGTGCATATTGCTGTGATATGCTTAAGTCTCTGATGTTTCTTGCAGCTTGATGCACCTAAGCTTGCTGGTATTAACTGGCTTGTTCCTGCTGTAGCCGCAGCAACTGGTTAGTAAACACTAAGTTTCCCATTCGATTTTTAAAGTTAGTCTGACTAAGTATTATCTTTTGTTTCATTCCCTTTATATTTTGTGGCAGGTATTTTGCTATTGAGTTTTTGGCGTATTCGCCAAAAGCGACGCCGGCGAAGGAAAGGACCAGGCTCTGGTAGATTGGCCAATCTATTATAGTTTCAGCATTACATTGCTGTGTTATTAATTGTAACACTAGCCTCCAAAGAAATTTTTTCCTTCTTTTCCATGTAGCATAGTAACAAATTCGAGTGTTTCCACCAGCGTCACCCTAGGAAGATAGGCAGATAAGGCGCCTTTCCTTTCTCCATATAGAGTAACCAATTTTTTTGTTGCTTGCTTCGGATACTTTAAAATTAGATAATGAAGTAATGCATTTCAAGATTATTGGTTATTCTTACTACAAAATTAGATATAGATGCTTATTATTTAGTTTGCTTGAAAAAATAAATAAAGCCACAGCCATGCCGTCAATTTAATTTAATTAATCTAAATAATTATGTTTAACTAATTTAAATAGTAGCATTAAGTATATTTAAGTAAAACTTAATATATATGCACCATAGACGGATAGTGATCCCATTCACATTATTTCTATGGAAAACTTTCAAATAGATACTCAACTCGTCGTAGGTTGTCCACGAGTTGAGGATGGGTAAAATTGACATCCATGTACAGTAACAGGATAAAGTAAAAGAATGGTGAGCGCTCAAGTCAATGGGTTCCATGGGCGTTGCTGGCTTTCTCCACTGCTCCAGTCAGATGTGCTTACAGTACCATACCCACTTGTAGGTCCACTCACCTCACTGCTCACACCGCTCCCCAATGCCATTTTTCTGAACTTTGTTATGTCTTCCTTGTATTGTGCGTTGTCATAATCTAAGCTTCCACTACCGTACACAGTGCTTTGTCCGGGCCTAATTCCGTCATTAAGATCTGCTAGAGACGTTTCCCCTTCCAGAGCACGAACTATCTGCGCGCGGTATGTATACAAGAAGAATATTTATTTCTATGTACAGCAACCAGTAGCATAATTAAGTATTAACAATCTAGACAGAGACATGGCACTGATGAAAGGAGTTTTGCTTGCGTCAATATGCTGCCTTGGCAAAGAAAATTTGTTCTCTATTGTCAAGTACATTAATTATTATATAAGAATAATTGAGCAGATTGCTAATTTGACACTACTCAATGGAAAGCTAAAAGGCTTCGTAAAAGATAAGGTGTAACAATTATTGGCATATTAAAATCAAGGATTTGCTCTTATGTAGAACAAAAGATCCAAGTCATCTGTTTAATTCCAGACAACAAACTTTATTATCACTATGAAAAGCTTGGAATATATACTAGTTAATAACAATTGACATGAGCATACGACAATGACTTTTAAAATGACTAAAATACATGCTTGAAAGTGTGCATGTACCAGACAGAATAGCTAGCGCAGACCATCAATTCTCTGCTGTCTACACTTTGATAAGTCAATAAGATCAGACAAATTGACTTGGATACTTTACCTGGCTCATCCTAGGTCGACGCTTTGCCGAATGCCGTATGGAAGCTGCAGCGCATGCCACCATGCGAGCCATCTCATTGGGTTCATATTCATCCTGGAGCCTTGGATCAACCAGAGGATCAAAATTTTCATCTTCCAAAGCACGTGTGAGCAAAGGCCTTGCCTATATCAGAAGATAGATACAACTAAGAGTTGTTACATGGCACCTCCCTCTCCCACAGAAAGGGAAACGAAACACAGAAACCTCTCTTCATGAATATACCGCACTTTATGAATTTATAGTTGCAAAAGTAAATTTAAGCCGTATGAGCTTCACAACACTTACCCAGTCTACCAAACTATCCTCCACAAAAGTATGACTTGAATCAACTGGACGACGACCAGTAATCAACTCCAACAGCATAACTCCAAAGGAGAAAACATCTGATTTGTCAGTTAGTTTTCCGCTTGAAGCATATTCTGGAGCCAGATACCTGCACACAGCAATCGATGCATGAGCTTTTTCTTTTTTGCCCAGAGAAATGAATATGACCTGAGCATTTCTCATTGTCCCATCCAGGTTCTTGAGAAGATATAAGGACGATGTTCTTACCCAAAAGTTCCCATCACTCGAGTGGAAACATGAGTATTGACATCAGAAGAAAACTTCGCAAGCCCAAAATCTGCAACCTGCAGACAGAAAACGACAATTGTCATCTAAATTAAACTTATGAAGCAAAGGCTTGGAAACAAATCTAATTAACCTGACATTTGCATTTTGTTATTGGTATTTAAAATCCTGTCCCATTTAAACCAAAAAGAAAATCCTTTCCCAACTTCCACAACAGTTGTGGGTGCATCAATCAGTAAAACTTGCTCAAAGTAAGTAGAAGCTCCTTAACTTCTGGGATAATGGAGAGACAGATTATTCATATTAACTAGACTCTTGGCAGTTGTTTCATTGAATTCAGCACATGCCAATAACTATGAATTCTAAGAAGTCACATAACAGAACAAACCTTGGCTTCAAACTTGAAATCCAGAAGGATGTTAGCAGCTTTGATATCACGATGGATGATCTTTGGATGACCTGAACATGCAAATTATTACAATTGACATTTAAGTTGATATAATATAGTAGCAGCTGAAGAAATCCTAATCAGATGCATAGAGCATACAATCCTCATGAAGATATGCCAGTCCTTTTGCAGCTCCTAAAGCAATTCTCAATCTCGTGGGCCATTCCATCGTAGGTCGCCCTTTTCCTGCAATGTAAATAATTAACCATCATAACATTCAGATTCCTTTACCTTCAAATTTCAGCTTTTAAAAAATTGGCCCGCTGGAAGGGATTGAAAGAAGGTTCTACAATTTAAAGCTAAAACCAGATGTAAGATACCATGTAAATGGAACTCCAATGTACTGTTTGCAACAAATTCATAAACAAGGAGCCTGTGGGTGCCGGTGATGCAGTATCCAACCAAAGAAACAAGATGCTTGTGATGAACCCTGCTAATTATCTCCACTTCAGCCTGGAATTCACGTTCCCCCTGCCCACTTCCGGCCTTTAGCTGTTTGACAGCAATCTCCTTCCCATTGGGAAGAAGTCCTCTGTGGACATAACCAAATCCACCTTGTCCAAGGAAGTTGGCGTCACAGAAGCCATCTGTTGCCTGTGCCAACTCCTCATATATGAACTCATTCTTTGAGAATCCTCTTGTAATTCTTAGAGGAGACGGATTAGCTGCTGCAGCTGGTGGTGGAACAGCATTACTAATTTCACCTCCTGATGAATTGTTTGAGTTTGAGGCTGCAGATTCGTCCTTGCGGGTCACGGGCTGACGTGGTGATGGTTTGAACAGAAGTGGGCGCCATGGAGCCAGGGGCGAAGGTTGAGGCTCTGGCATCACCGGCGCTTCTACATCATTGGACGAAGGAAAGGAACCGTTATTTTTAAATGCCTCATCTGTCAATTATAGTGAAGAATTAACCATAACTGAGTAGTAATATAATGATAATTAAGACGAGGCAAAATAAGAGTAACTTGTTAATTACCAGGCAAAATAAGAGTAACTTGTTAATTAATTATCGTAGAAAGAAGTCAAAGAACTAATCAAGTTAATTAGGAACAGATAAAAATCTAGGTAGGTATAGCTTTATATATGTGTGTGTAGTTAGTACGAAATCTGTATCTGCATGGGGCATGTCTTTGCATTATACCAGATTTTAAGCTAGCTGTCTGTCGGCAAATTAAATTCAGTGAACTGGAATTGATGAACGTGCCAAAATAAGTGGCAACGTACGTCCATCCTCCATCCATGTATATACAAGGACAAAACTAAGATGGGCAAGGAACGAACATATATATGAAGAGAGATGAAAAGAAAAAAGTAGAGAAGAGCTATTTGAACACCCAAAAGTGGGATTATGCAAACAGACACTTTTTTAATCAGATTGGATATGATGGATGTTAAGAGTAAGTGGGGACATCCATCATATCCAACGGTTATAAAGTGGGTGTCTGTTTCAGACACCCACTTTTGGGTGTTCAAATAGTTTTTCTCAAAAAAGTATATATAAGAATTGAAAAGTGAAATTGCATGAGAGACGTGCAGCCCAGCCCAGCCCAAAAATAGAGCAATTAGCTAGTAGCGTAGTATGTCACCTTTATGTCCCTCGTCAACATGACGCTTTCTCTTGTTCTTCCTCCTATTCCTATAACGAATGAACAAAATGCTAAAGAGGAGAACAAAGGCCACAGCCCCTACGACGATTCCAACAATGATGCCGACTGAGGGGCCTGAAGAAGGAGTAGGAGGAGCGGGAGGACTTGTGTAGTTGGTAGGAGCAGGATATGTGGGGGATTCATCATCAGAGGGCTCGGGCTCGGGGGAGTCGGAAGTCATTGGCGAAGAAGAGGATTGGAAATGAAGTATGTGAACATCACTGTATAAGAAGAAGAGAATGAAGGAACTGGTGGTGCGTATTAATCACTCTTACAGAGACAGTGACAGACGATAGGGTATGCGATGTTCAAACGTTGAAGGAGTCTCTGGTGTAGACGGGACGCAAATCCTCTATCCCTTGGCCGTGTCTCCATTCCGGTCCCTCCAGTCACATTTGGACATGTGGCTAGATTTATTTTTTTAACCTATCATTTATTTTCAAAATTATGTTAAAATAACCCATTTATTTTTAGAGTTATATATAAAATTAATAAAAGGCAAATCCCAAGTTAGTTTATGATAATTTTAGTGTCGAACAAATTAGTCCATAACAATTATAAAGTATTAACTTGATCTTTGATAATATCAAAAGTCGAACACTTAATAGTTCTTAGATGAAAATATTAATAGTATTAATGATAATTTTATTATTGGATAAATTGATATCTAACATTATTTACACATTAAAAAAAACCTCATAAAATCACTAAATATCCAAATTTTGTCATTTTCATGGGACCAATTTGATAGCTCTAGTCAACAATTGACATGAGTATTCGACAATGAATTTTAAACTGACTAAAATACATGCATGGAAGTGTGCATGTACCAAATAGAATAGCTAGCGAAGACCATTAATTCTCTGATACACTTTGATAAGTCAATGAGATCAGACAAATTGAGTTGGAGACTTTTCCTGGCTCATTCTAGGTCGACGCTTTGCTGAATGCCGTGTGGAAGCTGCAGCACATGTCACCAGCAAACAATCTCGTTGGGGTCGTACCCATTCTGGAGCCTTGGATCAACCAAAATACCAAAATTTTCATCTTCCAAAGCAAGTGGGAGCAAAGGCATTGCCTGTGAAAACAATTATATTTTCATTTATTTTCAACCTATCATTTTTTTAAAAAAATTATATTAAAATAACCATTTATTTTTAGAGTTATAAGTGAAACTAATAAAAAGTAAATCCAAAGTTGGCCCTAATAATTTCAGTGTCGATTAAGTTAGTCCATAACAATTATAAAGTGTTAACTTGATTCCTAATAATATCAAAAGTGGGATGCTTAGTAGTCCTTAGGTGGAAAACAATAACGTTACTAGTGACGATTTTGCTACTGTATAAATTGGTACCTACTGTCATTTACACATTAAAATAAATCCTCGTCCCCCATTAATATTTTTTTAATGTATAAATGACGTTAAATATCAATTTATCCAATAATAAAATTATTATTTTCTATCCAGAAATCACTAAATGATGTTAGGTATCAATTTGTCCAATAATAAAATTGTTATTTTCCATCGAAAAATCACTAAATGTCCAACGTTCGATATTTTCAAGAACCTAGTTGATACCCCTCACAGTAGTGTGAACACACTTGCACAAATTTGACATTTTGGACTCCCATACAGGATGTTCCTCCGGTTTCCCCAAAAGACTTCAGTTTCCCCAAAATCATCTACTTCTGGAACTGATATAGTGAGGTTTCCTAGAGGTGATTATGTACATAGCTTTCCTTTCTTGGATAGTTCCAGAAGTGGAGCAACTCAGAATGTGCTGCTGACTTCTGATGTCAAAGTGAGTTGAAAGGGCACCTCTTTTTTATTGCATTAGTTATTACTATTTGTTGGCACCAAATTTTACTGAGTATCAGATTGTCAAATTGGCATTCAACTTTAACAGCTTGAAAGTTAGTCAAAAGCATATTATGGGAAGAATTGACAAAGCATCTAGTTTGTTAGACAATATGATGAAATACAAAAGAGTCCAGCTGTGATAAAGCTTAGGTATCTAATTCGACAACTCTGCATTGTCAAAATTCTTCTATTCAACTTTTGACAAGTCGAAGTCAAACTTTGTCATTTGGGACTTAAAATATTTTAAGACCAATTAGAGGCTAAGAATGACCAATCTTCACTGTAGAGATTCAACAAGTTGAAGTGGGGTTTGTCACTAGAAGACTTAAATTTTTTTTTAAGATGTTGAAGATACTGTCAGATAATTGCTTCACGTGTGTTCGTCAAATGGCGGTTATTAACGGTTGCCAGCAGTTATTGACAGAAGTGTGACAAGAACGTGACAAAGTAGTGGCAGAAGGCAAATGACAAAAAAAAAATGCCAAAGCCACGTGGATAACATCCGAGGGCAGCCAAAAGACAAATGTCAAAATCCTAGAGTCCTAGGCTGTCTATAAATAGTAGTTCTGTACACATTGTAAAGGGGTGGGAATTTGTACTCAAACACTCTCTCTTACACATCTCCAATGAAAGAACAGAGGCATGAGTTTACTGAGTAATTGTTCTTAACCCATTTCTTGCTTTCTTAGGATTAATCTTTCTTTACTTTAAGTTCTTATTTTCTTTACAATTTATGTACTTTATCTCAAGTTTATCAATCAATTTACATTCTGCAAGTTCTTCTTCTTCTTTAATCTGTCAAAATATTTCATTTACACTGTCACAACACAAATCACGTTACAGTCATTTTAAATTCCATCCTCATTTATAAAACATAGTTTGACACTCGATTCTTCTTTTGGTAGTGAACCTAAGAGGAGTAGCTTTTCGCTCCCCGAATCAAGATTTTGAAAAGCAATGGTTGTCATCGAAACTCCTGAAGTTTGTCGATATATGCCTGGTTTAGCGCAATTTGGCCTCCTGCACAAGGAAATTATCAATTATTTATTGTTGACAATATAAGTGACAAAATCTGCAGTAAACACTATTAAACTAAAGGATTAGAGATCGAGGAGCTTAAAGGAAAAAATCTTTAAAATAAATACAATTATTGAGCTTATTGTAGGGTTTTCAATCCACTGAAAGATTTAAATATTATGTTTAGTCATTTGGCATGACAAAGCTACAATTTCTATTTTAATAAATAATCATCACAATGATTAATTATTAATCATCTGATGGCTTAATTATATGATGTTGAATTTGATTCTTATAGGAAATCATCATCTTCTTTTTTTTTTTGTAGGATATAGGACATCATCTTTGAAAGTAGTCTTTAATTTTAATGTTGTCATGCAGGTATATCTTGTTAATATTGAGATACTTTCTAATGTTATATAGAAAGTTATCGTGATCTGTTTTCTTGAAACAGGCAGAAGGTCGCGTAGCCGTATATGGGGATTCTAATTATAAATACTAGATCTTACTAGTGGCTAATGTTGTATGGATATGGGTATGAGTATGGTATTCGTACCCAATATGGATACGGGTATGAGGTATGGATATGGGTATAAGTATGGTATTCATACCCGATATGGATACGGGTATGAGGTACGAAAATTTTGGAAAAAGTGAATTATGGGTATGTTTATATATATAAAGAAACATATTAAAATTTTATAGATTTGATGCAATGAAAATTAAAATTTTAACATAAAACTGATCAAAATTATTTAAGATTACATTGGAAATTTTCAAAATAATAATAATAATAATAATAAATTTGGGTAATGAAAATGTTAGGGCTCAATAGAATTGGAATATGAAAGGAAAAGAAGAAAAAAATATATAAAAATATAAAAAGAATTGAAAAGTGAAATTGCATGAGACGTGCAATTGCCTTAGTCCAGTTCTCAATCAAAAATTATTTCTACTCTTTTAATCAATTAAATGCTCACCAATCTATCAACTAGCATGCACTCAATCAACAAGTTAAATTATATGCTTACAAATCATGCTCACATACACAAAACAGCACTTAACCTCACATACACATGAATCATGAACATGAAAAGAAAGCAAAACACAGAGAGATAGAGAACAACACCAAGGCTTTGCATTGCAATCAATAATGTTTCAAAACATAACCCCAGCTCTTGAATCTCCTTGGCTATCAAGAGAGCTACTTCTCCATGGAGGAGATTACAACCAGAAAAATAAAAGGAAAAGAGCAGTAAGAAGTAGTAATCTGCATAAATGAATTAAACCAAATGTGTCAATGGGTGTTTAGAATGGAGGAAGAAGAAGATGAAGAAGAAGGTCAAGCTCTAACCTAGCTCTATTCCTAATTTTGGCAAAGAATACCTCGGGTTTGCTGCTACCAAGCCTTACATCATCATTAATTTTGCTAAAAAAAGGGGCCAAAGCGGGTCAATATTATAAAATTAAACTTTCAAGTTTGGCTCTGCAGCACTCACTGCAGCGAGTTAAGTTTACTGCAGTGAATCAGCTTGAAACTCTCCAATGGTGCCATTTCACAGGCTCATTGCAACGACTGATGCTTGCTGCAACGAAGCTGTTTTGATCTTTGGTCTGGCTTTGACTTTCAGTCTCGCTGTAGCGAATTATGCTCGCTGCAGTGAGTCTGGTTTGACATTCTTCCTCCTTCTAGTTTTCCCTTCTTCCTTCTGCCAGCTGCAAGTGCTACTCCACAATGCACTCCTATGGGTGACTCTTCATATGACACGATCCACTCTGCAAGACAAAGAAGTCTCATGAGAGATAGAAATCAAAATTGTGCAAAAGTAATTTAATAAAAGCCACAAAACAAAATTGACCGCAAAGGGCGAATACATCTAAAAAGTAACAAAACGGATGGAAATTAATTCCAAAAAGAATGCAAAAACACTAAGTGTAAAAATAAAATTATTTACAAAAAGAGTGCTTACCAATCACCCTTTTCCTTTTCCCTATTCACAGATACAACAGTTACTGCAGATTCTTCCATGCCTTTTATTTTCTAGTAGTAATAGAGAGTCGGCTGGTGAGCTTCACTTGAGTGAAGCATTCTTGATTCAATTTAGAGTGTTCCAGTGTCATTGTAGACAGGATTCTGATTCATATATAGATTATTTTGCATTTTGCATATTTGATTATATTATGGTTTGTATTTAAAATATTGGTCATTTCTGAACAAATTAGATCAGAATAGCTTGATATATATATATATATATTTATATTTTGAATATGAGTGATACTACAATTTCAGACTTTAGATATGGATTATGATATTCCAGTCATATTTATCTTACTTACAAAAGACAGGTGATTTGTATATAAAAATAAAATTATGTTTTAAATGGATTTTCCTGTTTAAATATTCATATAGAGTAATACATAGGTCACGAGGCTTATGTGGGAATAAGATTCCTCACGTGCCGGTCACGTATCCAAATCGGGTTGTGACAGTCTTTTTATAATTTTTTTAAAATTTTTTAATAAACCCATAAAAATCCATAAGGATTCAAATCTGCATGTTGAATGAAGAATAGGGACCCATGAAAGGGAGGAAAAGGAGAATGAAAGACAAAATTCTAAATAAAAACAGGAGATATTTCTCCTCTCTCATGGATACCCATTTTCATCCTTATAAATGACTTATGATATAGTAAAATTGTTCACTTATTCTATTTCATTATTCAACAATTTTGACTTTCAAAACATGTAAAATTTTCATTAAATAGGCTCTTTATTATTAGTTAAATATTGTCTATTGAGATTTTTTTCAACTTATAAACTTGACATTCAAAATATGATATAAAATAGAATAACATATTTACATTTTATTCATTTGTTAAATTATTTAACTACTAACTTATCTTCAAAATATTTTTATATACTCAATTTTTATAAATTATATTTAAATAAATTATTATTTATTTTTTATAATTGTCAATAAATTATATTTTTTATTATCACACAAGATAAACGATTGGTTACATATTATATATAACTACGTTTTATGTTATGATTATATATATAATCATTAATATGTATATACATCATTATGTATATAATATTTTAATGTGTATCTATATAATTATGTAGATATTGCGCGCGCGCGTGTGTGTATAAAGATATATTTGTTAAATTTTTGGATCCCTTATTTGTTTGTTGCTATAAAATAGAGATTTAGAGAGATATTATATCTTTTAGTTAGTGTGAATATAATTTATAGAGATTTTGTAATAGATTATTAATTATTTAAAAACTGAAAGTAAACTATCAATCTCTTAAAATTTTGCACGGAGATACTATTTATCTTCTAGAATCTAATTTTTAATTTTCATTCTTAAAATTAATAAATTTATTAAATATTTAAAATTACTTTTTTATCCTTCATATAATTGGGTTGAGTTTTCTATTAATTTTTTCCTGATTGATTAAGTTTTGGCTTATTTATTAATTAGTACTTGATTAATTTATTAATTATTTGTTTTCATAACTTATAAAAATGAGCTAGTTAATATAAAATAAAATTGAGGATATTACAATTACAATAAGCAGATTTGTCAATATGACAGCATTTAATTGAGGGACTATTATAGCGGGAGCTCACCGATACGCGGGTAGTGTGATCCCTCGCACTCTCGTTCACATTATCTGCATGCATGGACAAACTTTCAAATAGTACTCGACTTGTCGCAGATTATCCACGAATTGAGATCCATATACAGTAACAGGATAAAGTGAAGTAAATAATAGTGAACTGAACGCTCAAGTCAAGAGGTTCCACGGGTATTGTTGGTCTTTCTCGTCATTTCCATTTCCCTTTCCTTTTCCCTTTCTGATCTTGTGGTCTGGCGGCGCTGGCTTTCTCCATTGCTCGAGTCAGATGGGTTTACAATACCATACTCACTTGTAGGTCCGCTCACCTCACTGCTCCCACCTATCCCCAATACCATTTTTTCTGAACCTTGTCATGCCCTCCTTGTATTGTGCTGTGTCATAATCTAAGCTTCCACTAGTGTAGGCAGTGCTTTCTCCGGGCCTAATTCCATCCTTAAGATCTGCTAGAGACGCTTCTCCTTCCAGAGCACGAACTATCTGAGCTCGGTATACAAGAATATTTAATATTTATATACACAGCAATCAGTACCAGTAGTATCATTATTAACTCAACAATCTAGACATGGCACTTATGAAAGTAGCTTGCGTCAATACTGTCCTGCTAAGTAAAATTTGTTCTCTGTCAAGTACATTCATTATATATTTAAGAATACTTGAGTAGATTGCAAATTTGACACTACTCAATGGAAAGCTTTTCGCATATTTAAATCATAGATCTTCTTTTATGTAGAACAAAAAATATAATCAATCTGTTAAATTCCAGACAACAAACTTTAGGAAAGGGTAAATTATAATGACCTCCCATATGGTTTGGTAAAATCCACTCTGACTCTACTCTATTTATCTAGGTGACACTGACCACCCATTGTGTGATAAAGGGGAGGTCCATGTAATGATTTTACAAGTTTAAGGGAGGTCAATGTAATAATTTCACAAACTTATAGGCCTTCATATAAAGCTTGGAATATATACTTAACAATTGGGGAGTCCCTTTTGTCTATTTTCACTTCTCTTTTAAATCTTTTAGTTTGATGTTCCTAAAATACCCTTAATTAAATATTATGTTTAATTCTTTTCTATTACTATTTTCATATTTCAAATTATATCTAGTAATTACACTAATTAATATCAAATGTATAATTTGATTTATTTTAATTTTAAATCATAATATAAAATAATAATTAAATTCATTATTTTAATACTTCAATAAATGCTTAAGCAATTATGATTTTCTTTTAATTTTAATAACGTGACTATTTTGATATTTCAATAATCACGTTATTTTAATATTATATTCAGGAAATTATGTTACTTCACTATTATAATAATGACATCATAAACAAATTATAATTAACCATAATCATGTTAATACAAAATAATCATGTTATTCTAACATGTGGGCAAAAAACCCTTTAATACACACAAAGTAAAGGGGTGATTTTGCAACTTTTTATAGTTTAGAATTGAGAAATTCAATGACAAAAAATAATAGTAAATTAAATTTCAACAAAGAGAGAAAGTATTTAAATTTATTAATTATGAAAGAATTAAATTGAGTATATTTATATTTAAAATAAAATAAAATAATTTCTAAGTAAAATAAAAATTAAAAAAATTTGGACAAAATATATTGATAGTTTTATTTAATAAAAATAATAATTTATCCCCTTACTATGCTAAACTATGATTTTACACACTCCTTAACAATTTTTAGGCGTAAAACTAAATTGATTTATAATTTATATTTTATATATTTAACACACAGCATAACTTGAGTTATAATTTTATATAAAACTATATACCTTTCTAGGTTTATAATTGTGCCATTGATATAATTTGAGTAAAAATATTTGACATGCAATGTACAACATATTCTAATAACTACTTTATATATTTTATAGGTTGTGACCATCCCACTTATATAATTGATACACCTAATTTAGGTACATTCAATTAAAAATATTAAAGGAGGAGTGAAAATGGCCAAAAGGGTGTGGCTAACAATTGATATATGGTAAATCATGTTTCACTGGCTCATCAAAAAAAAAATTATGTTTCAGTATTTTTGATCGAAATCAGGGTATCCATCACGATACGGTGACTAATCCCCTCATTTGCGAGAGCTCTGCGAAGGAGTAACTAAGAGCGCTCCATTCCCATGAGTCAGAAATCGAATCCCTAACCATATAGTTAAGGAACAAAATGAGCTGCCACCATGCCACGGTTAATTATGTTTTACTATTACATTACGGCATGAGTATTCGACGATGACTTTTGAAATGACTAATATACATGCTCTGTGTACCAAAAAGAGCAGCTAGCGAAGACCGTCAGTTCTCAGCTGTGTAGGCTTTGATAAGTCAATAAAATATTAAACGAGGAAATTAATTAGATGCAAGTGGCGGATGAGGACTTAATTGTCATATGGCTCATGTCAACCCGTCGAAACCTGTCAGGCATGATAACAAAACAAATTGACTTGGAGACTTTACCTGGCTCATCCTAAGTGAGTAGTGTTGATTAAACACCAAAAAATAGATGTTTATTGAGACACTCACTTAATAATCATTGAATGTGATATGATGAATAAAGTGTGTGGGATCTACCATCACATCCAATAATTATTAAATGGATATCTCAATAGATACCCACTTTTTAGGTGTTAAAATAGTATTTTTTTAAGCTTTGCTGAATATCGTATGGAAGCTGCAGCACGTCACCATGCGAACCATCTCGCTGGGGTCGTACCCATTCTGGAGCCTTGTATCAACCAAAATATCAAGATTTTCATCTTCCAAAGCACGTGGGAGCAAAGGCATTGCCTGTGAAG
Organism: Dalbergia cultrata; assembly: GCA_031216105.1. Classification (NCBI taxonomy): domain Eukaryota; kingdom Viridiplantae; phylum Streptophyta; class Magnoliopsida; order Fabales; family Fabaceae; genus Dalbergia; species Dalbergia cultrata. The sequence continues at coordinate 1,619,243 of CM062348.1, read as the reverse complement.
ACAGTATTCCTAATAGATACGGTTAAAATGAGTTCGAGGGCACCACGCGGCACACAGAAAAGAAACACAGATCTTTTATTTCACCAATATACTAGTGTTCTGTGAATCTATAGTTGAAAATATGTATAAAAGGTTTTGCTAACTAATAAAGAATCCAAAAAATGCAAATTTCAAAATTTTGAGTATGTTTGATACATTGAAAACTTAAAATTTCAACTTTTCAATATATAATTTTTCATTCTGATTTCGTAACAAGCACCCTTAGGTAAACCCAGATATAAATGCAGCCCTCATAAGACAAGAGCATCATGCATAACACTAACCCATTCTACCAAACTATCCCCTTCAGCATGACTTGAATCCAATGCTCTGCGTCCAGTAACTAACTCCAAGAGCACAACTCCAAAAGAGAAAACATCTGATTTGCCTGAGAGTTTTCCACTCAAAGCATATTCTGGAGCCATATACCTGCAAGCAGCAATCCACGCATCATGAGCGCTCTTTCTTCTTTTGCCAATATTATGAACTAAGTGCTTATCTTGGCCACTTCCATGGCTCTTGACGTGATAGAAGAAGGATATATATATATATATACTTACCCAAAAGTTCCCATCACTCCATTGGTGATAACGTGAGTATTGATATCAGGACAAAATTTGGCAAGCCCAAAATCAGCAACCTTTCAACAAGAGAAAAAAAAAAATTGTCATCTGAATAAAAGATTATATATTGTACAAAAATTAATGATAAATATAAGCTAATCTTAGATTTTCAAGGGTGCATCCATCAGTAAAACCTAAAATTTTAACAAAGTAATAAAAATTGTGAGTATACCTTAACATGAATAATTTTTATGAGCAATAATTTTTGTAATAAAATATTAAAAAAAAACTCAAATAAAGGCACTCTTAAATTGGTCCAATGCCACGGGATGCCAAAAAGACACATATCAAATCAGAATATACCTTTGCTTCAAACTTACAATCCAGAAGGATGTTAGCAGCTTTGATATCACGCGATGAATGATCTTGGGATCGCCTGAACATACAAATTATTACAATTAGCGTTCAAGTTGATACGATTTATTGGTCGCAGGCAAGCTAGCAGCTGATGAAAAATGACAATGAGATAGATGCATAGACTGAGCATACAATCCTCGTGAAGATACGCCAGTTCTTTTGCAGCTCCTAAAGCAATCCTCATCCTTGCGGGCCAATCCATAGCAGGTCGCTCTTCCTCTGCAGTTCAAACAATTAGCCATCAGATCCCAGCAAGCTAGTTAGCGCTACCAAAAGCACTATATATATATATGCCACATGCAAGTACTATATCCACGTATATTACTGATAACAGAAATATATATAATTAAGCTAGTTAATTAAACTAGATTTAGCAAATATACCATACCGTGTAAATGGAACCCCAATGTATTGTTTGGAACAAATTCGTAAGCAAGGAGCCTATGGGCGCCAGCGATGCAGTATCCAACCAAAGAAACAAGATCTCTGTGATGAACTCTGCTAATTATCTCTATTTCTGCTTGAAATTCACGCTCCCCCTGACTACTTCCGGCCTTGAGCTGTTTGCCGGCCACCTCCTTCCCATCGGGAAGTCGTCCTCTGTGGACACAACCAAATCCACCTTGTCCAAGGAAGTTGGCGTCGCAGAAGCCATCCGTTGCCTGTGCCAACTCCTCATATGTGAACTCGTTCTTTGAGAATCCTATTGTGATTCTTAGAGGAGAAGGATTAGCTGCTGCAGCAGGTGGTGGAACAGGATTGCTAATTTCACCTCCTGATGAATTGTTTGAGTTTGAGGCTGCAGATTCGTCCATGCGGCTCACGGGATGACGTGGTGAAGGTTTGCGCAGTAGTGGGCGCCATGGAGCCGGGGGCGAAGGTTGAGGCTCTGGCATCACCGGCCTCTCATTGGACGACGGAGACGAACCATTATTTTTGGATGCCTCATCTGTCAATTGTGAAGAATTAACCACAAATTAGTAGTAATGTAATGATAATTAATAAGGGGCCAAATAAGAGTAACTTGATAATTAATTATCGAAGAAAGAAGTCGAAGAACTAAAACTAAACATGAAGTTAATTAGGAACAGATAAAAATGGGGCATGGCTTTGCATTACACCAAGATTTTAAGCTGGCTGTCTGTCGGAAAAGTTAGTGAACCGGAATCGATGAATGTGCCAAAATAAGTGGCAACGTACGTCCATCCTCCGATCCATCGATCGATATACTAGGACAAAATTAAGATGGGAAAGGAACGAACGTTGAAAAGAGATGAAAAGCAAAAAGTAAAAGTGAAATTGCACGAGAGACGTGCAACCCGAAAAAGAACAATAGCTCTAGCTAGTACGTATCAATTCAAGTAGCTAGCTAGCTAGGATGTGTCACTAGATCGATCACCTTGATGTCCTTCGTCATCATGACGTTCTCTCTTGTTCTTGTTCTTCCTCCTATTCCTATAACGAATGAACAAAATGCTAACGAGGAGAACAAAGGCCACAGCCCCCACGACGATTCCAACAATGATGCCGACTGATAGGCCTGAAGAAGGAGGTGTAGGAGAAGCGGGAGGACTTGTGTAGTTGGTAGGAGTAGACGAAGGAGGACTACTACTTGTGTAGTTGGTAGGAGGAGCGGGAGGACTTGCGTAGCTGTTAGGAGGAGCGGGAGGACTTGCGTAGGTAGGAGAATGAGATGGGGGGGATCCATCATCAGAGGGAGGGGGTGCGGGGGACGGCGCACTTGGGTCGTAACTTGTCATTGGCGTAGAAGAGGATTGAAAATAAAGTATGTGAATATTACTGTATGAGAAGAAGAGAAGGAGCTGAAGTCGTGCGCATTAATCACTCTTGAAGAGACAGTGGCAGAGAATGGAGTATGCTGTGATCACCGTGTTTTGAAAAAAAAAAAAAAAAAAATTTAAGTGAAGACCACTGTACACCTTAAGTAGTATAAATTATGGTAGACTTCTCTCTTTTCTTTATTTTCTCTTCTCCTTTTCTTCCCCGTATCATTTCCAAAGACCTCCTTTCTTCTTTCTCTCTTCATTCCTTTCTCTCTTCCCTTCTCCCTCCATTCACTCCTTTCTTTTTTTTTCTACTTATCTTCACAAAATAAATTACCACCACCTCCATCATCATCATATCCTCCTCCTTTTCATCATCTTTTCTCTCTTTTCCTCTCCTTTACTCCATTTTTCTCTCTAACTCCATTAGAGAGAATTGAAGATTAGGAAGGTATTGAAGTGATTTTCTTCACCAATTATACTCTCCAAGTGGTAAGTAAGTTTCTACCATACTCCATTTAAATTATTGAAATTTCTAAATTTTTTAGGATTAAATTAGGTTTCTTAAACCCTTGAATTTGGGGATTTTAGTAAATTGGCATTAATTGATGTTAATTGATAGCGTAATTAGCTCACAAATATTCATATTGTCTTGTTCCTAGAGCGATAGAGCAATTGGAGGACAATACTTGAGTTGGTGGCATCAAAGGCGTTGTTCTTCGGTTCTTTGAACCAATATTTGTGAGTAGATAGTGTATCTGTAGGTTACTTTATGCATGATAAACAATATAAAATTATATAAAGAGCTGAAAGTATGTTGAAAATGAGGCTTATGTTTGAAGTGAAAAATATTTAATTGGAGGCCATTATGTGATTGTTAGTCTTATTTAAATATTTTTGGTTGAAATGTGATAAATATTGCATTTTAGAACATTTTATATCAATTATTGAATTTGAGTATATTTTAGGTCTAATGAATTTCATATAACATGAGAATGAATTTTGTGTTGGAAAATGTTCTGGAAGTGGAATATGTATGATTTTGAGTTAATTTGGGGGAAAATTCCTAGTTAGAACCTGTAGTTAACGGCAGGGACGTTAGCCTCGGTGCATCGTGAGAAACTCTAGTTAGCAGGAGGGATGCTAACCCACACATAACTTTTGTTATGTCTGGAAATGTATTTGACTATAGGCCAACTCTAGTTAGCAGGAGGGATGCTAACCCATACATGACTTTTGTCGTGTCTGAAAATATATGGCTACGGGCCAATCCCAGTTAGCATGTGTGGTGCTAACCCACATATGACCTCGGGTCATGTCTGGACTTATTATTGTTCTGCTTCGGATAATTCCCTATTATACTTGAAATTATGTGATGTAAAGTTATGTTTTTAAGAAATCTCATGTTATAGCTATATATACATTATTATGTTTATATTGTTTTATGATTGTATTTAGTAAACTATGGATATCCTATCTCTCGCTGAGTTGCAAAACTCACCTCGTTGTCTTCCATTTTTTTTCAGATACAGGTGCTGGTGCTGGTTCTAGTTCTGTTTCTCCTGCTTAGCCTTAGTTGATTCCAAGTTGGTGAGCCTTCTTGTGAAGGCCTTTATGTTAGAACCTTTTTTTGTCTAGTTTGTCAGTTGCTCCATGTGTCACAGGCAGGGTCCTCGGATCTATGTTATGTATAGGTTGAAAATCTATGAATTAGATATTTAAATTATGTTATAAAAAAGATTTGTAAACTTAATTTAGTTTATGTTTGGACTATATAATGTATTATGCTTAATAGATTTGTAAAACTAATTTGGTATTAAATCTGGAACATGTTGGGATACTATATACTGAAAGGGTGCATTCTGAGAATGCTTGATGCCCATCTGCTAGAATTTAAACTGTAAATGTTGCAGGTTGTATTTTATTTGGGAAATGTCCGAAAAACAGAGGAAACTCTGTTCGTTTTTTTGGAAAATTTGGTGTTTTAAGACTTGCTAGGGAATGTGTTCCCTATGCGCCGGTCATGGCCTAAGTTGGGTCGTGACATATGCGAGATTCCAAGGTTGAAGGAGTCTGTGGTGTGGGCATGCAATGCAGTGGTTGCTGACAACACCTTAAAATTGATCAGGGCCACCTTCCCATCCCAAGTTATGGCACCCAACTAACTGTTGGGGAAATCTAGCTATGGTGAAAAAGAGAAGTGTTTGGTTCATAACAAAACTTTATAGCAAACCTACATTATACACTTATTACCATTAGATGTTGTTGTGAAATAGTGGGCCCAAAAGGCACAAACAGAGTGGCGTAAAATAAATATGTGGAAGCGTAAAATAAATGACACCAGAAATTTACATGGTTCAGCTTAAAGCCTACGTCCACGGGCAAAGACGACAACAAAATATTTCACTATAGAAATATGATAGAAATACAAATGGTGAACACACTCTACTCAAACCCAAATCCCCAAATACACCCTAAAATACCTTACAGTATTTTTCTCACAAGTGTATATGCTCAACATACAAAAGAGAAGTAACAAAAATACTAGAACAAACTTCTCTAACATCAAAAGAGCCAATGGACTTGGAATACCTTGAAGCTCTAATGCATGCTCTATTTATAGAGTCCAAATGCACCACTTTCAAAGCTTCAATGCCTAACATCGCCTAACTTTCATCTACCTTCACCTACTTTCATCTAACATTGCCAAACTTCACCTAACTTTGAGGGTTGTTAGCCACTAAGTTTGAAGGTTGTTAGCCACCAACTTGGAAGGTTGTTCAAAGTTTACCAATAGCTTGAAAAATCAAGCCATCAAAACCAATTTTTCAACAGATGTAATAAGTGAGTGGAATGAGTAATGTGAAGTGGCTTGTTGCAAGGCAAGAAGAGTAAGGGGTGCAACTGCTAAATTCCCTCCTCAAGGCTCGCCAGATACGCAGCTGGAATCACATCGGAGATGCTGTCGGAGGGGTTGTTGAAGTTTTGGGCTTTGCTGGGATGGTTTACAGTAAAAGAAAAAGGAATGCATTAGAAATATTTATTTAATTTATTTAATTTTAGCAGTTCATTTATTTTATTATTTAATCTAGTGGCTTAAATAAGAGGAACAACGTTACTCCAAGAGATCGGCGGCGCCACGAAACCTTCACCTTGTTTCCTTGTGTCGAATTCACACAATAAGGAACAAGTAACTTGCAAAATTTTGATACTAGTTATCCCACTAACACCAACCGACTTGATATTCCAACAACCAGAAAATTGACACATGAGAATAAATGATTTTTTTCTACATTTCGATTTCCAACTTCAGAGTCCAACGCTGATGCTGAGTTAAAAACAATGAAAGAATGGAACTTGTGTCATTTTGTCGGACACTCTGATCAATACAATTGAAAATCTTATAATTTCTGGGGGCTAAATGGCAAGTCACTCAAAAGAAGTCGGTCGAGCAATCAATATGACATGGACGTTAAATCAAGGATACAAATTTATACACAAGACCATAAAATAAACAATTGTCAACACTCAAGAGCTTCATCCACTGTAACCTTGACTGTTCTTGATCTTTCTCATTTCCATTTCTCTTGTGATCGGGCGGCGCTGGCTTTCACTGCTGGAGTCAGATGGGTTTAAACCATACTCACTTGTAGGCCCGCTGTACTCACTGCTGCCCCCAAACTCCTTGGTTCCCAATGCCATTTTTCGGAACTTTTTCATGTCTTCCTTGTATTGTGCTGTGTCATAATCTGAGCTTCCATGAGAACTGTAGACTGTGCTGTGTCCTGGTCTAACTCCGTCGTTAAGATCAGCTAAAGACGCGTCTCCTTCCAATGCACGAACAATCTGCAGTATATAATTCATTATCAGAGTCCAAAAAAGGAAAATCTTGGAGATTGCAGGCAGTTGTATGAAATATGAACTCAACAATCTAGAGTATAGACATAAGACATGGCAATAATGCAAAGTAGGACTTGAAAATCAGCAACATAATGAATTTTGCCAGCTGGCAATATAACTGTCTAATTAAAGTTAGTTTTATTTTTGTCAAGTACATTCAATGCATATGAATAGTTGGACAGATTACACTTTTGGCTACTTATACTAGTTTCCTTACAATATACTGAACTATATATCACAATGCATTAGGCTTGGCGTACTTGACAATTGATGAATGATAACAGACTTTGATTACTTTACCTGGCTCATCCTCGGTCGACGCTTTGCTGAATATCGTATGGAAGCTGCAGCACATGCCACCATGCGAGCCATCTCATTGGGGTAATATTCATCCTGGAGCCTTGGATCAACCAGAGGATCAAAATTTTCATCTTCCAAAGCACGTGTGAGCAAAGGCCTTGCCTATATCAGAAGATAGATACAACTAGGAGTTGTTACATGGCACCTCACTCTCCCCCAGAAAGGGAAACGAACCACAGAAACCTCTCTTCATGAATAAACAGCGCTTTATAAATTTATAGTTGCAAATGTAAATTTAAGCCATATGAGCTTCACAACACTTACCCAGTCTACCAAACTATCCTCCACAAAAGTATGACTTGAATCAACTGGACGACGACCAGTAATCAACTCCAACAGCATAACTCCAAAGGAGAAAACATCTGATTTGTCAGTTAGTTTTCCACTGGAAGCATATTCTGGAGCCAGATACCTGCACACAGCAATCAATGCATGAGCTTTTTCTTTTTTGGCCAGAGAAATGATTATGAACTGAGCATTTCTCATTGTCCCATCCAGGTTCTTGAGAAGATAGAAGGATGACGTTCTTACCCAAAAGTTCCCATCACTCGAGTGGAAACATGAGTATTGACATCAGAAGAAAACTTTGCAAGCCCAAAATCTGCAACCTGCCAACAGAAAATGACAATTGTCATCTAAATTAAACTTATGAGGCAAAGGCTTGAAAATAAATCTAATTAACCTGACATTTGCATTTTGTTATTGGTGTTAAAAATCCTGTCCCATTTAAACCAAAAAGAAAATCCTTTCCCAACTTCTACTACAGTTGTGGTATCAATCAGTAAGACTTGCTCAAAGTAAGTAGAAGCTCCTCAACTTCTGGGGTACCGGAGAGGCAGATTATTCATATTAACTAGACTATTGGCAGTTGTTTCATTGAATTCAGCACATGCCAATAACTATGAATTCTAAGAAGTCACATAACAGAACAAACCTTTGCTTCAAACTTGAAATCCAGAAGGATGTTAGCAGCTTTGATATCACGATGGATGATCTTTGGATGACCTGAACATACAAATTATTACAATTAGCATTCAAGTTGATACAATTTATTAGTCGCAGGCTAGCTAGCAGCTGATGAAAAATGACAATGAGATAGATGCATAGAGCGAGCATACAATCCTCGTGAAGATACGCCAGTCCTTTTGCAGCTCCTAAAGCAATTCTCAATCTCGTGGGCCATTCCATTGTAGGTCGCCCTTTTCCTGCAATGTAAATAATCATCATAACATTCAGATTCCTTTACCTTCAAATTTCAGCTTTTAAAAAATTGGCCCACTGGAATGAATTGAAAGAAGATTTTACAGTTCAAAACTAAAACCAGATGTAAGATACCATGTAAATGGAACTCCAATGTATTGTTCGAAACAAATTCATAAACAAGAAGCCTGTGCGTGCCAGTGATGCAGTATCCGACCAAAGAAACAAGATGTCTGTGATGAACCCTGCTAATTATCTCCACTTCAGCCTGGAATTCACGTTCCCCCTGCCCACTTCCAGCCTTTAGCTGTTTGACAGCAATCTCCTTACCATCGGGAAGAAGTCCTCTATGGACATAACCAAATCCGCCTTGTCCAAGGAGGTTCGCATCAGAGAAGCCATCAGTTGCACGTGCCAACTCTTCATATGTAAATGTGCTCTTGGAGAAGCCCAATGCAATGCCTGGAGAAGGTGCTGCTGGAACTGGATTTTCACCGCCTGAATAGTATGAGCCAGATCCGCCGCTGCTTCTCACAAAGGGCGGCGTAGGCTGAGGAACATAGCCTGGTGATTGGGGTGGACGTGATGCAGCAAGGGGAGAAGGTGTTGGCTTTGCCATAATGGAGATCGCATGATTTGGAGGAGTGGGAGCATTATTTTGCCAATTGCCTGGGCGGCCATCATAAGGGTCATCTGCCAATTTTGAACAAATTAGCATAAATTGGCAATGATCATCAAGGTCCAATATGTTTGATCAATATCAAAAATTCAAAATTCAACAAACAAAATAATGAGCCATTTCTTCAATAAAAGAGAGAGATTAACTTCTTGACTGAGAATTGATCAAACCAAATAGATAGTTATTACAGATAAAAGAACCTGTGTATGAAATAGGTAAAACATGTATGCGCATTGGTTACGCTAAGCCTTAGCGGTGTTCAAAGTTAGGATAAAAGATGAGATCAATTATTGAAAATGGGGAAAAAAAAATGAGATGCGAAAAAAGCATGTAAGGCCAAACCGACATTGCATTTGTCTCCCAGATCACAGTTGCAATTTGCAACCGAAAAAGCGTTCAAGTTAAGGCTTCTAACCTTTAGGTCCCTGAGGCGGCGCGTAGTGTTGGCCATCGCGTTTTTTCTTCTTCCTACAACAAATGCACAAAATGCTCAACACCAGAATAATCGCCACAGCCCCCACGGCGATTCCCACAAAGACGCCGGTCGGAGTACTCGACGACGACGACGGAGGCGGCGGCGGCGGGGAGGACGCGGAAGAAGGCGGAGAGGGAGTTGAAGGCGAGCCCGAGCTCGACGGAGGAGGAGGAGGCGAGCTCTGACTCGCTGGGGAGGGAGGCGTTTTGGCGTCAGACGGAGGCGGAGGAGAAGTTGAGGGCGTGGTTGTTGGCGGCGGAGGGGAAGCAGCGGCTGGCGGTGGAGCAGAGTTGGAGGGCGGCGGAGGAGAAGTTGTGTTGGTGGCCGGCGGCGAAGTGGGGGCCGGCGAAGCCCCGGGGGAGGGCGCTGTTGACATTGGCAGTTGGAGTAAATTAAGAAGCTGAAACTGTTTATTTTGTTGTGTGTGTGCAGTGTGCCTTTCTCTTTCTTAGAAGTTGAGGTTCAACCGTTCACCAACTGAGAATGCCGAGATTGGAGGAGGGGTAGTAGTAGTTCGGAAAGAGAGAGGTTGTGGTGTCAGTGTGTGTGTGTCCCTGTCCCTCTTCAGTGGACACCCTGTAATGTATGTACTTACCTGTAAGCAAGCTATACCATGGCCCGTAAGTATCTCTAGCAATTTTTGCAAGTTATCAGTTAAGCCAACTAGCTACGACAAAAATTTTCATATGGCCCCACACGATTCCCCCGCGCTAATTACCGGCTTATTGGTTATTACCCTTTTTTTTTTTTTAATTCATACTATTCTAATACCTTTGTAGATTATTATACCTTTCTTGCTATTTCAACATCCAAAAATGGATGTCTAAGTGAGACACTCACTCCATCACCATTAAATGTGATGGATAGGTGAAGATAGTAGGAATCACCATCCCATTCAATGGTAATAAAATGGGTGTCTCACTTAGACACACACTTTTAGATGTTAAAATAGCATTATTATTCTAATATTTATTTGGATAAATTATATTTATCTTTTATGTAATTTAGTGAAATTTACTCTAATTTTTTTATTTGTTCAATTGACGCTTCTCTTACCTAGATATACTATTTATTGTGCGATAAATAAGAAATTAGTGTAATAATTTTATAAACTCAGGAGAGATCAGTGTAATAATATCACATATTCAGGGGTCTCTTAAGCAAATTTTACAAATAGAGAGGATGAGGACTAAGTTTTACCAAACCTCAAGAAAAGCTAATGTAATTTACTATATTTATTTTAAACTCCTTTTTTTTATGCGTTAAATTCATTTTTTCAATTTATGGGATATTGTGAAACATATAAAGTGTTTGTTATACAATTTTATATAAAAATTATTTCTATAAGAATATAAATTTAATTGATAGCATCAAATACTTTATATTAATTATATATGAAAATCAAATTTTTAAAATATTGATCAGTGTACAATAATCGAATGAGGTTTTAATTTGCTTTAGGTACGTATTCGGCTTTTCATCTCTAAAGTCAAAACTTCCAAATGAGTAGGGACGAATAGGATTTTATTTTTTTCGGTTGCAGATATCCCCGTCTAAAAGGCCCACAGGAGAATTTTAGAATGAAAGGAAAATTCTTTAGGATGGGGAAAAATGTGATTTAGGAAAAGATTGGTTGCCTTATTCAACCGTTAAGCACACGCTCAACTTCAAAAAAGGGGAGTAGACAATGGAATATGTCTATGTTGCCATGACCCCTCACATAAATTGAAGTGGCGTCCACGGCGCTCTGCATGTGCAATGGAAGGAAAATGAGTTGGAACATGCTTGATTTCTTGTCTTTTTCCCCTGCCTCGTTTACGTCCACAACTTATGGATGGAATTAGCAGAACAGGAGATTAAAAAAATATTTAAAGGAAAATGCAGCTATATTGCTATATGCGCTTATGCCAATGAGAAATTGATAGATAGAAACGTAAAGGCAGGTAAAATTTTGAATATGAAAGCTAGTTGTCTGAAGTATAAAAACGCTGTATATGAAAATGAGGATATTCCCCTATGATTATTGTAGCAAGTCAAAGGTTGGTAAGCCGTTTCTTAAAATATTCCAAAAACAAAATTTACCTTTTTATTTAAAAATATGCAGTAGCTGTTATTCTAAGTAATAGAGCAATAGAACCAGCTGGATGCCAATAGTTAGCCAAGCAACTCAACACAAGAAGACATGGACGTTCTTCCTCAAAATTAAAAAGCTAAAAAGGGATAATATGCCAACTCGTACTGCTTGGACGACCCAAATCTGATAATGTTAAGATATTATCCGCTAATTGAAGGGTAATTTTTTGTCATATGAGGTTATATATAGAAGGCTATCTCTGCAGGAAATCACCCAAATAATGAATATCGATGTATCAGTGTTCATGGTAACACCAATCATTGTTCTTATAATAACAACAATAATAGTTCTCAGATTTTCTTTATCTTCATATAATATGAGCTCTTTTTTTGAGATATTTTATTTTTAAACTTATTCGTCAAAATGTTATTACTTTTACACTTCCTTAATGTTAAACTGTATTTTAAATTAGTCAATGAAATGAACGGGGTGAAAAATTACTAAAAGTGAAACTAAAAAATAAAAGAAGATATTGATGCATATGTGACAAAAACAGCAATATTTCCATAATATAATGTATTTAATATACAAGAAGAAAATATAACGTATCTAACATTTCAACGAATGTATGGTTCTAAGAGCAGGAGTATTTTGATCAAAATGCTCTTTCTTTTTTCCTTTTCTTCTTCTATCTGTCCGACTGTCGCTAAGATTAATGGTACATATGGCATGCAATGCAAGATCGGCTGCTGCATAATTGATTGTTGGTACCTGGCTATGGGAAGACTCAGCACAAAAAGAAGGCTGCAGCTGCAGGCCCTCCAGGTCAATCTCAAAACTTCAAGCACCATTTGGTCAAAAAGGACTACAGGATCTCCTACACAAAGTTTGCATATTTAGATTTTCGTCTGCAGCTTTTAAATTATGATTTGAGCACAAGTTACAGCATGTTTGGATTTCAGTTCGGAGCTTTAGAATTGATTTTAGAGAACCAAAATTGATTTTGGAGGATTTATTAATGTTATTTGATTTCCAGGAATTACTTTTAGCCTCTAAAATATTGATTCTGGGAAAGCAAGAATTTATTGTTTTCTATCACAGTCACTCCTTTGAAAGAATTATTAAACAAAAAATATTTTATTTTAAAATTAATTTTAGCTAAATTAATTATAAACTAAATGCACACTTATATAAATTATCACTTCTTGTGTTGGAATATTTTTAAAACTCATCATCAGTGTTTATCTTCTTAAATAGGTATAGGCCTATAGTATATGAGGTGGTTAATTATTGCATCTCGTAATAAATATCATGGTAAAGGCCCAAAAAAAAACACACGCTTGCAAATAGCTTTTCATTAAACTATGGTTTCAAGCTGTGCTAATGAAAAATAAAACATAGCATTCCTCAATAGTAATTTGTTAGCTTTTCCATACCCTACCGAAGAATACCTCATGTTTAGATATTTCTGAATGCCAATTGTGAAGTCTGGAGAAATGGGCACTACATGTTTATACATACCAGTAGGGGATAAGTCTTATGAATTTTTCAAATCGATAGTATACGAAATATTTAAGGAGACAGTTTAATTATTTATCATTGATTATATTGATTAAAATTTTAATCATTTTATTATAAAATTATAAATGAAAAAACTACTAACAATTATCCTATTTACTGTAGTACCCATTAAATTAAGACTTGTACGAGTTGAGAAAAGTATGAATACTGTACAACATCATTTCCTCTTTTCTCTAATTTTTCTATAGAGTTGTGTTATTTAAATATCTAAAAAATTAGAGACATCACTTTAGAATCATTTAATGTGATGATGGATCCTATATACTCTATTCATCACATTATATTTAATAATTTTAAAGTAAGTGTTCTAATATATAGCTATTTTTTAACTATTCGAATAATCTTTTTTGTTCTTCTATATTCTTTCGGGGTCATTTCCTCCTTACTGTAATAAAGTGTAAAATCAAGCATTTCAAAGAGCCATTTTGAGATTTGCGAGAAATGAATATGGGGGGTTAATCTTATCCGTGCCAGTGTCAGAAGACGCATTACCATTTTCTTGAATGATTAAGGCAAGTGAAATTTAAATATTACGGAGTAATTGTTTTTTTGGTGGGTGTTGGTTGAGTTTTATTTCTCTGACGGTGGATTAGAATTTGATATCTGCAACAGTGCAAGTAATTCCAAATTATAACTTAACTTTTTTTTTGGGTGTGCATCACTTGAATTTTAAATAGACAGAATACAATATATGCTCATGGAAACTTTCGTTTTGGCTAAACGAACAATCTATGAATGGACTAAATGGTGGTTGATAGGATACAGGCTGACCATAATGGTGTGATAACGATTATATGCAGAGCTTGCTGTCACAATAATATTGAAATAACTCATACATAAATAAAAGAAAAACGCTGTCGATTAGTCAGTGGAGGTGCAGGCTTGTAAATTAATAAAGAGGAGGAAAGTCCTCCATTCTGTCGAGGACAGCCATACATTTATATAGTTATTCGACTTCTAGAATCTGATTATGATATTTAACTTAAGGCGTAGGTAGCTCGATGAAACGTAAATTTCCATTAGCTTAGTAAGTTAATTTATTCCTAACGCAGAAATTTTTTCTTTAAATCAAATCTGTACACAAATAACTACAACCAACATTCCCTCTTAGCACTTGGCATCAATACGTGTGCCTTAATTTTTAGTAATTGAACTCGTCTTGGTTTTTATATTATTTATTAGATCAAGCACATAATATTACACCAAAAACTATAATCATTAGTAATATGGTAACCCACAACCAACAAAAGATGTAACAAACACATCAAATTTTACGCTCAAGCCTTGTATTTTTTTTAATTAATAAATTCAGAAATATATTATGTGTTCGTGCAGAGTACACAATTTTTTTTATTTACTTATATTTTATGAAAGGCATTAAAATTAGAAATCCTTCTTATGAGATTTAGAGGAAGAGGAAGATGAGGTCAAATACAGGACCTTCTACATACAAGCATGGGAGTATGTACTCATTTTAAATTAAATATAAAATAGTAAAAATATTTGTTACTTTGTCAATACAAAAATATCTGAAAAACATGTTAGCAGTTGACAAATTGTACGGTATTTGTGTCACCTGCTGGCAACCCATCCGTTCTTCTTGGACCTTGCATGTGTTTTGCTCTTAAAATATAATGAACCAAAGTGCAGCCAATAAGATTACACAAGGATTATCAAATTAAAACACGAACAGGCCAAACTTTCCATTGATTCATATGGGATAATAAATCTTTGTTTTCATTTTTGTTTTTTGTCTTTCTTTCTTGTTTCTAATGTTGACAATCTAATTAAATAAAAGAATAGATTTTTTTTCAATAATTAAGTTTCAATCAAAGGACAAAGATTCTGTTTACTATCATTAATTATAAGAAGAATAGAAAAGCAACATAAAGTCACGCGAGATTTGAATTCATGCATAGAATTTCAATTGCTACATTTGATTTTTAGCTTAACTATTAGTCTCAGGGGCGGAGCTAGGGAAGGGGCCAAATTAATTAACATATACAATATAAATTAAAATTAAAATTAATTATCACATGGAAACATATATAATATATAAAACTACTAACAAATTATAAGTCATCCATATATATATTTAAGATCAACATAAATAATTATATGCACATAAGGCCAAGTTTATATCTTATACATATACATTTACTTTTTTAACCTTCTTTCCCTTCACAACTTTGGCCCCTCTTTGCCTTTGGTTCTTTGGATTTGGGCTTCTTCCTACACAATTTTCAAATCAGAAGCTCAGAGATGACGAATCTCTAATGCTTACAAAGAAATTGAGGACATACAAAAAAAAAAAGTGGAAAATCCACCTCTCTAGCTTTTTGGCGTCAGAAGGCTATTCAACAACTTGGGCCTTTGATCTTTGAACAAATAAAGAAAGAAACCAAAAGTAAGAGCAGAGCAAATAGATTAATGATTCAATTACCATAGCATCTAAATTTTCCAACGTAATAAATAATAATCAAAGAGAAGAACATAGAAAGGAGCCTATTGAGATTCATTCTGATTTTGGCTTCAGGACTGTAACTGTGCATGCTGATTAGTGCCACCAAAACATCATTCTTGCACTCTTCACTGCAAGCAGGAAAATAAGAAAAAGCACAAGACAAAGAGTAAAAGAAGTTGAGTTGTATTTACTTGTTAATCATTTTTAATAGTATTTTTATTGACTAAGAGTAGGATATCATGACTTTTTCACAGTTGAGAGTACACCTTTATATGTATATATACTAATAAAGAAAAGCAAAAAATTTGGGGGGACCATGGCAACCGCGGGCCCCCCCTTGGTTCAGATTAGTCTATTATCATGACATTCTCCCCTGATTGGCTCACTTTGCTTGTAAATATCAGAGTATGAAACTATTTTTGTATAAATTGAATGATGAATTTACTTTTTATATACTAATGGTGTAAATTTTTCAAAGCAAAAGAAATTAAGTTTCACGTTCATTACTAAAAGAATTATGTAAATGAGCTAGATGATTTGATTGAATGACAAAAGTAGACTAAAATTAAACTTGTTCATAATTATGCAAAATGTTTTTACAGTTGTAGTAAATCTAAATCCAAAACTAATTTCTGATGTCTATTTTTTTTTTTTTTGGTCGTTAACAATTTCTGATGTCATTTTATTCTATCCAAATAGTGGTTTTAGTACCAAAAGTCTGTTGTGCTTGGCATTCCCTCGCTACAGTGCCCTCCCATGGACTTCCCATAAAGCATGTCTGTAAATTTGTATCTTGGAGAAGAGAAGATGAGAGAGAAAGACTTATACTTCTCTTCTAAAACTCAAACTCACAAATATACTCGTAGGGTGTGCCACAATCTTATGCCCTACTGAGGACAAAAAAGAAGAGCAGAATCGGGCCAATCATGCTAAAAATATCTTATTGCCTTGGTGGAATATTTTGAAAGCTAGTATCAACCTCCGGGCGTGGAGGGTCCCGTCCGAGCCAACCAACATTCTGATAAGTAATGACCAACTTGTATTTCATTAAAAAATCGAATTGGTCACTGAAACTGAAAGCAATAGCGTGATTAGAGGAATTGGGCATTACATCAAGTTATAATTTCTCGTCCCACCCATTCCCATTACCATTCCCATGATTTCACCAATCTTTCACTCAGGTAGTAAGTCCCTTCCAATCACCTACAGACAAAGGAAACTAAGCCTTTTTTCGTTGCGGAAAATTTTTACTGCATCATTATTACGTTTTATTTGTGTAATTTAAATTTTCCGGAAGCTCTATCAAACTTGTTTCTATATTCATTTTCTTTTTTTGGGTGGAGAAAAATGGCGTCCGACAAAAGTTGAGCTTTACCAGGCAGTGGTATGTCTGACAAATAAGTGTGCTATTTCATTAAAAAAAAAAAGAGGAAAAAAGTTAGTTATTTTTTCTTTTTTGTTTTTTTTTTCCCGATTCTTACGAGGCATATTCACATCTTTTGAGTGTATAATCAAATCCGCAAATTAGATACCCATGCTATTTCTCTCGTGGATGAAAAACAAATGAGTAATGGTACAATTCCTGATAAATATTAACGGAAATTTTTTATATAAATCATACTATTTTATATAGTATGATTTAATCACATTATATCATTCTGGAAAGAAAATTATGATAAGTTTACGATTTTCTAGTATTTTCCAAAATCAATAGATTTAATAGAAAGTATTCATCCAATCCATAAATTAGATATCTAATCGATTATTAGCAACCAATACACTACTATGTAAGTCAAAATTTTCAATTTATCGATAAATTTTCAATTTTGGTCGTGAGTGCAAGACTTCCTATGAATTTTGTTAGACTTCCTTTGTTTGATGTCAGCCCTATTGTTGGGAGACTTGGGCTCCATGTTGTTGGTCAGCACACCATAATTCACAACATTATTAGAAGTTGCAACGTCTGCTACGATCTCTCTAATCTCAGGAATGGGCATGGACCCATAACTTGGGCCTAAATCTGAGATTTTCTCACTGAGGCTGTGGAATATTGGGCAACAAGTTGGTGAACGGATTCGACAAAATAAAGATATAAAATTGGTGACTGGTTGTCCCATAAAAAGCTAATAAATTGGCGAATATGTCCGACGGGATGGTTAGAGAGGTCAACACGGGCCAGCTGCCCCGATTAGATCCATCCCACCAAAAATCCATCAAAATGGGAGAAGGTGGGCTAGTCCACCAAAAACTTAAAATAATAAAGATATTCATTTTAATGAATTAATGAACTTTTTAAAAAAAACTAGCAAGGACACCAGTATAGTAGTAAAAGAAAAAAAAAACCTAGCATGAACTATTATAACAATAAAATAACAGCTCAGCCTTAGAAATCAATACTAGTATATTGTATTTAAAAATAGTAAATTGATATTTAGTTTCAACATAACATAAGAATTCTATTTTTTTTTTTTAAAAAAGCTCACTGGCTCGAGGGCCAAGCCCACCAACCAGCCAAAACTCACAGGTTTGGTGGGCCATACTTTTTAGAGGGCTTTAAAGAGCAGCACAACCTACAAAAAATAATGGGTTAAGTGGACTAGGCTGGTGGATTAAGCATACATGTATAGATGGTATACTTGTCACTCCCAAATCCTAAAATGGTGTATGTTTGATTTTGAGTTTGTAAAATTAATTTTGGATAAAATTGATTTTAGAGCGAAGTAGATAGTTTAATTTGAGAATTAATTTTATTAAAATTGATATTGTTTGGATAGCATTAGTTGAATCACTTTTAAATATATAATTCCTAAAATTGGTAAGATATTCATTCTTTCTTTATTTTGATATGACATGCACTGAGGGACAAAATTGAAAATTCACATTTGGAAAAATATCACTGTGAAATTGATTTCCCAGACGCAACTAATTTTTACTTCTACTTGGAATTGATTTTGAAGTTAGAATCGATTTTAGAAGCAACTATCCAAACATGTTAACATTGCATGAATTCACGGTGATAAGCAATTGAACGCGATTTTAACTAGCCCAACATCAATCCAAGCACGCTGCTAGAGGCAACTACATTTGGGGGCATTTTTTTCCTTTTCATTTTTTGAGGCTAGCTAAACTTTTTAAGGGCAGGTGGTTGGCACCCTATTGACTAATTCTTTTATTGCTTGACAAGAGCTTAGAGGAGATTGAAGTTCTGCTTCAAGACGAGGCAAGTGGATCCTTGCTTAGTTCAGTAATAATAATTAAACAAAACAAATAGTAAACTAAATAAAGGATTTCTTTTATGATTTTGTTGTGAGTTTCATGAGTTAAAAACACACAAACTCGTCTGTTTAAGATAAAATTTTTTGTTCCAAGCAAAGTTCAAAATGACCGACTAGTCATATGAAGACCTCACAATCAAGTGAAAGTATGAAAATAATTTCTATCAGGTATTACGCTTAAATATTAAAGAATGCACAAGCATGAATTTTTAATAACTTGGTAACGTTCTTTAGCACTTGAACACTTCTTTTAGGTGCAATTGTTCCAAAATTGATAATCAGCATTTTAAATGCCTCTGTTAAGTAAAAAACGACGATCACTTATATTAGTAGCTATATATGCTCGCAAATCTACCAAAGTGAATGATCGAAATTTTTAACACAGCTGTTAGGTGTCATGTTTGCAAATCTTCAAAAAATGCACCTATGGTATGTCTAAAAATGATGGTCACGTTTGTTAGCTGTCACGCTCTTTTAGAAAATGTTAAATCAAAGCATTGAAAGGAAAATGATTTCTTATGTGACAATATAGCATTGAAATAAAAGTTGTAATACTTGAATTAGCACTAACATGTATAAAATATTTTATAGCAACTATTTGAAATAAATCAAGCAATTGACAACATCACTAATAAGCTGGGGAAATCGTATCATTGATTGTGGGCAAATTCAAAGAATCATTTGACACTCGGGAAACTCAAAGCATTTTTTGTGCTGAAAAAATTCAAAGAATTGACCATTGGACTTTTGTTGTTAACACTTTTATCACGTTGACCACCAGGAACATATATTTGTAAACTTGGTAATATTTCTGGCGATAAAAACTTTTTAAGAATTCGCCACGGTAATATTGACGATCAGAACTTTCAACACCTTTATTTAAATGTAAATAGACGATCAGAAATTTTAACATCTTTGTTGGGTATAAAAATAAGAGTCATATCTATTATGTGCCAAATTTAGAAATATAGATGATTAGAAATTTTAGCAACTCTGTTAAGTGTACAATGATAGGTATCTCTTTTAGGTGCCCCGTTCGAAAATTTCTAAAAATATGATGATTAGAAATTTTAATACCATCATTAGGTGTAATTTTAGGTCATCGCTATCAGGTGCCATGTTCAGAAGTCTTTAACAAATGTCTATAGGAAGTTTTAGCACCTCTATTATGTATAATTTAAGGGTCATCTCTGTTAGTTGTTTATGGTCACTTCTGTTAGGTGCCATGCTCAAAAGTCTCTAGCAAATATCTATCGCAAGTTTTAACAACTTTGTTAGGTGCTTATGATCACCACTGTTAGGTGTCATGCTCTGCAGTTTTCAACAAATACTGACCGAAAGCACCTCTATTAGGTATAATTTGAGGGTCATCTCTATTAGATGCTAATGGTCACTTTTGAGAGGTGTCATGTTCTTTATTAGGTGTCATGTTCAAAAGCCTTCAATAAATGTAGATGAAAAATTTTAGCACCTTTGCTAGGTGTAATTTGAGAATCACCTTTGTTAGGTGTTAATGGTCATCTCTGTTAGACGCCACGGTTGAAAACCTTCAAATAGATGTAAATATGGAGGCCACCTCAGTGTGTATACAAGTCATTTTCAATGTTACCTGCTTAGAGTTCTGCTTGCCATATTCAAAATAGGAAAATTTACAATAAAATGATCGAATATTGTGTCACATATAAGTACTGATAGCAATAAACAAAATCACATAATGAATAGTATTAGACAAATTAACATGCCAATCAACATAATTGGCAAAATTAATGCAATGAAAATAGCTACTAATAACTAGCCAAAGAGGACAAAATGGACAGAAGGACGAAGGAAAACAAACCTGGAGCGGAGTGTGCCAACCAGAAAGCTAGCTTGCCCAAAGGGATCATGTCCATGAAAAGAACAGTACATGTTTCAAACGTGAGAAATCAATTACCAACCAATGCTATAATCGAATATTCCTTTGAAATATTGCATTCATTTTCTAAAATCAACCTCGTACTATTTGCTAATTAGTATTATTTATATTTCTCTTTCTTTAAAAACCTGATCCAATTAAAAGAAACAAGTAAAATATCCAATTATCAGCTCTGTTCAAGGCAATTAAAATTAATTAATTAAATCAAATATATTCATTATTTATTGTTATTTTATTCTAAAACTTCGTCAAAAAGAAAATCACAAAAAAAGGAGGTAAATCATGTCAAATATAGACAATGGCAATGATAATTAAAATCACCAAATCATATCAGTTACAACCAAAGGTGAGCATGACCCAAAGCGAGGCTTTGAATGGAAATTGATGACAACTAAATGCAAGGGAAATAACCGATAATTGACAATTATAAGTGACTAGTAATTTTAAATTTGAATCGTATCAGTATAAATTGGATTGTGCCATATTAATGACTAATGGTTCTACTCTATGAGCAGTAAAACGACATAATATACCATAATAAATCATTTTAATTTATTAGTTAAATATATATAGTTACTTGATATTAATAAAATTGAAAATGCAATAAATGGTAATGATTTTGTGAAGCGTCAACATTGAAATGTCAAATATCGTGTTATCATGACATATTACATTTTCCAAAATTCAAAACCTCTAATCGGTGAAAGTAAAATTTAAGAATTAAGAGCAACTTACAATGAAAATCTCAGTTGCGGTGATTGCATTATAGATATGCCCGTTAATATAAATAGTTTGGCATTATAAATTTGGCTTTACAAATATTTTCTTCAAATGATTATTATTATTATAGTATATATATGATATTATAAGATGTTAACCTTTCAAATTCTTCACATGGAATAATTTCATGTATAAGTTACAAGTCAATTAATTAATTGTACTGTTATAAAAATTAGTAACATTCACGTAACACAAACATCAATAATATCAATAAATAGTAAATCAATTACGATAATGCATGACAGCATACTTGAAGGCATGATTAAACTTCCATTGTAATTGTTGCACATAATATAGTAATTAAGAAAATTATAAATTATAAGAGACAATAATAAATCTCATTTTTTTCTTATTGTCATAACTGATTGTTTTAAAATATAAATTGCATTAACATAAATTGGAATAAATCTTATTCATGAAAATTAAATAATTTAAACGTAAAAATGCAATACATTTAAATATGGAACAAAATATGTACAATTGAAAGCAAAAGAAATGTCATCATTCAAGCCATGCAATTAAATCATTAAATCAATTACCAAGGCCGAAAATCATCATGATCCTATTGCAGGGAAGAAATCGATTTTCTATGCTTTGGATGGTGAGTCCAATTGGTTTCTATAAGAAATTATCATATGAATATAAATAAAAAAGCAGCAAAAAAAAATGAATATAAACAAAGTATGACGGTATCGGAGGAAAACACCATTTCCTGTTTTATTTTTATGCCTTTCAATCCAATATATAGCCATTTTCTTTTATAGAATCCTTTATATATTTTCTTTCCTTTTTGAAATTAAGATAACGTCTGTTAATGTAGGTAAAGAAAAAAAATAAAAACCCATCAGAAAAAAAAAATGAAAGAGAAGGGCCAACCTCCATCATCGCAAAGATGTTGTCATTCTCACCGGAGGCTGTCAGAAGAAAAAAATAAATAAATACGCAAAGTCACAGGTAAGAGGAGCGCAAACGAAAAATAAATCATAGCCTTTTCTCTGTTAAAGCTGCATACATACTCTTAGTACCGCTCACAATTGCAACGTACGAGCCTCACTCATCTCAAACGTCAATGCAGATCGGAATTGGCAATGGCATCTCACACTTGTATGGACCACGTATTTGGGTTGCTGTTGGGAATTTTTGTCGCTGAATGAAATTGAATAAAATGAATAATGAGAACTGAAAATTTCTCTGATCAGTACCAGCATTTGGAAGCATAAAACACTTTTTACACAGTAAGAATTTTGCATATCTCCGTAGATATGAGAAAATGGTAGTTGTTGAGTGCTAGTGGGAAATGTTTTACCTATTTCCCTGCAGGCAACGCTAGATGTTCTCGGCAAAGTCCAAAATGGCCGACTGGCCATATGACGACCTCACAATCAAGAGTTTTGACTCTTCTTTTTAGTAGGAGAGTATTAAAGTTAAGTTGAAACATATTCCTCATTAGCAATCCTATGACATTTTAAGCATTGAAAAAGGTTATGAAAGTGAATAGTCAACTATGTTATAAGATGTTATAAATATGCCGATCTAACAATCAAAGCATCATTCAAATAACAGTAGAGTCGAGTGGACAAATAAAGAGCTAACCATCATTTTAAAGAAAGACAAATTACGATTAGAATAAATTTCTGTGTCTTTTAGCCAATCGGACTAAAATGACATATAAGGTTCAGCTTCCTTTTTTATTTCTTCCTTAATTATATACTACTAAATCCATAAATAAATAACTCCTGCAAGAACTCATGTGGCGATCTGATAAAAAACGTGAGTCCAAACTCAAAAGTTGAGCATCTTTCCAATGTTGGAAATAGTCGAAAAGGAGTTTTTGTTAAAGACATTGGCACATAAATCGCATTAATGGTTTTGATTGGCAAAGCATGTAAATGGGAAATGAAGTTTGAACGCACTCCATTGACGCACACGTTCAACTCCTGTGTGCGTGTCTCTCTCTCCCTTGATTTTTTTTTTCTCTTTTCCTTTTTCTTTTTTTTTTTTTCATCTCACGTTCTCTCTTAGTGAGTCGATGGACTCACCTTTTTGGTGAGTACAAATATCACACCCCAGAAGGCATAAGTGAGGGTACACCCCCGAATGACATCCATGCTCTCATGATGGAGTAGGTGTTTCACAGGAAGGGTCGCTTGGAATTTGGGGCTGCCTTTGTTCACGTGCCATGACCAATGTATTTATTGTGCATTTGTGCTACGCGAAATCTGTGTGACTGTGTGTCCATAAAACCTATGACCATGAGTGTGGTTTGGTCAGCAAATTCTCTGAGTAGCTGTGTAAAACATAGTACTAACACCATGATTTCGTCAGGTTTTGACTCTTGACTACACCCAAGATAAAGATCGCAACACCCATCCTCCTTTCACTTCAATGACAACTAACAACTCCATTTATTTCAAAATAATTGTCATTTTAGATTAAAAAGAAAAATACATTAACAAGTCAATATTTAAATACTCTCCTTTTCACTTCAAACAGGTAATTACCATGTTCACTTAATCTTCACTATTCATTGCTCCTGCACACATATCAAAGGCTCACATTCAAATGACCCTTTGCGTTTCCACCAACAACGATTACGGTTTCTGCTGCCCATGATCCTGTGTCATTCCACCTTCACCTCATGGCCACGGAGGATCCAAATGGATGATGTAATCACAAAATCAAAATATGATCAATATATGTATAGCAACAGTACAGCTCCTTTTTCTTTTTTTGTGCGATAATAGCATACACAGGGTTAAAGAACTCATTATATGAAAAGACAACCAATAAGCACTTTTGTTGGGTTTCACACATAGACATTATTCAACATACTTTATCTTCACTTCACTCACACACTTCCTTAGAAAACTTCTCATGAGATCATTCATCCCAAAATTGTCCCAAATCAAGCACACTTAACCATGAAATTCTTTAGCGATGGACTACCTAAAGAAATATGCATCATGTTAGTATAGTTAGTGCAAATCAATTTATATAAGTTATCCTTAACTGTATAGGCTTATACTTATACAGTCTTAGGACACCTCTTATTCTGATGTATAACCAGTTCATTTATGTACCCCGCTTATTCTTCTTGTCCGTGTCTTTTTGCATTGGCAATCACATGCCAACTACCTTCGTCACCGGGCATTACATGCCCACTATTTTCAACTTGGTTCGTCCTCAAACCACATCTTACTGGGAGAGGTACTACTCTGATACTATTTGTAACATCTCATGCTGCTTTTAGGATCGACGACTGTCCTTACAAACCAACACGGAGTCTTTTCAACGTGTTTTATTCTCGCTTACACACTTCCCGGAAAAACCTCCCAGAGGTCACCCATCCCAAAATTGCTTCAATTCATATAAGTCATCATCAACTGTATAATCTCATACATATATAATCTTAGGATATCTCTCATTCTAGTGTGTAATCGGTTTATTGATATACCCCTCCCCTTAGAGATACGTTAGAAGTCGCTCCTTCTCCGTGTCTTCTTGCACCGACAATCTTTACGTGAGAGAGTAATAAATAATGAAAATTAAGCGAACATAGCAATTTCCTTTTAAAAGTGAAAAGGAGAGGATCCAAATCCATTTTATCCCTTATTATCTTTCTCTAATCAATGAATTTACAATAATAATTTTTTTTTCCAAACAAAACGATGTTATTTATTCAAATCTAATGTGATTCCTAAAAATTAGTCATCATTCATATTATATTATTGTTATTTTATTCCAATAACAAAAATGACATTCAACTGTTAATGCTTTGATTTTTTAAAAGTTATGTGAAATTTAATTTATAATTATGAACTCTAATTGATAAAGAGACGCTAGAACAACTTTTTAGTAGATATCAAAAGAAAATTGACAGTCAACATCGATTATCTAGTGTTAAAAACTATAAATATGATGAATCTAACATTATTAACAATCAAAATTAATTTTTTAACTATTTGAGATTTTTTTAAAAAAAGAACTGAAACTTCATTTTTCGTTAAAATATCCGTAATTTTACGCAGACCCACTTTTATTGTATTGTATGTTCCTAAATTTATGTCCTCCACTCAAATTATGAAATTTAAAAGGAAAGCGATGATGACGGACATATACGTAACTAAAACCAGGAACGAGAAAACAGGGTTTATTGCGGATGATTGGACGGAAAAGGGGCCCAGGGCATTTTCGCCACCTCATTTGGATCATGCATTCATTGCTTCAGCGAAGCACTTTTTTGTCTTTTTCCTTGCATTATTTTTTTTTTTCACCTTAACCATCTTGTGATCTGAACTTGTTAGTCACTCACTACCCCTCCTCCTTTCTTTCCAAGTAGGTAATAACGCCAAAAACGCACACTGTCTCTCTGCACACTGCAATTAGCAAAAGAAAAATTCCCTTTGCTCTTCATATCCTCTCAATCTTCATCTCACCAAACACCCTACTCCTCTATCTTAATTATCAAATTCATAAGCCACTCCACCCTCCTTCACAACTTGCTACTCCCACAGGAAAAGTAATAATAATAATAATAACATGGAAAGCAATGTGAAATTGGAAACCAAACCAGATTCTGCATCAGCATCATCAGGTGCTTCTGGCTCTGGCCATACCACCAAGACTCGACTCAACAGGTTCACACTTCTTTGTGCTATTCTCGCTTCCACAAACTCCATTCTCCTAGGCTATGGTGAGTACTGAATATGCCAAAGTTTGTTTTTTTTTTTTTTTGTCACAAATTTCTTTCTGTGGGGTTTATTCCCCTACTTCATCATGGGGCAGGAAAAAAACAAGAATCCACTATATAAAATTTGCCAAATATACCCCCCTCTCCCCCCTTAAAAAATGGGCATCACCTTAGGACTTGGTTAGGAGTTGAACTGGTATACATTTAATTAATTAAGTAATTGTGTTATGATGGTATGCAGATATCGGGGTGATGAGTGGGGCAGCGATGTTGATAAGGGAAAACCTGAAAATCTCATCGGTGCAAGAGGAAGTGTTGGTGGGCACCCTCAACGTGTTCTCCCTAATTGGTTCATTGGCCTCTGGCAAGACCTCTGACTGGATTGGAAGGCGTTACACAATAGTGTTAGCCGCATCCACGTTCCTGGTTGGGGCACTCCTGATGGGCCTCGCACCCTCCTTCCACTTCATCTTGGCTGGCAGAATAGTCGCTGGGATCGGCGTTGGCTACGCCCTCATGATTGCACCCGTTTACACCGCAGAGCTATCCCCTCCCATGACCCGTGGCTTCCTCACGTCCCTCCCTGAAGTCTTCATCACACTTGGCATCCTCCTCGGTTACGTCATCAACTATTCTCTAACGGGCCTCCCTCTGAACTTGGGCTGGAGGCTCATGTTGGGCCTGGCAGCCGTGCCCGCAGTCGGTATTGCTTTGGGTGTCATAGCCATGCCCGAGTCCCCTCGTTGGCTGGCCATGAAAGGAAGGGTAGCTGACGCGAAACGGGTTCTGCTTAAAATCTCATCCAATCCTGAGGAAGCTGAATTAAGGCTTCAGGAAATAACCAAAGCTGCTTCTGTGGTCACAAGCCCAAGTGGAAGCCCAATACTGGCCCATGGGGCCACCAGCAGCGATTGGCGTGGACAGGGTGTTTGGAAGGAATTATTGCTAAGGCCCTCTAAGCCCATTAGGCGGATGCTTGTTTCTGCCATAGGGATCAACTTCTTCATGCAAGCCTCCGGCAACGACGCCGTCATATATTACCTCCCGGAGGTCTTCAAGGCCGCCGGGATTCACAGCAAGAAACAGCTGTTTGGGGTTAATGTGATCATGGGTTTGGCCAAGAGTTCCTTCGTTTTGCTTTCTGCACTCTACTTGGACAAGTTTGGGAGACGGCCCCTTTTGTTGCTGGGCTCATTTGGGATGGCAGTGTCCTTGTCTGGGTTGGGCCTTGGCTCAAAGTTTCTTGAGGAGTCAAGTAGGAAGCCTGTTTGGGCTATTGCGCTGTGTGTAGTGGCTGTGTGTGCGGATGTTTCGTTCTTTTCTATTGGGCTTGGACCCATTACGTGGGTGTACTCGTCTGAGATATTTCCCATGAGGCTTCGGGCCCAAGGCTCAAGCCTTGCAATTTCGGTGAACCGGTTGGTGAGTGGGGTGGTGTCTATGACGTTCTTGACCATTTCCAAGAAGATTACATTTGGAGGGATGTTCTTTGTGCTGGCTGGGATCATGGTAGTGGCTACAGCTTTCTTTTATGTATTTATGCCAGAGACCAAAGGCAAGAGCCTAGAAGAAATGGAGACACTCTTTGAGGATAATAATGATAGGAAACAGAGTCATGATGACAGGGGCACCGAAATGGGAGTTGTTTAGGGGATGGATTATATTGCCAGCTGAACTCTAGTGTATTGGTGTGTGTATCTTGCTTTTTTCTACACGATAGTTTATCTTTAGTCGCAATTGCATACCTGATTGTATCCTAATTAAGGTAAACAAATTTACGAAATTATGCTTAATGCTAGTAAATGAATACGGCAAAGTTTTAGAATTAGACACTCAACTCCTCCGAGAAGCTAGCTAGCTCAATAAGAATTGTTCCAGCCTTAACATCTACCTTTGGTCCCCATTGAGGCATAGTATATGGTAAGACTTGATTATATTAGATATGATAGTATAGTATAAGAAATCCAATATATAAGTTTTTATATTATCCATTGTTTGGTGCACCAAGTGACCGGAAAGGACAAGTGGGCAAGAAGCGACTGACGAGAGACATGGGCGACCGACAGGTAGCAGATGGTGACTAGTGATGACAGGCAGCAAAAGGCGGGTTGCAGGCAACTACTAGCGAGCGGGCTAGGGTCGGGGGTGAGATATTGACATAGAAGAGTAAGTCAAGATTATTTTGGGACTGACTAGTAAAAATAATACTGAAAGATGTTATCAAATCTTTTGGGACCTAATAACTTAATACTATAGGCATAGGATAAAAAAAATTTGATTGTATAACACTATACTATCATATGTGACATATAAACATGTGATAAAAATTAGTTTTACAGTATTATTTAATACTATTAAGTTTTATATTATATATCAAATAGAGCCTTTAACTATATACCTAATCAACATGTGACAATTGCACTTTGGATTTAGAGAATCTAAAGTGTAATTAAAGTAAGTGAATTGAATCTTTAGATCAATAAAAGTAGAAGTGAAACCCTTTTCACTTCAATGACTTAAAGGTGAAACTCTTCATTTTACTATCTAAAATGAGATCCTCATTTTAAAGGTTCAAAATCTCATTGCTTTAGTTTTAAACTAACAAAGCCTGTGGCAAAACTCAACCATAAAGCAAGGTTGATTCTATTGTTTATATTGCACCAACAGCACCAATCATATTTATATATTTCGTTTATTATCTTAATTAGCATTCATATAATTTTTAATGAAAATAGTGATTAAGCAAGGTTTTGAAAATCGGACCGGATATCGAACTGGTCAAGACAAGGGTTTAGAGGTTCAGAGGTTCAACCGATTCAACCGGGAGTTCAACCGAAATATAACTGGTATATAATAAAACCTGTATTTGTATAAATTTATAAAAATACAAAATAAAATATATGTCATAAATAACTAAAAATTAATTTCGATATCAACAAAACTCATAGAATATAACATAATTCATCTATTAATCAAAATAAACATTATCTATATAAAATAAATCTCTCAAGTTACTAATTCTCATATTAGAAAAAGAAAAGAATTAGAAAAAAAGAAGAAGAGATTTTAGGATTTTTTTTTTTAAAAAAACCCAAAACAATGCCATTTTGAACCTCTTTTTGTAGGAAAAAAAAAATCGGTTTGACCGGCCGGGCCGGTTTGCTCGGTTTTCCCGGTTCCCGGCCAGTTCAAAGCGGTTCTTGGCCGGTTCGATTTCCACCGGTTTTGCGGGTTAACCCGGACCGGACGGCAGTTTGCTCTGCTTTCAACGGTCCGTCAGATTGGTCCAATCCGGTTTTCAGAACATTGTGATTAATTGAACGGTGCCACTAAATGACAAATATCTTTTTTCCTAAGTGTAACCTTTTAGAAATACGAGTTCTAAAATACAAACCCAATAATAATTCGTCTCACAATTCACTTTCACTATCACCACACCACAAGTTCTTTGAGAACGAATACAACGAACCGTACTAGATCCACAAAGAAGCAGAGAAGCATGTCACAATTTTTTCGATTTCAATACCAAATGCTGGGTCTCAACAGCACCAAATATATATATAGTGTGTCAAAGTTAGAACCAGTCCTTGACAACGTAATGGCAGAGGATTCTGAAAACCTTTTCAACAGTCAGAAATTAAATGCTTCCTTGCATGGCCTGAGGGAGAAATTCTTAGGTGACTCTAGTTAAGAGGCCAATTCAGATAGTCCATAATTCCGCTAAAAATAACAAGTCCTAAGCTAGCATGTTAATTTCTCCATGTTCCAAGAACAAAGCCATCCATGACTCATTTGCCATTTCCA
The DNA here is from genome assembly GCA_031216105.1 of Dalbergia cultrata. Taxonomy (NCBI): domain Eukaryota; kingdom Viridiplantae; phylum Streptophyta; class Magnoliopsida; order Fabales; family Fabaceae; genus Dalbergia; species Dalbergia cultrata. The sequence continues at coordinate 1,589,243 of CM062348.1, read as the reverse complement.
TGGACTTGCTTGGTCCCTAGTCCCTACTGGACCAGCACCCTCCTTGAGTTGTTATTCACTAGTAATTTCTTCTGTTATTCTACTTACAATTACAAAGAAAAAGTCAAAAAGAAATTCGGTATTTGCCTTGCGTGTGTGGATAAAAAGACAACTATACTTTAGTCACGGGTGCTGAATCATTGATCAAATTGGGTGCTCTGCTCCTCACATCACGTACACATAACACAGCATATGGGGTTCAGGTTGACATTAATCCAAGTCATATGGCAAATGCAGTACAAAATTCATGTTTCCAGTCACTTTTTACGTTGCATAGTCACTCAAAATGTAGATTTTTTGGCATCTGCTAGCACTTGAAATCACTCCTTTGTACTATCTGTGAATAGCCTTAGAGCCCGCACTCACTTCAGTTGTATATCTGCTGCTCTGATGGCTTGCTGCTGGTTTCAATTCAAAACTTTAACACATTATTATTCTGAGAAATGTTCTTTTCTTGGTACATAGTGTGTGTGTGTATATATATAGAAAACTAAATTGAACATGTGATAATTTCAGTTTTAAAATGTGTGAATTTTAATTTTATATTTCCTAAATGCAATGTTCACTAAAATATCACTTATTCAAACTGCAATCACCATATGTGTCTGAATCAACTATTTGATGCATAGAAGAGTGCCCAAACCTTTGGCCACGGTGTCATTTTGGTGCGATGCCCTTGTCCGATACCACAACAGTGATATGTTTGATACTAACATAACGTTATGGATTTGAAATACTGACCTAATCATTTGTACATATGTATTACCAGTGTGCCAATCATATTAGTACGTGTGGGATTTGAAGGATTTATGCTGTGTGCTATGTATGTATAGCCAATATAAAGGACAAGCTCATGAAATTGTGCATAAAGAGAGAAAATAAAGAAAATAAACTACATGAGGACCATACGTCATGATCCAAATGTCAAACACCAACACCTCCCCTTGCTTTCCATTGACAAACCATAATAAACTAACAAAAAAAATGAGGGTCTGAGATTTTCAGAGAGAGCCTTTTATATAATCGTAAGGAGGGCAAATCAGAGCAACACTGTCAAGAGATCCATGTAATTGCTATGGTTTCTTCTTGTCATCGAGCTCATCTGAATTTGAAAAGCTGACTCTGTAACTATTACTATCCTATTCCCATACTGTCTCTTACCCCTTGGTGGGGCATTTGAAGTAAAGTGTAAGGGCTGCTCTCTTCCATGTGTCCTTATGCGTTTGGAAGCTTCCAAGACTTTGAGATGCTCTTCAGAGAGAGAAAAGGCCTTGACCTCATGATTCCCGGGAGACTTTTTTTGGTGCTAGTGTTTAAATGAGATAAAGGCAGCTGAAGTGTAATTAAAGGGGTAATTACCCCTTAATTTTTTGGGGAAGTGAAGTGTAGTGCTTGCTTATACTCAACTTCTTGGTGTAGCCAAAGACTTCAAACCTCTAATCTTGTCTTCTAACCACCGGACTAGTCGAGCAAGACACGAGCATGTCGACAAAGTCACCAAGTAATATCCATCTAGACGGGAACAAGGAAAAGGTGACAATATTACCTTTGTCCTCCACTATAGTACCTCAAATACGAAAATCAATTAATTTTTTTCTTCCTTCTCTCTCTCTGTCTCTCAAATTTTTTGTAGCTTTGTAAATTCAAAGAAATGAGAAATATATGTAGGAGCCCCCACTCTCTTTTTATCCCCTTCTTTCAAGCCTTTCAATGAAATTGAAAAATAAAAAAGGAAGGGTGAAAATCAACTGGGAAAATAATAGATAATAGATAATAGGCTGGGTTGATCCCTCACTAGTTCATGTATTGTTGAAGTCTATTTTCTTGCTTTAGGGATAATGTGTACTGGTAGCAATAATTGAAATATGCAGAACAGAAGCCCCGAAAGTGAAATGGAAACTACCTACCATTTTGATTCAAATGATTTGGTCAGGGGTCCCTGTTGAACAATTAGTTATAGAGCATGCTCAGTTACCTCATCAGTTGAGTGCTATAAATACAGGTACTAGGTAGTATTAGGTACTGCCCCATGAGAGACCCTTCCATTCCCATATGTTAGCAATAAGCCTGATTGTCTTTCTATTCCTGAAGCATATTCTGAAGGTGGTTGAGCTTGCAAAAAGAGCCCACTGTTGAGGTTAATTGTGAGAGGTGAAGTCTCACATTGGTTAAGAATGGACTAAGTGAGTGGTATATAATGTGGAAGGAGTCATGACTCATTGCCTTAAGATTTTGGGTCAAGATGTGGCATCCGGCCCGGTGTTGTAGTATCAGAGCCAAGGTTGAGCTCGGTTCCCGGAAAGACACGGACTGCAGGTACCAGATACTGGGAAGAGTGGTGTTGAGGTTGCTCTCACTTAGCCAAGAAAATGGGTAATAACCAATCTAGTTAATATAATAAAATGAGATTCTAGCAACTTTTATTTTTCTTTGCGAGGAGAGGAGGAGAGGATTGTGCTTGTGTGGAAGAGGCAGACAGGAAAGAATTTATACAGTAACTTATAATATTAATTAGTACCGACAGACATTATATCTCGTGTGAATATATACTTTTCCGTGACCTTCATTAATATATAATCATAGACTAATTAATAATCAAAGACTAATTAAAACCCTCTTAGATGGGCTTGTCTTTAAGGAATTTAGCTTGCCATTTTGTAATACTGCCACTATGCAGCTAGGTGTGAACGATCAACTGAAATCTAACCAGAGAAGTTTTTGGAAAGCTTTCAATGCTTCCTGATTTGAGTTTGTATTATGAACAGGAAAACACAGAAAAATAACTGCTCTTGTGAGAGTATTTCAACTTGGTTGAATTCATGATAAATACTTTCCACACAGAAAGAGTTAAAAAAAGAGAAGTAACTCTCTTGTACTTGTTTCAAGGTAAATCTTTGACGTTACTATCACAGGATATAGAAGAAATCAAGTTTAGGTAGAGATTCTTAAACTGTTGTTGAAATGGCTACGCTAATGCAGCACTTTATTTTATTTTATTCTTCTTATTGTGTATTACTAGGTGATATAATCAAGCTCCTTTTTTTCTACTACTATTTGAATTTCAAACACCATTAAGCGCCTTCAACTAGTTCAATTAACGTCCTTGATACTGAACACTGGTCCCCTACCACTACATATGTCCCAGAGCAAACATACGCTGCAGTTGGGACTTCCTTTTTACTTAATTAGTATAATTAGTCAATTAATATTATAATAGACATGCTATTCCGCTAATTTTGACGTCAAGTACTAGGAGCAAGCACCTTCCTTTTCATAATACTAATCTCGGTATTATCCAAACACACCCCAACTCAACTTCTCGGAAACAAAGGGCATTGATCATGATGTCATTTCTAGTCCGAAGCCTTTTTTTACTTGGTGAGCAAGTGACAAATTTTTTTTACTCGTGTGAACGAGTGAGAATTGTGCTTGTCTAGTAAGCTTCTCCCATGCCCTGGTGTTGGTACTTATCCAGCAAGTTTTTGGCTTTTCAGAGTTTCACTCCTACCCCATTTGAAGTTTTAGAGCAAAAAATAAAAAGGACAAAGGGAAAATAAACTTTACACCCCAAAGTAATTTACACCTAAAAGCAGTTGAAATGAGTAAATGAGTGAAAAATTGAATACAACAAATACTATAGTGCACTAAAGCAAATCAAATTGCGAAATGAAATCTCCACCAACAAAAATTTATGAAATAAAACACAAGCTTAAATACATTGTGCATATACTGCATTTTATTTGTAATTTCAAAAAAAGAAGTAAACCCAGTGGCCATGTTAGGTCAATTAGTACTGTTACAAGTGTTTTCTGCACTAGTCAAAATTGTCCCATTGATCCAATCACTAGACAATCAGTACAAAGAAGTGGCCGAGAAACGCAGCATAAAGTTGCTCCACAACCATAAACCATTATTATTATTATTTTTTCAAAAAAAAAAATCTTTTAAAACCATTATTAATTCGACTTCCACCTTCGGTTTCTCATGCATTTAAATCTGTCCCTCCGCATTACCCTCCTTCAAAAACCTCTCACTCTTCCCCACTCACTCTCTCTCTCTCTCTCTCTAAAACCATTATTATCACTCTGCATTCATTCATCACTCATCACTGTCTGCTGCCATGGAAAACCGGCTCAAAATGCGACTCTCTCGCATGTTCCGGTCATCATTCGGGTCGTGCCGGACCCGAAACATCACCGACGTGATGGAAAAAGCAGTGCTCGCCCCACCTCACTACCACGGCTTCCACCTCATGGAGCCACCTTCACCCAAACTACGACCCTTTCCCTCTATTTGCAGACCCCAAACATCCGAAACCATCGACGACAACTGCATCATGTCGTCGTTTAAGGATTCACTCCCAAGACGCTGTAAGGTCTCAGAGTGGTCATCAACCTTTGTCTCCAACAACAACAACAACAACCACCACCTCGACGGCAGGTTGTGCCCCCCGGCATCCCCAAACATACCCCTCAACACAATCCACGAACACGAGTTGGGTTTTTACGACAAAACAAACAACTCAGATGTGAGGAATATGAGGAAGAAGAAAAAGAAGAAGAAGAAGAAGGTGGTGAATACCCAGAAGAAAAGAGACATTTTCCCATTTAACTCTTGCGCTAAAGACACCAACTTTGGAGGGTATTGGTGGTATAGCAGCGACGAAGACGATGAAACAGATACCCTTTTCTCCTCCAAGAGCCTCTCTTCCGATTCCTCAAGGTCTCGCCGCCGGCACCGTTCTCGACGGAAAACCCACGGCGGTGACCGGAAGGATCATCGGAGCTCCGAAATGGGTGTCGTGATGCCGCTGCAGGGGAAGGTGAAGGACACGTTCGCTGTGGTGAAGCGATCGAGTGATCCTTACAATGATTTTAGGACTTCCATGGTGGAGATGATCGTTGAGAAGCAGATATTTTCCCCAAGTGGTTTGGAGAATCTCTTGCAGTGTTTTCTCTCTCTGAATTCGTATCATCATCATAAGATCATTGTTGAAGTTTTCACCGAGATTTGGGAAGCTTTGTTCTCTGACTGGCTTTGATGATAATAATAATATTATATTAGAAAAAGCAAAAATAAGAGGGAGAGAAAAAGAGAAGGGTCATCATGCATGTTATCTTATCTTGTTTCTCTGTGTTATTAGTGCTAATTAGTTTCTAAGGAAGTTAGTTTAGTTCTTCTAACTTAATTAGTTTGCATGTATGATATTGCATCTTTTATTAAGTTGTTTTTTTTTCCCCTTATGTTTTTCTATTTTTCTTTATAGACATTTGTCTCTTGACAAGCTGAGACTGAACTGAATCTTCTTCATGTGTTGTTTGTTTTCTCTTTTAATTTGTTATTGTTTTTCTTCAAGAATGGGTTAATTCTACTTATGGATATGCTGACAAAGAACAGTAGTTGCAAAGGTGGTGGTAAAATTGTGAAAAGGGCATAAAAAAAGAGCACTTGTCTTGTTTATGGGAGTGCCACCAGCTTTAATTTTTTTTTTATATTGTCTTTCTGGAAAAGATTGCTCAATGGGAATGGGGAAACAAGAGAGGGGCCTTGGATGTGTCCTCTAGGTTGGACTTCTGAGACTGAAGCTTGAAAAAGATGGCGATGGGATGCTTTGTTTTGATTTGAATGATGGAAAGGTGCTTGAAACACACAAAAGCTGTGTCTTACTCTCTCGTGTACTAAGTCGAATTGGACCTTTTGAAATTCTTTTCACTTAGGTGCGCCAAAAGAATACAAAAAGACAGCTTCTTTTCTGAAGCCCCAAAAAAATAAAAAATGAAGAAAAGGAGAAAATGAATATAAAGAGGTACTTTTGTCTTTCCATTGAAATTAGTAGGTTATCATTAGAAGACTTTCCACATGGGATGGGAGGCTACAAGGTGATTGAGATCCGCTTCTTACTTTAATATTGTACTAGTTTTTAAACTTGAAAACGTGACATCTGCATTTGACTAAGGTAACAAAATATAGATAAACTTGTAGCGGAGTTATGTATAGATAAGCTTATGGTCACGGTCACGGTCACGGATCATAATACAGATTTAATTTGGGTTTCTTTACACAATATGTAATTGGATTCACCCTTCAAAAAAAGAAAAAAGACGTTTAATTGGATTAAAGTGGTCGCCCAAATTAACGAAGGGAAAACACTCTCAATGGCAACTAGGAATTGAATTTGTCAATTTGTAACGTTCCTCGATAATAATCCAACGCCTATGTTCTATCTACCAAAGGAATAGATATTAAACCAATGATTAACCGTTTCATAGAGCTAAACATTTGTTCTTTTCAAATAAATTCTAGGATCTGTAGTTTTGAGAATGAAAAAATTAGCAACAAAAGGAAAACTTTACTCTTATAACGAATCAACCCAAATATTAAGATTATTTTGAAACAAAATTTTTCTAGCCTTTAATTTAATTTTGAAAATAGTATTGAATTTGGTAAAAACTAAATTAAGTTCAAGCATGTTATTTTCCCGATACGAATTACGATACCTTGTTGAGAAGGTATTTGGGTAATATTTAATTTTCTTAATGGGTTTTAGTCTCTCTCCAGTCTCCACTTCCCTATGTCTTGTTTTTAATTTTTTCGTCAAAGCTAAAAAGGTCAAAAAGATATTCAGTGAAGGGTGCAATGTTAACCTTGTGACCTTGTTTAAGAATAATCTACTACTCTCCTGAGACAGAAGGGGATTCACATGATGCAACTATTTCTATTTCCGCATGTCCTATGTGAATCCACCTGTTTTAATTAAGCGTTGCTAAGCTGGAAAACCAAGATGTAGATATGACTGAATATCAATATTTTTGTCTCTTGCTTCATGAGCTACACAGGATGTCATGAACAATTAGTCAATTATTATCCAGTAGCTCCTGAAAATGCATTGAATTGTTTTCAGATGGGTATTTCTTATGCAATGAATTATTCGATTAGTAATATGCTAACAAGCTAAGGTTGTCACATGCCAATTAATACACAACAAAATTTATAAGTCAAATAAGGTAGGCCTCCAATGAGGAAAGAAAAACAATTGGTTTGTAGGTTTTGTTTGCTGTTGGCCTACACCAGAGACAAAACATACTATTGTTTAATCTGTTAATCCCAAGCAGATTAAGATTGTATTATCAACCAAATTCATATCTATCATTGTATTCTCATTATATTTGAACAAGCAATAAAGGAGAGAATCAACACACCGCTTAACATCAAGCATTGTCACAGAGTGTGAGATCCTGTTGCTTGTCTTTGCTGTATACTTTAAAAATTGAGAGATCACAAAATAATAGTTGCTAGGAAGGATCTTGGACAGTTCATTTACATATATCAATGACAAGCAAAGATATGTTGGGTTCTGATGGGACTATACTGCCGCTTCAACAAACTAATGGAAACAAATTGAACAATATAAGAATTTAATTTAGATAGAAATTTAATAAATTTCCTTGGCCACAACCTTTAAAATAAATAAAAAGTACACGTATAATGAAGAGGAAGCAGTGGAAGGATTGGTCATGTGTTGTGTTTGTCAGAGGCTCGAGACGTACACTTCCCATTCCATTATACACTGCCAATGGAATTGAAACATCAATTTGGGAGAGTAAAGTCTGTGTCAAAGGAATGGGTGCTGCTCAAAAACTGAAATGAAAAAGAAGGCACAGTGGAATGAGAAAGTCTGGGGAAAACTGTTAAGAGGGCTTGCAGAAAGAATATAAAACCAAAACATTTCTATCTTTCTATTAGTTGTGGGCACTGCATATAGCTAATGCATCTTCACCTATTTACACTGATATGTCTGAGCTACGATAGGAATGTAACATCACACACACATGAGAGAAAACACACCACACACTACCATCTATCGAGTAGAGTTTTTGTTTTGTGGCAATCTTGGACGTCTCATTCACTTTGGAGACAGATTAAACAGCAAAGGCTGTGTAGGGTGTGTGCCCATTTGCCTCAAATGGAAAGCAAATTAAAGAATGTTTGCTAGTGGCGAATCCATTATGTCTTTGTTTTGTTAGCCACTCTCATTAATGATCCCATTTTTTGGGTTCTTGAGCCCCAAATCTCATTGTCAATGCACACAACCACATATGTGTAATTAATTTTAGGCCTTAAAAAGGGCCAATAAATAAGCTGCATTGGGTGTCGATTTCTGACCATGGGCCTCCAAAGGTACGTAAATGGGCTGTCGTACTTCCTTTTGTGCTATTTGTCGTTTAATACCCAAGGTTTCCCTTGGGCTAGTTTAAATTTGTTACTGTCCTTTACATTTATTTACAACAAGTTGCCAATGGTTGAAATTGGAAATTGGATGTGAAAACCGGTACAATATCAACAAATTTTAAAATTAAATGTGATTCTTTTAGACCAGTATATGATAGGTTGTTAATTACAAAGTGACATCCAACTATATACTCCCTCCATGTTAATTACAAAGTGACATCCAATGATAAAGTGCATGTTATTAATCTTGTCAAAAAAACACACATATGTTGAAAAAGTAATAAATGAATGTTGATATAACTGTAAAAGTATATTAATTGACAAGATTACCCCTATTTAATAAGTATAATCATTCTTTTGAAAAAAAAAAGAAGGTTACCCTTAATTATACTGAGGGTATAATTAGTTAAAGAAAAATTAATATTGTTTTAATTTAGTAACTTAACAGATGAGGTGAAACAAAAAAAATTGAACATATAACATGCAAAGGAGGGATTATTATCTATGGTAAATTATAAAAATTCCCTTATGCATTTCATAATTAATTTAAAATAATTACAGTTACACCACTCTCCTTATTTTTTAGTTTATAATACCAAACAAATCAATTGAATTGACAAAATCATCCATCTCCACCCCTATCACCACAGCCACCACCACTTACCTTGACACTGCCTTCATCCTGTTTAATTTCCTTCACTTTTTAGCCTCTTTTCTCTTCCTCTCTCCTCCTGCCCTCTACCAACTAAAAAATTCTCAAACCCAACACCCGCCCATCAACCCCAAAACCCAATCAAACCAAAAACCTTAACAACTGAATTTCATACCCCAATTCCTAGCTCTTAAGGAATTGCATAGAATCTTCCCTCCATTTTCATTTGCAAGAGAACTCAATCCCTTGAAAACTAACAATATTCAGCCATGAATCGGGTCTCACGTGAGCTACATGAGTGGTGTGTTGCAGGATGGGATCTGCACCCGTGCCGATGACGGATCTGAGTCTGAGTGCGGCAATTTTGTAAAAAATGGGGTACGGGTACGTCAATATATAAAAAAAAAAATCATAAATTGCATATGAGAAAACCAACAATTTCAACATAAAACAACTCTAAATTATTCAACAATCAACATTATATTCCAAAATGAAATACTAAAATACTCAAAATAATGTCAAATATAAACATATATCAATCATTAAAACATAATTAACAATCAAACTCTAACAGTCTCAATTTCATCATTTCCTTCCTGTAGTGATCAAAAGAAGCAGTCTCTAAATCAGGCTCATCAAGTGAAAGACTAGCAACTTCAAGAATTCCAGCTCCATCAAATGGGTCCCATTCATCTCCACCAATATCCCACATTTTTTAGCTACCCTCATGATAGTTCTTATTCTTTCGTGAGAGGAGACGAAGATTAGTATGTATAAATACTAAATCTTCAGCTCTTTTGGGATTTAGCCTATTTCTTTTCAAAGAGTGAATAAAGGAATAAGTGCTCCAATTCCTTTCACAACAAGAGGAAGAACACATGGTTGTGAGAGGAGTTTCAAGGCTATGTTAGGTTTTGGAAGTGAAGATCCATACATCACCCACCATTCCTTGGGTGACAAATCCCATCTATCTTGCAAGCTATCAAATTGTCCAAGCTCGTCTTCACCACTTGAGAATTTCACAAACTCCGAGGTTGCCTGAAGCCTATCCTTTGATTCTGGAAAATAACTCCTTAGACATTTGTTCCTTCCCATACAAATCTCATTATCCTTATGAGGAGGAACTCTATTTGGAGCCTCATCAAGCCATTGTCTACAATAATACCTAGTAAATAAAAGGCAAAACATTACTAATATAATCTAAGAACCAAAGTAGATTTAAAAAAAAAAAAAGAAGTAAAAGAAGCTTAGAATTAGAAAGTTAAACTTACTTGGGATTAAGGGAATAAGCCAAGCAATGAAGTGGTGTGTAACTTTTAGTCGATCTATCAATTAGAATACCATGCACCACATCATGAAAGGATGATTGTTCATTTAATTCTTTGCCTTCATTCTCATATATTGCCTTCTTCACTTGCTCAATCATGGAATCTCATTTCTCATAAACTAAATGGAGGGATGGCTTATGAATGCCAAGATTGAAGCATGTCATAAATGGGCTTTGCAAAGCTCAAAATATAATCAACTTTATCCCACCAATTGTCATTTAGAATTGTTTCTTTTACAAATGTTACTCTTATGACACCATCCTCTTTATAGTGAGACCAATATTCACTAATAACCATAGATTGGAAACCGTTCTTTACGGTTCGCAACCTTTTAAACATGATAATGATAGAAGCAAATCTAGTCTCAAGTAATGGTAAGTAACTTCAGATGCACAAATTTATTAAACATGACAAGTCTCATAGAATGATTCATTATGAAATTCTTAATAAAGAAGGCATCATCAGCAACATTGGAAATCCAACTACACTCAGAATAAGCAACTTCATTGATAGATGTGTTTTTAGGAGCACAAATATTTTTGAGAGCAAGGTTTAGAGTATGCACTACACATGAGATCCTAAAAATATGAGGATGCATAGATTCAATAATTGATCAGCAGCCTTTGCAAGCAGGTGCATTATGCGTAACTTGAACCACATTTTGTGGTCCAACTTCATCAATGGTAGCCAAAATCAGATTGGCAATGTAGTGTTTGTCCTTGTACTCACTGAGCCATCAATAGCCTTCAAAAACATAGTCCACGAATCCGAAATAGCCATGAAGTTGATTAATGGCCTTCTTTGAGCATCAGTCCAACCATCAGTGACTATACTCACACCCTTCTCAGGCCAAGTGTCCTTGATAGGTTTTAGCAACCTCATTATGTTAGCTTTCTCTTTTGCAATAATGAAGTTCTAATGGCATTATAATAGCTAGAGTGGAAGAAAGCCACTAATATTATTGTTAGCAAAGCATATGTAAATGCACTAACAAAGTAAGGGTTTCTAGCAACATTAAAGGCAAACCAAGAGAGTAAAACAACCTAGCTATTTCACAATTCAAATGTTTCCTTGCCTCATTATTGAAAGCTTTGTGTATAGGTCCATCATGTGTTTTTTTTCTCTTGTTTCCATCTATGGGTGGGTCCAAACTTGTAGTTCAGTAGAAAGGAACTTGAGCAGGTTTTGTTTTTTCAATAAACTCCCCTCTCTATTTGCTTAATCTCTTCAAGGTAATCATTATTAATTTGTGAACAAATAGCAATCCCATTTCCTCTTTCTCCGAGCAAATGAGACTTCACCCTAGAATAAGATCCCTTGTAAGTTCCCTCACAAAAATTACGCCAATTAACATTCCTCCACCAGATTTTTTATCTTGCAACAGATACATAGATCCAAAGGGGGCCATTGTTCTCGATTTTCCAGAGTATATTTACTAGTCAAAGATGTAGAGGAAGTGACATTGTTACCACTTCCAAACCCCCACTACCACTACGGACCAATTTGTTGAACCTTGTGAAAACATCGATAAGTGATTAAATAATTACAAAATTTTAGAAGTTGTTATCGGTTCTAACACACAACAATGACATAGCAACAACACAATAAAAGGGAAAGGAATAAATGGAAACTCAGCGGCTTGCCACGCGTCGCCGGAGAAAAGAGCCGCCGTCGCGTCGTCGATGCTCGTAGGTGTGTAAGCAAACGCTGGTCACCGCGACCTCGACCGCGTGCTATTGTCAGCTTGCGTTGCCCTCTGGCGGCGTTAAGCTTGTAGCCGCTCTGCTGCGTTGATCGCGCGTCGCATGTCCGTCCTATACCGCCGTTTGTCACCGCCGCCCTTGCCCGTCGGCCGTCCGTCGCGAAGAGACAGAGAGAGAGGGATCGAGATCGAGAGGGAGAGATCGAGATCGAGATTGAGAGGGAGAGATCGAGATCGAGAGAGTGAGATGAGGAGTGCTGTGTGAATCCAGGTAGTGTGTTTGGGGTGAAAGAGTGAGATGAGGATTGAGAGTCAGATGAAGGTGAAGAATTGGAGAAGAGGGAAAAGCTGGGTGTTTTTTTTAGGGCCGGCAGCAAATTAGCAAAAGGGGGGGTTGGGTTTCTTTTCCTAACGTTTCAGACAAAAAAAAAAAAAAAAGAAAAAAGTCAAAACGGCGTAGTTTCATGTAAAATAGCGTACCCAATGTAATAATGCGCTGCACTATCTTGTGCCGGACGTGCCCTGGGCTGTCAATTTTTTTTTTTCAAAAAAAGGAGGTGTTAGTAGTCGCGTCTGCACTGGCTCTGTGGCACGTCTGTACCCACGCTGCATGCGTACCCGGTACGGGTACTTTTCAGTTTTACACGTACCTGGGCTTCAGAGACAGTGAGGCATATGATGATCAAGGTTCGTAATGCAGTGCAGGAGGGCTACAATAGCACAAAAAACCTGAGAACTACTGGCACCACAAGGATTGTGAGGAAACGTGCTGCATAGCCGGCAAAGGGGAGGTTGAGGACCAGGTTATCCAGTATTGTGCTCAAACTGTTTTTCATTGTATCAAACTCTTGTGGGTTGCTGATTGAGGCCAAGCAGAGAAACGCTTTCGAAACCAAAATTTCAAAGAGTAACCTGTAGGATGATTGTAGTTACAAGATAACTAAACTGTGCTACAGGAGTGTCTAATCGTAATGATTTAAAATCAAGTAAGGGAGGTAAATGATTTTTTTAAAATCTTGAAGAGCTAAGTAAAATTACGAAAGACCTCATGGAAGGTCTCTGAAAATTATTGCCCTATAATCTAATATGTTAAGTTGATTCAAATTTCCAAAAGTCTAAAGTCGAATAATAGAAAGAGAAAAAAAAAAAAAAGTTACATATCCGTAGATATTGGGTGGCCATTTGTAGCATCAATGTGATCCTAATTAATGTGACAAACAAAATTTGTAAAAGTGTATTGAATTTAATTTTTGATTAAAAATATAAGATAATAGATTTGTAGGTTTCTATTCATAAAATTCTAATTTAATGCATTCTTTAGAAGTATAAAACTTCTAATCAATAATAGCCTGACAAACAAGGAAATCTTTGGTTAAACAAAATATATACAATAATTTTTCTAGTTTCACAATTCAACACAATATTTACGACAATAAATTTATATTTGTGCTCATATTCATATAAATCAGTACTTTAGACAATTTTTTTTTATCAATGTAAAGTTTTTATCATATAACAAGTTACTTTATCCGTACATTGTTTGGGTTATTTAAATTAAATCACTTACTTATAAATAAAATGTCATCTCCTCAACTAATATTTACTTATATTTTAATTAAATTATTAATTTTTAATATAAAATAATTACATATTTAAAAATAGATAAATTTAATAATTATAAGTTATTTGTAAAATATTTATTTATTTATACTTGTTAATTTTATTTACAATTGAAAGGAAAAGAAGAAGAAGAGAAGTTGTATTTAAGAGTTTCTTAGTAAGTTTTGTATATATTACAAGTTATTCTATGTATCGACCGAATAAAACAATCCTATTTATACTAAGACATCTCCTCAATAGAAATATCCCTACCTTATATATTTACAAAAAGAAAAATAAATATCTTTAAAATTCTAGAAATTCCATACAAATAATCTATAAAGATTTTTTTTGTGTTTCATAATCCTTCATTTTTAAAGATTAATGAATATGAGTTGGACACAACTCTCAAGGGAGAAAGAGAGTGCATGCATATATACATATAGAACAAATCACATGAAATGCATGATCTATTATGAGAGTGAAATAAGTTAATTTAGATTGTATAATTATACATAGATGATTAAAATTAAAAATTAATTAATAATAATTAATGTTCATATGCTAAAACAATTTATTAAAAGGAAAATACTAATCATCCATCATTTTTTTTAGAAAATAAATGTCAGAGACATGATTGATAACATTTGGAAAAGTAGATGGGTCTGCTTGCCTTCACATTTTATCCGATCATTATTACATATCACATTACTAATAAAAATAGATAAAGTAATTTTAAAATCATATTAAAAATAATGAAAATCACAAGGCATAAGGCCCCAGCTGGTGGCTTCGAATATTTTGAGCGTCTCTCCCCACAAATTATCGGTGTTCATGATCTGATTTGAATATTTGACCTGCTAACTAGCATGACCTGAAATTTGTTGGATTGAAATTAGGGCCTTAAATTTGACACAATACATTTTCAAGCTCGGTTCTAGTGATACTTCAAGTTGGCATTACCCAATTCTTTTGGAGTTATTTTTTAATAATTAATTATAAATTATAATATTTTATAATTCAATTAAGATATTTTAAATTACATGATGTTATATTTATAGTCATATGCTTTTCTTTGAAATATTTATTGCAAAATATCTCTTAAATTATATTTTTTATTTATAAAATTTTATAATTTTATTATGTATAATATTAAAACCTCTGTAGGTTATTTAAAGTCGTATTGACCCAAATTGACTCAATCATTACTCATATTATCATTGGGTTGGATCTAAACTCCAAAAATTGGCCCAATATAAGATATTGGTCTGAATTCTTCCAACCCAACCCATATTTTATACACCCCTACTATTGGTATCAAAATTGTTTACAGCGTGATAACCAAATCTATATCTTCATTTAAGACAAAGCGTATAGATATCTATCTATGACTGAAAATCAAAACAATAGATTAGCAAAATTTTATCAAAAGAGATTCTGTATAACAAAAATTACATTAATGCACTTATTTTCAATCGTGTTTATCAGAAGCATCAAGATAAACTAACAAAAGAGATTTTCTATATAACAAAGTTGAAGCCTCCAAAGAGCATGCGATGTTTTTAGAGGGATGCTATACGTACGCGCATAGTAGACGCATTACCTTGACTCACTATGCAATCCACCATTCAAAATTATTTATTTTCTTAAAATATTTCTTTTCATCTGAGCTACCTAATCAAAGGTAGTGAGTCGCACACATGAGTGTCAAACTATCATTTCTCATGTTTTTAATGGTCATTGAAGGCTCAAGCTTTGTACAAAGCATTAAGCCATTAATGGTTAATAAATGAGTCACTGTACCTTTTTACGGGCAATGGAGACCTTAATTTCTCTGATTCGGGACATCTCTTCTTCGTCAAGCATGTATTCAAACTTGAAACTTCTGCAGCATTCAGTTCAAGTTGTAAAACTATAGATTAGTCAACTTAAACTTGCAAGGTAATTGCAATACGTAAAGGCAGCATGGTAAATTAAGCCAATCAATCATCAACGTGATCAGTGTTTAGGAGAAAAGCTGCCATAAAATATAGAACAGAATTTTTCTAGAAAGTCACAATTCAACAACCACCCGCTCCTTTCATCCTCCCAAAGAGGCTACATACCAACTCCACCATCAAAAGCAAAAGCAATCAAACTTACAAAATTTATTTATAATGACAACAAGTCACAATCTCCCACTTAGTATATAAGAGCGAGAAGCCAAGTTTGGAGGTTGTGGGGTCCGGCCAGGAAGCAGAAAGAAAACACCGGCACAAAGGAGCGTGTGAAAACCAAATAGAGAAACAATAAAGCAAAGGAAAGCCTATGGCAAAAAAATGGAATAAAATTGATTATCAAAAAGGAAAAGCTAAAGAATCTTTCATGGCTCCTCTATGTCTTCTATCACCTGTATAAAGAAATCTTTCACTGAGATCATTTCAAAATAGACATATTCACACAGTAACCTTCTGTTCTGTGTCATTTCCCTGCAACAAAGTACACACACCAGATAATCTGATTTATAAAAGGAATCAAACACTATATCGTTGTCATCACCAATAATGCTGCTAAGAATCTCCATTTCCAACACCAAGGAGTTATTCCAAAAGGCTCTACAGAAATTCAAGTCTTTGTTATGTCCAGGCTATCAAAAGCTTCCCAAGACACCACCACCCCACAACCCCTTCTCTTATGCTGTGGCTGCGGCTCGTGTCATGGATGTGGACAATAAGCAAAACTATGAGGACTTGGAGAAGTTCTACAGCGACTTCACTGAGAAATGGGATTCACAAAAGGAGAAGGCGAGGAAAAGAAACAAGAAGAAAGTTGTGTTGTCAACTCCAGCAAAGCAAGAAAAAGAGGTACATAATGAAAGCTTCATTAGCTTGAACAATGCTGCAAGCCCTGCCCAGAAGAATAAGAATCAGACGGAGAAAAGAGAGGAATGTGACAACCAAAACAAGAAGGGGACCTTAACCCATCAAAGGGGCAGACAGCATGATTCATCAAACAATGCAGCGGTGCTTGTGAGGGAACATAGAAACTGTTGTATGGTGGAAAAGAAGCTGAGGGAGTTGGAGATGTTGGAGATGAGCGATGTGGATCATGTACTGGACATCGAAGAGGTTCTTCATTACTATTCTCGGCTCACTTGCCCTTTATACATTGAAATTGTGGATAAATTCTTCATGGAAATTTACATGGAGTTCTTTAATCCCGTGAGGGCTGCTTCACCTCGCAGTGTTAACTCCTCCAAGTTGAAGCTGAGATCATTGAGGTCTTAGCTAGGCTCGCCTTGTCCTGGTCCTGTTGCTGAACAAGCTTAGTTCAATTGCTCTTTCATTTAACGTTTCTTTGGATGATTCTTATTTGTATATTTGATTATTTCTTAACCATCTATCCATTGATAGCAATAGCTGTTCGGTATGTAAAATATAAACTCATTTTGTTCGATGATTTCGTTGGTCGATGGATCAAATTGACATGCACTTGGCAGATATGAATATTGATTAGGTAACAGGTTGGAAATTGCTCTATTTCTGAAAAAGTAGATATATTTTTTCAAGATCGTTTTGTGGATGGGGCCTCGTGTGATATAAAGGTGAGATATTGAATTGAATTAGCTCAATCTGCGGAAATGGGAGGTACTCAAGAGTCCCTCGAGGACAGGCTAA
The DNA here is from genome assembly GCA_031216105.1 of Dalbergia cultrata. Lineage (NCBI taxonomy): Eukaryota > Viridiplantae > Streptophyta > Magnoliopsida > Fabales > Fabaceae > Dalbergia > Dalbergia cultrata. The sequence goes on along the minus strand of CM062348.1, from coordinate 1,572,038 downwards.
GGTCTTCTTTTGCTTTCCCTACTCCCAAAATTGGTGGTCCATGGATGTAAAAAGCATCCTAAAGACATCTCAGAAAAAAGTAGTAGTTATTTATATACGACCTTATGCTATTAATATTCACAGGGAGAAGATTAATTTGTTTTGAGGTAAAACCTCATTCATTATTTATACTATTCATTCGAGATTTGTTATATTCTTTTTATATATATATTAATTATCCTCTTAATTATTAAATAAAAATATTTTTCATATTTGCAAGATATTCAATACATTTGCAATTATTGGATATTTTCTTGTTTTTCCTTTTTTGGCCCAGAATATTTTCCTTGTTTAACACTTAACAGTTAGATGAATTATTAAGAGAATATTTTTGGAGGAAATAGAATTATTCAATTCAATAATTTTTTTACTAAATACCATGATAATTACAAGTACCAAAATTTTAAAAAACTATACATTCAAGGATATGATCAAAACACTCTTACTGCATTTTACTTGTTGACGTAATTTTTTTTTCAAAAATAAAGGGTAGTTTTTTAAAAAAGGAACAGGTTTGGGTAAAGTTTAAGGACTGATTTCTTGGATACAGTATGGGCTGACCTTAATGAGTGACCATTTTAAAAATAGGCCGATCCTATGGGCGTTGAAATGGGCTCAGTGTAATCCAACATTTTATCGTTTAGCAGTTTAATGAGGCACATATTTCTGTGCCAACAAGAAAAATACATGTAATCCCACGAAACCCAAATGAGTGCACGCTATTGGTTTGTGTGAGATGGGTGAAGGCGAACCCCCTCACGGTCCAAAGCCCATATGTTTTATTGGATTCCCATCGATGAAAGCCCATTCCTATTCTTTGAATGGAGAGATGGTTTCCATTTGTTCTACACAATTACCCCTTTTCTCCGACCAAAAAGTTAATAAAAAAGTTACCCCATTTCCAATTTGGACCCATGATCGTGATATGTGTGCTAGAAGAACACTTCACATGTATGTGTGTGCTGTGCTTCGGGTGAGGTCACTTGGCTCAATTGCCATCTGAATAAAAGGAAACCAATGCTCATAATTGGGGTATATAGGACGTAACGTGCTAGAGTTTGAGAATCGATGACTAATGAGTACAGATTCAAAGGTTGAGCACTAACCATGGTGGATCCCATTACATACATCCCATCTGCCAAAGATGATTTAGGTGCATGCATTGTTGATCATATAAATTTGTGTGTGCGCACCTGGCCCTGGTCTCTCTTTTGTTATAAAAGAAAATTAAGAGGCCGGCATCCATTGATATTCCAAGAAAATGGGGTCAATTTCCCTGCCATCTACTGATTAGTTGGAAGCATGCAGCAGTTGGGAAATGAAAGCATCTCCAATGGTATCTACCTCAATTCCACTTATAATCCCACTTATTATTACCATATCATCATCACATATTCAACTTATCATAAAAAGTAAGAGTGTTCTAAGAGTATCCCTCTTTTGCTCTAATGGAAGGACAAATTTTGATCGCTACTATGGCCAATGGAATGTTTTGTAAGCTTTTATAAAGTTAAAATATATAAAAAAATAAATCAAACACGCACAGTAAAGGGGACGTCCCACCTTAGTGGGACTTTATTTTCCCTCTCCTTCCCAATTCTTTTACTCCCGCGGTTGTCCCTGATGTGTCCCTGACACGCCCAGTAGTAAAGGTTCAATCTATATAATCTAGCTAGCTAGCTAGCGGTGAATAAAGGTTCATCTATATATTCTAGAAACATACGGAGCTATATTGCATATGCGTTCTAATTACAATCATTTCCCAATTGACTTCCTTGCTACCAGACGCAGTACTCACTTTAAACAATTGATGTAGCCCGCATGATAAAGTTGTCACTTTAATTCCATCCGCTGAATAGATCCTCTACCTTGCCTTAGCTTTCGTACAATAGCAATCAGGATAAAATGATGAGAAATTTAAGACAATAGCAGATAGATATGCATAATATTGTTGACTAATGGATATATACATTAAATGTCTGATCCATCCAGCTTATAGCTTAACTCCAATTTCAAGTGTTACCTTTATCGTTCACTGCGTAGTGATTCGATCATCACACCATGAAAATAAAATAGCCAGCTAAAAAACCACATCCTTTCGAAAGAAATTAGTGATAGCTAGTTAATTAATTTTCACTGTTGATCAAATCTAGAGCTAGCATATTACTCCCTCCATTACATATTAATAGTTGCTCTAAAAAAACTGTATAATTTGACATATTGAAAAGTTAATATATCCAATTGCAATTAGTAGACATTAATTTGTTCGTACTTTTTGAACTGTGCTGCGTAGGAGTGTTAGGACTTGGGTAGAGTTTGGAAGGGGGATAATGTCAAAAATACAAGGATAATAGAAATAGTGGAAACGAAAATATAAATAATAAATATATACAGGGGAATTATTGGAAGGAAAAAAATGTTAAATTTTTATTTCTATATTCTGTCCCCATATTTTAGAAGTATAGAAATTTTGTGTTTTTCTATCCCTTTCTATCCCCATCACCAAACATATTTGTGTTTCTAGTGTTTCTGTATTTCTTTCCTTGTACCACTAACTGTACTGGACTAGAAAATATGGGTCAATACCTCGGCCCAAGTTACAAGAGCTTGGATGTAGGGCCTAGAGATCAGCAGAGTGGTGCGCCTCTCTCCTCAAAGACTCGATTTTCTTTAGTGGGGAATATATATCTCCTAAAATTTCGAATAGGATCTCTCTATAAACCTTATAATATCTTATCATTATCATATCATATCTTTAGTACTAACTAAATTGCAGAAATATCTCATACACTTAAGAAAGATCATGAACAGATTTTCCACAGAGTAACCTCATATTATATAAGGGGGTTAACGTCCCTAGGTATAACACAATATCTATCACTCACAAATACCTCAACACTCTTCATGTATCCACTGGTTTGAGTGTCAGAGTATCTTTACATGTACTCTCACCCCTGTTTGCACGGACATTAGAGCTATTTGCATCCTTATCGGACTTCTATGTAAGAACACTAGCCAAACACTACTTTAGGATTAGTGAGTGGCACATAGTAGTAATAAATTGTCACGACCCGACTTGGGAGCGTGACCGGCACGTGAGGAGTCTCATCTCCACGTAAGCCTTCTGGGTGACATATCTCTCTAAATGCATAAAATAGTGTAATATCATACTTAAAGTGCAATTTTCTTGTAAATCCTTATCTTTTCTCTAATTAAAACGTAATAATCAAATCCATAAAAACTGAAATATTCACATATATAAATCTAAAACATTTTTGTCATGTTCTAAAATCTAGTTAAGATTTGAAGATTGAATCATAAATTCATTATCATTAGCTTTCACATAAATCTCTAAGCATAGTCTATATTTCAAAATACATTCTTGAGCTCTAAAACATATAGGGAAATACATTCTTGAGCTCTAAAACATATAGGGAAATACATAATCTCTGAATTTATCTATAACATCTCAAAATACATGCGTGGCTTGGATCCTGCCTACAAAACTACTGGAGCTCTCTAAACTGAGAGAAACCTAAATAAGCCTTGCATCAAAATAAGGCTCACCACTGAGAGCAACTGAGTCTACAAAGCTAGAGGTGGAAGAACACCTGTACCTGCAGCTATGAAAGGAAGGGAGAGGGGTGAGTCAATGAACTCAGTGAGTGAGCTTTCACCCATCACCCACATGGGACAACCAAGAAAATACAATAATTAATATACATGCAGCAATCACAAACCATTTGATAGGTATAGGCATAACTATATAAAAGTTCTCTTTGCATTTACAAATTCATAGGAACACATATCTAAGTTCTTACTTTGGCAATAAATCATTTTCCATGCATATATGTAATAACTCGTAAATCAAATAATCTCTAAAATCATAGATAACCTTTGATGACATAAATAACTATATGCTAATAGAGAAACATGGATCTCTAGTTATGCATTGCATAACGATATATTCTCTAGCTATGTATGTCAACCATGACATAGCGAATTTTTCTAATCTCTAGGACCCGCAAGGATCCGAATTGGACACCTATTTAGGTTCCATTTCTGCTCTATGAGATTGCCTCTACGAACAACTTGGTACCTAGGTTAACCATCATTTTTCTCAGTCGTTAACTCACTGTTTGTTTCTCTATAGCTACTGTCAAATCTCGAAATCATAAACTAATAATTTTCTCTAAAACTCTACTCTGGCTCTTCTTGTGGTTTAAAACTTTATATAATTACTCTACTATTGAAATCATAAAATATTTAGATACTTATAAAATCATTTAAGTCTGAAGGGTGGGTGCTCAGTTCCTGGCGAACAAGAGCCTCCAAATTTCTTAGTATTCTGAGAGTTCTGGACTCATATAACTCCACAATCTGACTTTAGTATAATTGTGGCTGTGAAAATCGAGCCCAAGGGTTTTCCGCTTGAAGGCGTTCCGATTTCAAGCCCACAGAATATGTATTTGGCAGTTGTTAAGAATCATACCAAATTCCGTACCTCCTGGTACCATAAAACTGAGTTTCTAAATTCATATGTTTACTAATATATTTCTCTATATACTTGATAATACTAAAATCATAGTTCAAATGTTGGGGTTTTTAACCATAATATTCTCAAATCAAATAACATAATTTATTCCAAGCTAGATCACACTCTTGTTCACATTATATATATATATATATATTTCAACTGAGTATTCTAAAGCCATATTTATAAATCTCAAGTCTTGAAATAGTAAGATATCATAAACTCTCAAAACATGTTTAATAAAATAACAACTTATTAAAGCATATATTCTTGCAATAAGTCTCTTCATAAACATATAAAACATTTTCATCATACACGTCATAGCAATTATGGTCCCATGGTTTTCTGAATTTCATTTTCATACTATTATCATAAATCAAAATTTTCTCTAGCTTGCATAAGCTTATAACATCATAATATACACTTTATCTTGTCTCTAGCTTCATATTTAATAACTATCATGCATAAAACATACTTGTAATGGCAAAAAATAAGGCTATGAGTTTAAACCCACTCACCTGGGAGAGGGAGAGTTGACGTCAACTCTAACTGAGCTCCGGGGAGCAGGGGGAGACACCACGTCGACTAAAATAACCAATAAACTCAGTATTAAAATGTATCAACAACACTTAAATAACTCTATTCTAGCCCTAACAATATTAGGGGAGCACCCTCACTTGACAAAAAGAGAGAAATAAAAATGCCCATTTTGAGAATGTGCAAGAATGGTGACAAAAGAGACAAGATCTTATAACATATACTCACCTTGATGATTTATAGAAGCTAGATTGGAATGGGGTTGAAGAAAAATGAGAGAAAAAGGAGAAGGAAGGGTTTCTGGTTCAAAGGAAATGGAAAGAAAATGAAAGGGAAAGATTTTAACCCCTCCGTTCACGTTTTTAGGATAGGGTACTATGCACTTACGGGTACTGTGCACTTAAGGCCTTAGCTGTGACAAACTTAGGCCTCAGCTGTGGCAAACTTAACATAGCTGTGTAATTATATTCCTAGCCGTTGGAACCCATTCCTAGCTGTGGAAACTTATTCTCAGCTGTGGGAACTCATTCCCAACTGTGAGAACTCATTCTCAGCTATGAAAACTCTTTATGACAGCAACTCTTACTGTCATTGAATATTTTTCTCTCATTTTAGCTTCACCAACACTTATACTACTTCTATGGAATTTCCTAACCGTAGGCAGCAAGGTCCAACAGTCAGCCATGGACAGCAACATAGCAAAGCCAGCTGTGGACAAGAAAGATAGCAAGCCACCGTGACAAGAAGACAAAGAAAGCTTGCCAGTGGACAAGAAGACAAAGAAAGCCACTAGTGGACAACAAAGATAGCAAGCCACCGTGGGACAAAGAAGAAAGAACACCAAAGCAAGAGCAATAAAAGCCGTGGACAGCAACCATGATAGCAAGAGCTTATATCAGCAACATTTTGCTGATATAATAGCAGACATATTGCTGTTATGATTATTTACATTTCTTTATTTTAAGTAAAATTAACTTTAAAACATAAATGTAAATAAGAAAATACCCTCCATTTGAATTCAAATAAAATATCAAAAAAATCAAAACCCCAACCAATCAAAATCTCATTTTTGAGTTTTAGTTAAAATTCTGGAATTCTGGCAATTTTCTAAATTTGGGGGCTAGAAATGAAACACCTAGAGGTTTCCTAAAATTCATTAAAAATCACTTTTCAAATCATATCCATCTAGAGAGCAATTACTGGGACTTTTGATCCCATGAAAGTGGCTCTAACATATAGCCCTCCATTGAGGTATAGGGTTCCAAACTTAGCAAAAACCCGAACCCGATAACACGAATGGGTCCCGGAGGTCCTTAGAATCACCCGAAACTTATTTACTGACACGTGTACATAAGGTATTACACGTGTACACCAGTTATTACACAAATTGAAGGCTCCTTGAAGGCGAGGAAGAGATTAATTCAAGATGGAGAGATATCACCAAAGTGGAAATCAATTGCAACATTGTTTGGTTTGGATTCGCAGGGCATGTGGAGTGAGGATTGGTGTAAATGATTGAACATAGAGGACAAGTTGCAAGTGGTGGTCCATATGGAAGCCAAGCCTGGCCCGGCTCAACAGAAAGCTCCTACTAGTAAGTGTACAAAGATGACAAGTACCAATCTTGAAATTCTTTTCTCATGTCTGATTAAACTAACCGCCTCTCTATGCAAAACAGCTACTCTCTACATTCCAAATATATACATATGCAAGTCCTCTTGTGTTATCCTTTCTTCCTTTCCTTTCCCCTCTCACTTATGCATCTGTCATGCTCATGATCACGCACACAAGCCTGCATGTCTTGCCCTTTTCATCCACGTATATATAATAATTAAAGTGTTGAGCACACAGACAAGGATCCGTATCCATGCCGACCTTCTCCTCCATTTTGCTGTTGGGTATTTTTGTGTGTACATAAACTCGGCAATTCCTTTAGGACCGCATCATCAATTCAACATATAACTTTGGTCTTAATTATATTAACGCTAATAAAGCAAAAAAATCTCCTAGACTTGGAACAAACCGTGTTTTCGGGTCTACTTATAGGCACGGGAATTAGCAATGCTCGTGTCTATGGTTGCTTAAGCCGCCATACCTCTTATACCATATGAGCCAATCATTGTTTGTCACATCTATGAAAGTTACATTACGTCCCAAAGCTTCTCATTCTCTGTAGGTGTAGACTTCAATTTGTAATCAGCATTCGGTACTCATCTCTCACTTTCTATAGTACATAATCACACTAATTTTGAGATAGGCATTTTCTTTATATATGGACTCTAGCTTCATACCACTATATTTGTGTAATGGCGAGTCTTTAATTTTTTCGTCCAAACTTGAGTTAAGTAATTTTTTTGTCCATACTTGAGTTAAGTTCATGAGATTTCGCTTTTGTGTGTGTATGGATTAAAGCTACGAAGAATGCTAGAGATGTAAAAACTTATCAAATATAACTGCAATTGATATGGGTTGTAATAATGTTCATTATTAATTATTAGAAAAAAAGCTATCGTCACATTTTTAGGCAGCATGAAAGAATATCATACTTTCATTTTTCACGTTCTTAATCCAGAGTTTCCTTTTTTTTATAGTTTTCTTTAATTATTCTTTTTTCTTTTTAAAAGAAAAATTAGCTGAAGTAAACTTGGACAAGCCAATTAAATCTGCAGACATTAACCTATGATGACTAACCAAACCTAGGGATTCGAATTTCATTAATAAGATCTTAAGTGAAATTTCTAATACAGTTTGCGCCTATTAATAATATGGATAGAAATCTTTTGTTCTACAAATGATATGATCTTCTATCTATCCGTCAATCATTTGTTGATACATGAAAAGATAAAAATCAAAACAAATTTATAAATTATCAAATATACAATATCTATTTATTATGTGTCATAAAAGATTGAGAAGACATGAAAAGGCAACACTATTTGGAGATAAAAGATTTTCTTCCTATTAACATGATTTGTCGGCAGGGAAGGGCTTACCTGTGGATCTATCTAACCAACAATATATATAGACTGAACTGAATTGAGTTGATCGCTAAGCTTTTAAAGCTTTAACCGTTTCTCTTCCTCCGCGAAATTGTTAGGAAAATGAGTAATAGCGAGTCTAATAACCCAGAGTCACCCTCATTGTCAGTGGTCATGCTTTTCTTCATCTAAAACTAATGGCGCCTGGTCCTGCAGAAAGATATAGAATAGGCAATCAATCAGACGGTTATTACAATTAATTATTTTGGACCACGAATATTTAAGATAGTAAATAAAAATATACAAATTAGTGTACATGGTCCAGATTGATGAGCATATATGCACCATCCCTATAGCTTCACTGCGCAATAGGAAAGATGAGCCCAGGTTATTTTCACGTGCCATCTGGACCATCTAGTATTTCATATATGTACCGTCGTAGGGCAAGTTCTTCAACTTTGCTGTTGACAGTTGGGGTTCATTAGCAGCTAACTATAAACTTAATTTATCACGCCCATGGAGGTGGAACATGATCCTTTAATCCTATATTATAGACTTGGTTTGTGCCGACGTGGCTTCTTGAGAGCGAACAAACTTTTTGGGCTTTGCAAGAACTGCCCCCATAAAATGATGTTTGGTAAAATGTACAATTTGCTCTCTATCAGGGAAAGCCGTCATACAGTGTTTGGTAAATATATCATAAATTTACTATTAAAATCCAAAACGACTTTAATATATATAGATATTTAAAGGGATAATTCTACTGTTTATTAATGAGAGTAAGATTATGTTTATTATTTAAGTTTCTGAGAATATAAACCATCTTCGAAAACTACCTTTGACTTTTAATTAAAATCCAGGAGCAAGGTATCTCAGTTTTTCTTTTTAGCAAAAAGAGAAAAAATTAACTCGTATTTTTCATAATAAAAAAACTCATTGGAAAAACATTACCATACCAAACTATAATCAATAAGAAGTTCTTGCATGATTATAAAATAAATATGATATGTGCTATAAAAACATTCGCTACCATTTATTCTAGATATTTTATATAACTTTTAAATATAAAAAATTAGAATAAATGCCTAAATATTTGTTTATATTTTTCAAGCTATTAAATGTACTAAGCAGAATATAAAAATTTATTGTAATTAACAGCAGAATTTCGATATTCATTTGGACCCTTTCAAGATGGAAATCTGTCTTCAAGAATTAATGCTATTTAATGATAAATCTAAGAATTAGATAAGTTGCACAAATAATCTCAACTAGATAAAGATTCGCATCTTTGAAATTTGATTAGAATGTGTACTCTTTTCTTTTCGTAATAACTGTCAATTTTTTTCCTTTTTCATATTTTAGAATATTTATGTATTTATTATATATAATATTAATTTTTTCTTCTATGTCTACCCTTAATATAAATGTGTTTGTTAAATAATTAATATATTTACTACAATAAATAATAATGACTATAAAAACATAATTTTATCAATTCATATAATTTTCTATATTTGTCAATATATTTTTTCATTTTCCTTGATATATGTATTATTTGATTTTTGGCAATTGTTATAAAGGGAGTATTTAGGAATGGATAACTAATAGTCACCGTATCTATGAGGACAAATTCATTGCTAGGCCAACCTTGTATTGACACTTCTATAAAAGGATGACGAATAGTCACTTCTATTATTATTATTATTTTTTATATATATATATATATATATATATATATATATATATATATATATATATAAAGGTTTCTTATTTTTAATTTAAGGATAATTTTTTCACATTTTATTGCCAAAAGAAAAAAACAATAACTTCATATGCTTTATTTGCAAATTCGAACACAAAGGTATGAGAACTATTGTGCAGGTTGCAGCATGAAAATATCAATGCATAAAAACAAATTATTGGTTTTCTTTATTAATAAGCTAATACACACCCATGGTCAACATTTTGTTGTTGATGCTTGTTCCTTTGATACTGTGGACTTTCAACATCAATCTTAAAAGTACTTTGACCTATACTTGGCAGGTAAATCATCCTCGCGTCGAGTATAATGGTTGTCTTATTCTTCGATCGTTTTAATTTTCTTCCACCGTCCGTCCTTGATCGCAATCACTGCATTATCATTTTTATCTGATGACACTACATTATTATCATTATCATTATCATTATCATCATGTACTATCACAAGTCTAGGGAAAAATTAGGTCACAACAAATCAAATTCGATATGATCTTCTTATCTGTATCCAAATGTCCCTCTCTTTGTTTTTGAAACATTTCAAGGTATTAGTTTCAAGTTGGCTGTGAATCTGTCACTTTATTCCACCATATTATGCAATCAAGGTGCCGCAGAAATAAGATATATATCTATTTCTACGAAGGTCTTAATCTAAATAATTAAATGTTAACAAATGAGGTTCGGCAGTACACACACACACATATATGCATAGTAATATCGTATGATAGATCTTATATTCTCAAATAAGTCATAAGAATTTGTGATATTTTAGAGAATTTTTATATCATCCTAAAAGACCGTGTAAGTATGCACCCTTCTCACAATATATATATATAAAACAAATATCGACCTGAAGGTAATTAATTATTTTTTCTTCTTGAAAATGAACGAGGCGTTGCTCTAAAATTTGTCACGTACGTGATTACCCTCTAAGTTTTATCTCATTATATTGATTATATAAGGATGAAAATCATCTACCCTAAACTGTGTCATCTTTCACATCCTATGAGGCAATCACGTATTTTCATGTAAAAATAAGTAATATCTATTTAGTATCGGTGATTGATGAGGTATATGTGAAAGGAAAAATGATTAGGGGACGAGTAATTTTTATGTAGTTATATTATTAAGAAATCTTCAAATTATACTTTTGATTCAGTATTTACCCACAAAAATCTTTATTATTGTTGAAATATTTTTTTAAGAAAATAATATACTCTCACTCATTGAAATTAAATCATATCTTCCAAATCAATAACATTGTGGCAAAATCAATTTATGACGAGCTTATTTTGGCCTAAAACGTGACTTCATCTTAGGAAACTTGAATGAGAAGCCTTCGCCGACACAGTGGGACACTGTATCGTAGGCTTGAAGAGGTTCTTTCGTTTAGTTGATTCGGAAATGACTCACTACTAGTTCGTTTGGGGTCATAAAACTGTGTTCACATTCATCCCCCTTGGTTTTAGATGTTCAATCAATCGGTTGATTTAAAAAGTTTAATTGAAAGAAATCACGCTTGTCAAACCTTTTATTGGTCTTCGATCTTCGGATGTGCCGCTCTATTGGCACGGGAAAAAAAATTGATCATCCGACAATATAATTGAATCACACGCTTTTTATAAAACTCTCGTTTGAGATTTTATTGTTACACAGATTAAAAAGATTATTAAAAAATGCATACAGTTTTAAAAAAAAATACCTTATTGATTTTAAAATAAGTTGCTCTTTTATTTTTTTGAATATATCTATAAATCAATATATCCATATAAATAGAATAGTTGTGTTGATAAAATTACTCTTTTCAAAGTACGGTAAAAAATTATGCAATATTTATTATTAGAGGTGGCTGTGAGAGAATGTGTTTAAGTTTAAAATTAGAAAAAAAAATTAATACTATCTTAAAATTTTTAAATGACAGATATGGTTAGATATTTTATTTTCTTAACATGACAATTAAAAATGACTAAAAAGGATATCATAAAGTATAGTCTCTCCACAGAGGGAAGAAAAAGTAGAGTATTTGATAATAGAAAAATTATTTAATGAGTCCACGTTGAACATGATATTCTTACACACTCATAATAGCATTGATGGTCCCCACAATCAAATGAATATATATTTTTAAACAAATTTAGTAGGATTCACTTTTTATTGTAAGCATATATAAATGTGAATTGTTAAACTTAAGTCTAAGCAAAAATTTCTCTAATAGAATAATATTTGGGTTAATGATCCACCATTTAAACCAATCATATGTTTCCTTCAGTTCCAAACACTACTACCTCCCTTCCAACAGAAGTTTTTATCTCATATTTTTTATGAAATTAATTTTAATAAATTATCAATGTAAAAAAGTTTTATATTATTATTATCTAATCAAATATTTCTGTTTGTAATATTTTGAATATGGTGGATATTTTTACTTATGTAACTATATATGATTTTATATTTGTGAAAAAAAATTTCCATCTATGTAGTACAACAAAACTAGCTTATTTTATACATTTGTTTTAGAAATTTTAAACAGTCTATTTTTTTTGTTTCTCATAATATCCCCTCATGAGATAAATAAGAGATTGATCTCATGTGCTACGCTTAGATGCCTAAATAGGGACCCTTTTCCAATGATATTTTTTCATATATATGAATCATGGAATTAAATAGAGGATCTCATATTTAAAGAAATGATCTAACTCCTTTCAATCGGTCATAGAGTATAAATCATTGAGTTTGATTTATACATGCACTAACACGCAAATTAACAAAATTTCAAGAATGTGTTAAACTATGCTAGATAACTAGGTGTTATTGAAATTTTTTGCATAATATAGGAACTTAATTAAAAATTTAAATAGTCAGATGATAAATTTTAAAAATCACATGACATCAAATTTTAATCTTAATTATTTATATAAAATCCAACAATATAAATTTACTCACCGTACTCTCACGATAAATCACCTCTCCATATATATGTTTTCACTAGTTTTGGTGCAGACAAACGAGGGAAAAATATAAAGCCCAATGATTATTGATTTGGATTTTTGTAGAAAATGGCAAATGCAGGTATATATAACGGAGGGAGTTAGTTAGGGTTTAAAGATTACGTTGTTGGTGCGTTTTATTCCGGCCGAATTGATGAGTTGGTAAAGCCTTAAGAATGGCTCTATTTGAAGACGTATTCGCCACTGACTACTGACCACCACCACCCTTAAATAGTTCCATAGTCCCGACCCTGCTGGTAGACTATCAGCATCAAAGGGTTTTCTTTTCTAATGATAAATGTGCAATCCAAGAGAGGACCAGCAGCAGTAGTGTCAGTGAGCCCTACTAATAAGCTAGCGATATATATGCTAATTATTGCCTGGCCTGAGTTTTCTTGATCACATCCTTAATAAGATCCCCTTAATTCCTATTGTACCCACCGGCTCGATCTTCTTTTGACCTTTATCGTTCTCAAATCATTATTCAGCACTTCATCAACAAAAAATGAACAAATATATAGACATAAATTAAGGAAAAGGTAAAAGATAATGCGACGATTTATTCTCTTTTTGAATTTAAGCATGTTTCACTTCCCACTACTAACACTTCTTTTGTCTGACTATACATAAATTAATTCCCATAGCCAGTAACATATTCCATTTGCTTTTTCCTCGATCTCCCTCAACAGATACAAAGCTTTTGTTTCTCCTATTGTTTCACTTATAAAATAATTTTTGAAAATACCAACACGTACCTATATTCCTTTAATCTCCATTATATTGTCTGTAACGATCTAATTATAAGTTTTGAACATGATCGTTGAAGTTTTAATGGAGATGGAGGTGTTATTAAAACCAAAAGATTCTTCATGAAAGCCCAAAACTGTTGGAAGATTGATATTGTTTAATACATTTCAATTAATGTTCTTAATAAGTGTCTACTTTTAAATACACATAAACTAGGGAGAAATTAAATTAATCTCAACATTAAAGTAATTCAAGTGCAGTTTACAAAAGATTATTGTTAATTAGTGCCCTAAACAACTCCTCAAAGAATAAAAAATGGCAATTTATAAAGCTTTTCTATAAACTGTCGTAATAAAATAATTTTGTACTCAAATCTAATAACAATTAAGGAAGCTGTCATGTCATTTTAGAAAGTTACCTGTTTAGTGGATCATATATCAACTTCCTGAGTTATTATCATATGTCAATATAGAATTGCTTTACACTTACATTTTATAGAAATTAATCTTTTTATTTCAATTGATAAAATTTATTTTAATTTCTTAATATTTTAACCAAATCCTCGTTTAGTAAAACTCTGTAAAATTATGCTCATCTCTTATAATCTTACTTATTCTCTCTATTACTTTAATTTTAATTTATTCATTTAACAGGACTAACACAAGAAATAAAAATTAAGAGTTTAGTTTCTATGTACTAATAATATAAAATTATGTTACATGGTTAAAAATAGAAATCTAAAAAAATCAAATCATGATAGGTAATTATCATACTAGATTCCTAAAAGTTATGTATGTTTAGAGACTTGATTAAATTTTTTTGCAAAATATAGAAATTTTATTGAAAATTTTTATATAATATAAGAATTTGATTGAAAGTTTTTAAATTATCTCAATTGAAAATTTTTGAAGGATGTAGATACCTAATTGAAAATTAAATAAAATTATAGGAATCTTCAGAATAATTAAATCTATTAATTATGATGTGTTTGCACAGGCTTTTTCAAAAGAAAAATTCTTCTTTATTCATTAAAATCACACACCAAATAATTGTGAAAGAAAAATTGAAATAAATATGATTTGAAAAGAGAAAAATTTTGACCTATTATTTGTATAAAGATTTTTATATTATGATTCACTTATTAATATTTATTTTTGATGTAGCCATGTTATAATCAAATATTTTTATCGATGGGGTGATAAATAATTGAATGACTCTAAAAAACTTATAAAGCATGTATAGTTTGTCAAAATTAAATTCTTTTAAGAAAATTACATCTAAAAGATAAAGGTACTTAAATATTTTTATAATTAAAAAAAGTGTTTTTTCAAAATTCTTCAAACAAACTGCATCATCAAATTATTATATTTTTTTAAAAGTTGAAACAAATATACCTTAATCATATTAAACGTGTGAAAATTACTCCCTAAGTGCTCTAACAATAAACAAAATTGTATTATACATCTGGCCAAGTTGTTCTTTCATCTTTGCAATTTAGTCGAAAACTTTGATTTGTCCTCTTAAATTCTCCCTTCAACTTTGAATAATTCCAACTTAACCTTTTGAATTATATTTCCGCTTCATCTTTGAAATCGATGTCTTGAGTGTACAGCATACATGTGCACTAGACTTCAATTTTCAATCCTTGCTTGTCAATCATTTATTACATCAATATATCCAGCTAACCCTTCCAAGTGTTGGCACTGGAAAAATTGAATCAAATTGTGGTAGGGATTTTGTAGACTTTTGAAGAGCGAATTAAGGTGGTCCGAGTTGCTGACTTGCTGACCATGATGGAAAAGACATGGCAATGAAGCAGTGAAGATAAGGATTGAAGTTATTTCCATAGGTGTAAAAACAAGCTTGGACCAGTCAATTCTATCGAAAAATCGGTGAATTGGTTATGAAATCGGTCCAAGCCACTGTTTGGATTGGTCTTGCATTAAAATTGGTGCGACTCGGTTTAACTCGGTCGGATTTGGATCAAAGCCGGTGACTCGGCCAGTTGAACTGGATTAGATTGGGTCGATTTTTTTTGTTTTGCTTTTTTGCTTTTTTTTTTGGGCTAAATGATATTTTTTTCTAAACTTTAAAATAATATATTGTAATTTGACTTTTAGAAAAATGCACTAAATTTGTTTATATTATTATGACTTGTGAGTTTGTAATGTAAAACTTTGTAAGTTTATTTATGCAATTATGTTTTGAACTTGTTAATTGTAATTTGTGATTGTGGAATGAAAACAATATTTAGGAATTTATGTTATTTAATTATGTTATTATATTTGAAGCCCTTAAAAAGTGTTAAATTGTTAATTAATTGTTATTTTATTATTTTATTTAAATTTTTATATAGCTTTATATTTTTTTTATATAAATCCTGTTTAACCGGTTCGACTAGTATCCCATTAGTGGAACCAGTGACCCTGTGTCTCGACTGAGTCGATCACCTGTCCAAGTTTTAAAAGTATGGTATTTCATTTTAACATGTAAAATGCTAAAGACGATTACATGCCTGAGTTTTATAGATAACCAGAAGGCCACTTTCATCTTCATGCGAATTGGGACCTTTTCATAGTCTAATAATGGACTTTTCTTTTGGTGCTAGCTGTTGGATTCTTCTCTTTTTTGAATGGCTTTTCTCATTCTTTTCTGTCATAATAACATTTTTTATGGTCCCCTCTAAGTTAATTACAAGATATATAAATCAAAAGCATGAAATTAATTATCTATGACCAATATAGTTTACAGAACAAGGTCAAATCGAGATATCTCTCACGGAATAAAATCTGTTCATATGCATCAATTAGCACAACCTATGAGAACCAATGTTGAAAACCGAAGCAAGCAGCCCCTCTCCTAAAAAAAATTCAACTACCTAGCTAGGTAGACATGGAAACATCGTACAAGTGATATACAGCTCTATCTATAAAATGACAAGCGCCGAATTAATTTCAACCCACTGAACAACAGTAAAAATACACGTCAAGTCCACCTTGGTAACTTAAGTGAATGGATACAGATGAATCACACACAACACATTTGAATATATGTTTTTCTTTTTCTTTTCTATTTTTTTGGTTCTGGTTTCCTTTTCTTCTTCGAGCCTGCTGTACGCGGAAATATTTGGTGCAAAGTGTTGTGCCGAATGCACCATGAAGGGGTCAGCGTTTTTCTTTTGGTAATCCTGAAACAAATATTGTATCATTTTCACACCTTGCAATATATATTGGACAAGTGAACTCCTAGACATGCCTGGCGTCAAAACCTTTCCAGCTATGTGCAATATCTTCTGCAATCCTCTGTGCATCAATGGACGCACCAAGAAGGCCACGTTTAGTGAAACCCACAGCATAGAGTCCATTTTCACCTTTCCAACCATTTGGGAATGGTTTCCTGGGAAAACCATCTTTCTCACAAAACATGTCGGTGCCCTGATCGGTGAAATTAAATTTTAAGGCCAGTCAATAAATGTTTATTAATGGCGAGTCCCAAAACTATGCCAAAGACACAAGGGTTTTATTAACAAGCACTTTAAGATATTGGTTTATAAATTAAAAGTGAAAAATTTTGAAATTTTTTGTATATATAATTTATTGAAACTTAAAAATTTTAGGATGAGTTTGTTTTTTGAAGATGATTCTTCATTTTTATTTTTCTTATTTTCTGAATTTTGTGAAATTAATATCCAAAATTGTAAAAGTTACAAAATATAGTTTTCAGTTTTTATTTCTAGATTTTAGTATTTATATTATAAAATCCTGAAAATAGAAAATCTAAAAATAAAAATTGCAACCTATTTTTAAAAATGAAATGCACCAACTTTTCAATTAATTTTTATTTGTTTTTTTTAATTTCTTAACATATGCGCATTCCTTAGCAAAACTCAAGACTCAAAGTAAACAAATAACAACAAATTAAAGGAAGCACCTTTAACCAAGAGGGCACATTGCTTTTGTATCCAGTTGCCAGAATGATGTCGTCAAAATTCTCTATTGTTCCATCAGCAAACTCCACCGCATGCTGTGTTAGTCGTTTGATTCCCCCGCAAACCTATATTATATACATAATGGACAAGATATATAAATATAATGTTGGAGACAATGAAAAAGGAAATTTATGTATTTTCTTTTTCCTTTAAATCTGTATAATAAAGAAAAGAAAAAGGCCATCTGGTTTAATATACATGAAAAAAATAAAAATAAAAAACAAAACAAGATGAAAGCCCTTGTGGATTTGATGGCGGATGGAGAGAATCTAACCTTAATTTTTCCACTTTTTATCCGAGCAAGTGTTCCAACATCCAAAACTGGTGTTTTTCCATAGAAGTTCTTGAGCTCAAGAGGGCCTAATTTGGGACGATTAAGCCCAAATCGAGCAGTGTCACCAAGCATGAGATTTGACATTAGGAGCAAAAATTTATCCACAACACGTACGGGGAAACACTTGAGTAAGCTCATGGACAAACCAAAAGTTGATTTCCCAAGCATCTGCCGAGGCAAGATATGCACCTGCAGTGAAAAGAATATATCACGTTTAGAATTATATATATTTATATATGAAAAAGGCGTGCTTAAGAACCTTTTCAGGAAATTGTGGACACGAGACTATATAGTGACCATCATCTTTTCATGCTTCCGGAGGTTTTTTCTGTAAATACTGACAATGATTCTGTGCAGAGATAAGAACATGCTAAGGTTTTGGGTTACGGACCATACGTATGCGCATGCAAGCGGATTCCAATAAAGTGTGTGAACAAGGAAACAACCTCTTTGAGAACTGTTTTTCATTCTTTCTTCCTTTATTTTTTTGGCATTTCTTGAGAACTTTTGTTAATTGTTGCTATATTATAGCAGCTATAGTCTAGTATATTAGCGCACGGTGTTCTTGCAGTTTCCAGCTGTGACAAAAACGTTGGTCTAAGTGGTCTTCTGCATATATATTAGCATCAATAGACACACGGAGCACTGCAGATTTTGAGTCGAACACATGCTTAAAGTGTGCAATGGTATCAGACCTACGATGAATGGATGAGAGCACTATAGAGAGAAAGTGTGCAAGAGTTTGAGAGAAGTAGAATGGTTCATTGACAATGATGTAGATTACACTGAGTTAGACTTTTATATACATGCCACTGACTTGTGTCATATACTAGAGATAGGATCAATCTCCTAGCAGACTAACTAACACAAAACAGAATCAGTATAACTAACTAACTGCTGCAACAGACTTCAATTAGTTAGTAGTTGTTAGCTAGCCTATATCCCTTACAAAGTGGATTTAACCAGAATTAGCCTTTGTTATGTACAAAAACATAACAATATACCTGTGTCCGAAAAAGAAAATGCCTATTATATTTTATTTGCAAGTATGTGATGGAAGAACGAAGATCTTGGGTATGATGCAGATCGTGAGTTTAAAGACCTAAAGTATACTTACCGTATCTCTAACCACAATGGATGGATGAGCATTATGGTCGCATAGATCCAAGCAAATCTCCATACCCGAATTCCCACATCCAACCACTAAAACATTCTTCCCACAAAACATGCTGCCGCTCTTGTACGAGCTGGTGTGCAAAATGCGCCCTTCAAACTCATCCATTCCTTCAATTTGAGGCACTGCCTCCTCAGCATTCTCTCCGGTAGCTACTATCAGCCATTGAGAAGCATATTCTTCTGTCTCCTCGTTCTTCTTCCCTTGAGTCTTCACCCTCCAATCCCCACATCTATGATCAAATTCAGCACTGACCACTGTCTTGCTGAAAGCTGGCTGTATATCAAAGTGACCAGCATAGGCCTCCAAGTAGGCCAAAAACTGTTGTTTGGTTGGATAAGAGGGAAAATTCATGGGGAATGGCATGAGAGGGAGCTGACTAAATTGCTTTGGAAGATGAAGGCGTAAGCGGTCATAAGTCTTGAGCTGCCACAATGATGCCAAGCAATTAGCCCTTTCAAGGACTAGGCTTGGGATGCCTTTCTGTTTGAGACAAGCTGCAACTGCAAGCCCTGATGGACCAGCACCCACTATCACTGGTCCCGGAAACCATATAGGCCTTGTCATTTTAGCACTCTTTATAACGTGCTGATGATAATGATCATCATGGACTCTTTTTCCTTCTAGTTCCTTCAAGTAGGAGTAGTCCATCAACAGCCAGTAAAGGTCTGAAAGGAGGTACAATGCAACATTTCAAGAATTTGAAAGCCTAATATGCCTCAGGGGGTGCAGGAGTGAAACACATATATAAAAGAAAACCATATATGTTTGCACTTGCAGTCTTAAGATGAAACTCAATTGAGAGTAGGGCTGGTGAGATAAAAAGTATATGACTTGATTAATGTGAAGAAGGAATCAGTATGGTTTGTGTGTGTGGGTGTGTGCGATTTGGTTCAATCAACATAAACTGAGGCAGATGAGAGTTTGAGCTTTGAAATTTGGTTTTGATTGATGGAGGAGCCAGAAAGCGGGAAGCAAGAGAACCCCAGCAGGTACAGGACCTAAACGCAGCAACTAATTGACAAGAAGAAAGTTAAAGGGATGTTGTCCTCGGGTGGATTTAATATAGCATATATGTGGAATGAATCGGTATAGAGTTATCATATGTGTTAAAGGGGTTTGGTTATGTGGGACATCTCATGTTAATAATAACTAACATTAACCAACAACAACCTTTCATCCACTAGATCCAAAAACCATACATAAAAGGTTTGCACACACACATTGGAGGAGAGCAAAAATTCTAGCTTATTGATTAAGGACGAGTAGCTGTACTAAGAAATCCTAAAAGACGGTATTAGAATATTTTCAACAAAATCAACAAAGTGGGCATAGGAATATCAATCAGTTAATTTCACAGATATGATTTTCCCTAGGTGTTTTTCAGCTGGGGCGGCCCATACTCTTCTAGCTCGCTTGATTGAAGGCTCTCGCAGTCGACTAAGAAGGGGAAAAAAAAATGTATCTTACGGTGACTACTCATATATTAAATGAGAAGAGAAGTGTTATTTTAACACTAAAAAATAGATATTCATTGTGACATTCACTTTTTAATCAGTGAATATAACGGATGGATGAAATGAGTGAAAATCATCATCACATCCAATAATTAAAATGTGAATATCTCAAGAAACACCCACATTTTAGGACTAATAGACAATGGTAATACAATCATACAAATCTCGAGAAAAAAGTAGTGTAACTAGTAATTCATAACTTACAAGTAGCTTGTCATTTACCTTTACATTTTTGTTTTATTTATATCTATTAAGCCATCAAGTTTAACTGAAGCAATTCTTTACCATTAAAATTTGATTTATAGAAAGATTTAAGAGTTTCTTTTACTTTGAGTTTTTAGTTTTTATTTTCAGTTTTTAGTTTTTGTGAAGGAAATACTGAAAACTATAAATTTCAATTTTTAGTTTTCATTTTCAGTTTTTAATATTTGCTTCACAAAATCCTAAAAACTGAAAAATTGAGAATGAAAACTGAAAACTGAAATCAACCAAGCCATTATCTTATTGGACACTCAAAAATTGAGTGATCATAAACATCCACTCATCATATTTAATGATGGAGAATAATAAGAAAAAAATTGTCAAAATGGGATCCCAGTTAAGGGTAATAGATTGCATATCTATATAAAATATAAAATAATGGGTGTTAAAATAATATTTTTCTTCTCGAAAAGCTCCTTCCGCTAATAAAAGCAAGTATATTCTAGAATATCCACAATTTTAGACCAGTCATAGGGCATGTGTCACTCGTCCATTCGTCTTCCATTTGGTTAATGACTTAGGACACATAATTCCTCAAACGATGGCAAAAATCAAACTGGCTATTTCAGACTCTACACTTAATAGCTTAATTAGCAGTTAGGTACTTGGGTTGAATTAGGTGCAGTTGAACTCAGACAGGTTAATTATCTCGACAAACAGAACTGATTTACACTGTTATCGACTTCAAATGAGCAGTGCTTTAATTAATATTTAAATATATTTTGCCAATGGAGTGGTAAATACTTGAAAGAAGAGGAATGTTACGTGCTACCACTATAATGATAAGATTTTGTTTTAAATATTTTACAATCATTTTTAATGATGGAGTATGGTTGAATGTAGGCAAGGTGAAATGAATTTTAATAATACTACTCTGCCAAGAAAATTTGAAATAGAGGTATAGCACTTGATCGCATGAAACATTAAAATTGTCAATTAGTATGCACTCATGTCTTAAATTCTTATGTTAATTATTACACTTCTTTTTCACTGAAAATATGTAAGAATTGTTTCTGTTAAAAATTAATTCCAAATATAATCTTAATATCTCTATTTTAAATAGAGCTCATCTAAACACACCGAAAGTTTGAATAGGAAGAGAGTTACCATGCATGATTCTATGCAAGTATAGCACAATGGAGGCTAATGGTTGCATGGAATTGAAACAGCAATCAACTATGATTATCTTGTTTTGCTACCGATCATCTTGCTATATATGAATATAAGTACGAAATACGAGCTAAGGCAACTAAATAATTTATATCGTTGTACTAAAATTTTAACACAGAATCTTGCACAAATGTTTCCTGAAGGTAAAATAATAATAATAATAATCATTCATAACGCTGACAACTACTGGAGATGGAAAATTGAAACCAAGATTCCTTCCGAAAAGGCATACATGGCAATGGATCACGGGACAATAATGCCCATGAAAAAGTGACCACCGTCCCTAGCCTTTAGAAGTACTTAATGTGCTAGCTTTCTTCTATAGCTCCCAGGGTCCTTTTGCTTGTAAAAGATAATATCACTTTACATTAATTCAATTGCAACCTCAATGAGAAGTCAGCTCCCACAAGAATAGTTAATTGTTGTGTGTTGACCTTAGGAGCGTGTCTAAATGACTCATCTTACTTTGTCAATCAATTCAAAATCGTTATGAACATTTTCTTTTCGCTGTGCTTATAAGTAAAGTTGAAATGGAAAATTAAAAAACAATAGGACCGAGAACATATACAATCAACGTTCATCATCAATCACTACTAGAAATAATGCTGTTACCAATGAATTTTGAGGGGTTATTAATGAAAAATTTATTTACAGATGGATTTTGTCAAATGGTAATAATGTGGTCGGTAAGCATCACCGGAAGAACAAATTCGTCTGTATTTTTATTGACGAATTTTTCAATGGATTTTAGCAAATAAAACCGTAGGTAATGAACTGTAAAAATTCGCCAGCAAATTATCGATGGATTAATTTTAGTTATTGACGGATTTTTCTGTCTGGAATTTTTAAATTTTATTTGCTTTTTATAATGTTTGATTTTCACAGATGAAAAATTCCATCGATAATTTTAAGTTTTTATTTTTTAATATTTTTCCTTCAGTAATTATTGAATTTGTAATTTTAATTTTTGTTTTCTGATTTTATCGACAAAAAAATCCATCGGTAATTTTTGAACATTTTATTTTTTGGTTACATTTTTGTTTTATCAATGGAAAAATCTACATGTAATTAATTGTTTTGAATAAATATTTAGTAATTTGTATGTTTCCTGAATATTTAAGAGCTTATTTTTTATTTAATGTTAATTATAAACATGTAAATATATTTAACAATGAAAAAATATAAAAAATACTTAATAAATAATAAACACAATTAAATTTAAGTCCAAAATGTAAAATAGACAATATCAGCATTATCACCACCACTTTCATCATCATCATCGGTGTCTGGCAGTACGGAGGAGCCTTGTAATACTCAGTGTACACGTGTCAGTAAACAAGTTTTGTATGGCCTCAAGGTTCACCGGGACCCACCTATGTTGCCGGGTCCGGGATTTCACTAAGTCTAGAGTCTACACCTCCTTGGAGGGCTATATGATAGAGCCACATTCTTGGGATTAAAAGTTCTGATAATTGCTCTCTAAAGGAAAATAAATTGAAGAGTGATTTTTAATGAATTTTAGGAAACCTCTAGACGTTTCGTTTTCAGCCCACAAGTTTAGAAAATTGTAAGAATTCTCGAATTTGAACTAAAACTCAAAAATTGGATTTTGATTGGTTGGGAATTTGATTTTTTTTATATTTTATTTGAATCCAAATAGGGGGTATTTCCTTATTTACATTTATGTTTTAAAATTAATGGAGATTAACTTAAAATCAATAAATGTCAATAAAATGAGTACTGAGACAATTTGATGGTCTGTGGATTACTATAGCGGCCATAAGTGCACAATACAAAGAAGGAACGGTGTTGTTCTACTTGCTGAGACCTCCCCCCATTCTATAAAACCATTCCCACTCTCTTCCTCCCCCATTTTTCTTTGAGCCAGCAAGCCCCAATCCCATTCTTCTCCCTTTTTCTCTCAATCTCACCCAAATTCATCCTTTCCAATCAATAAGGTATGTATATGTGGTTAGATTATGTCTTCTTTTCCTCTATTCTTCTATATTTTTGAGTCAGCTATTATTGTTTCTCCCATTGTTGTCAAGTAGGGGTGCTCCCCCAATGTTGTTAGAGTAAAACTAGGGTTATTTGGAGATATCCATAAATTATTTATAAGTCTATGTTGCTCTATGGAAATTGTTAGTGTCATTCTAAGCTCCCAATGTCAAGTTGATGGTGCCCACATACTTCTAACTCTAAATGGTGAATGGATTCAAACTCATGACCTTATTTTAGTCATTATAATTATGTTTTGTGTATTATGTTCATTTTATATATAAAGTTGGAGACAAGATTATGTACGGATTATGATTTTTTTCGAGTGATAGTAAAACTAGTAGATATTATAATTTTGACTGTAGCATGAAAATGAAATTTAGAAAATCATGGGACCATGATTGATAGATTGTATGTTATGAAAATATTTTATGTTCAACTCTAAGAGATTTATTGCAAAAATATATGATTTAATAAGTTATTATTTTATTAAATATGTTTTAAAAGTTTATGATATTTTTATGTTTCAAGATTGGAGATTTCAAAATATAATTTTAGAGTAGCAGTTAATATATTTGTATATGTTAGAGAAATGTGAACAAGAATATGACCTAACTTTACGAATAAATACGTTGGATGATTTTCATGTTTATAATTATGAACCTTTGTGTTTGAAGAATGATATCAGAGATTTCAAGTATATGAAAAGATATGTTAGCTTAAGAAATAAATTTATAACTTCAGTTTATGGTACCAAGAAGTATGGAATTTAATATGATTCTTAGTAACTGTCAAATACATACTATGTGGGCTTAAAATCGAAATGCCTACAAGTGAGTGATCTGTTGGGCATGATTTCATAGTCACGATTATGCTAAAGTCAGATTGTTAGAGTTATGTGATCGAATCTAGAACTCTTTGAGTACTAAAATTTAAGGGCTCGCATTCGCGCAGGACAGAGTACCTACCTTTTAATTATGTAATTTCAGTATTGTTGTTTTTATTTACTTCAATTGAGTTATATATCAATGGTTTAGACAGCCATGAAGGCAATAGTATTAAATAGTCATCAAGGCAATATAATAGCATTAAACAGCCATAGAAGCAATCCCAGTAAACAGCCATGAAGGCAAACATAATAAACAGCCGTGGAAGCAAACCCAGTTAATAGCCATGGTGGCATATAAAGAAAATGAGACCTAGTTAGGTACTCACAGTTTGTCCGCAAAGGACTAGTATGATTGTCAGCAGGTGCTCTTGTTCACAAGGAACTGAGCACCCATCTTACAATTATGATTTTACAACTTTTAATATTATATGTGTATTTATCATGTTCAACAAATGATCTCATGATTGCTTATGAGTTTAGAAATGTTTGTTATGAATTTATAGAACGAAGCGTGTTTTTCTAGGTAGCTATATATTCAAATATCAAATGATTTACAGTTGCTGCATGTATAGTATATTATGCTTTCTCTTGGTTGTCCCATGTGAGTGATGGGTGAGAGCTCACTCACTGAGTCCGTTGAATCATCCCTCTCCCTTCTTCTCATAGTTGTAGGTTTAGAGGCGGTTCAGATTCCTGTTCCATAGACATAGTCATTCCTAGTGGTGAGTTTTACTTTGCAGTAAGGTATAGAGTATGACTATATTAGAGTAGAGTACTCCAGTAGATATGTAGGCAGGATTCTAGCCGCACATGTATATTGATATATTATAGTATTTTCAAAGATTAAGTATGTAATTGAAATGTAAACTATGGTTAGAGATTTATGGGATGAACTAGATATGTATCTGTAAGTCAATTTTCAAATGTCAAGATTTTCAAGTTTAAGATTAATACTGTGTTGAGATAGTTATGATTTCTGAATCAATGGATTTGGATAAGATGTTTTCAGAACTTGAAATATTAAATACTTTCAATTTATGGAATTAAATATTATGTTTAAATTAGAAAAAATGATAAGGATTTGGTAGAAAATTGTATTTTAAGTATGATATTATATTATTTTATGCATTTAGAGAGACATATCACCTAGTAGGCTTACGAGGGGATGAGATTTCTCACGTACTGATCATGCTCCCAAATCAGGTTGTGACAAGCCTGTTTGCATCTTTGTCCATAAAAACACCATCTTCGTCACGTCCTTCTCTTGCATACGATGAAGTTGCATGTTGAGTAGGTGTATAACTGATATTAAAAGGAAACTAAGGCTATTAGAAGGAAAAAGATGACTTTAAACTCATCCAATAACTGATATGTGTATAAAAATTATATACATTATAAAGCTGATGAAAAAAAAAGAAAAACAAGAAAGCACAAAATTTCCCACATCTCATCAAATATCGTAGAGATAAAATTCATTTCGTCCCCTCTCTCTCAAAAAAAAAGAAAAAGAAACCACTACAAATGAAAAAAGAAAAGAAGAAGGCATCAACAACTTCACAAATGGAGGATGACAGTATAAAAGAATATGTGAGAATTAATAATGAATGTGAAGATCTGCTATTTTCCATGCTCAAATTTTCTAAACCCCAATGCCTTAGCAAATCTGGACAAATACATTCCAAGAAAGACCATAAAGATCAAAGAGAAAACAAAAAAATGATTATAAAGAAGTCAAACCAATAAATATTTCCTGCTCGTAACAAGCAAGTTAAAAAAACATTTCTTATTGTTTTCTATCTGCCAATTAGTTCCTGAATACAAAAGCACTTGCCCAATCAAAATCAAATTATTCGATAAACCAAAACAACAAGCTACAGTTAAACCCCAAATGATAACAAGGAAAAATAAAAAATAGAAGCATCCCATTGATGTAAATTGTTGAGACCTTTCCTTTCCACATAGTCCCTCCCTTTCATTAAGCAAAATAGACCCAACTGAGAAAGAATTGAAATTGATTCAATTCCCCACAAGAAGAAGAAAGAATAATAAAAGAAAAAAAAGGAAAATGGTGAAGGTGTGGAACCTGGTTACCTTTCCACCAAGGTAGATCTTCTCCCTATCCTAAACTAACGAATGGACAACTTCTTTATTAGGCTGCCAACTGCTCTTTTCTTTTTCTTTCGAAGAAGAAGCATGAATGTTAATTTGTAGAAAAATTCAATTATGACTTCATTGACTGCCTTTTTAATACATGTGTTGACCCATCAAAATGAAAAAAAAAAAAAAATAGCTAGCTTGCAAAACCATATTCATTCATATTTCATTAACTAGTCCTTCTTAACTAACATTTTTGTTGACGCATCCAATTCTATAGTATATCAACACTCAACCTTCACTCGTTCAGTTCACATTTCATTAACTAATCCTTCTTAACCCATATTTTTGTTGAATTATTTTACATCAAAATCCAACCTTCAGTTAATATTTTGTTAATCCTTCCTAATTCACATTTTGATTTTTTTTCTGTGAAATTATGCTCATGAGGGTAACACGGTCACCAAACAAAAAATTATGGTCACACGGTTGCAAATCAACATTCTCAATGCAATATATGAGTGATCTATAGACTTGACTGCTACACCGTAGAATAAGAAAATCATATGTTTGGATTACTCTATTTTGAGTTCAAAATAGTGTAATCAAAATCTTCTTAGAAAAATTGCCCAAAGCTTTTACTTGATAGTTTTCTTCAAACAAGGCTAATATGCAATACAAGAATATATCAATATGCTCCAAGTATAAACAAAATTTCACATTGTATTAGTTATGAAAATCATAGTCGAACAAGTAATGAAAATGGGCCATCCAAATCATAGCCAAAATCAGACTAAAAAAAAAAAATGCTCATCGAGGTAAACGGAGGAGAGAGCAGCTTCCAGAGGTCACAAAGAGAGAAAAAGATTCGAGGACAGTAGTGTTGGGGGACTTCCTTCCGCACTGTTGGGCAAAGATGGCGAAGCTTTAACATTGGGCAGCACGGCGGGGAACGACGAGCTTTGCCAGTTCCTTCGATGGCATGACGGTCTTCTCTAATCTCGTTCTTCGAGCATGGAGGTGGTGCGAGCTCCTTCACATAGGTCGCTATTCACGAGCGGAGGTTCTGGTGCCGGTAGCTAGTTGGCTGGGCTATGCGGCAGCCTTCTCCGACTAGCATTTGCGGTAATGTCAGCGGCTAGACTCACGATGGCAGCGGAAAGGGCTTTATGGCAAGGCAAGGTGAGAGAGAAAAAAGAAAGAAAGAATAGTGGGGTGGGCAACATTTTTTTTTGTTCTATGCTTTGCAATGGAAATTTGAACTATCGGTAGAATAAATCCACCGGAAACATAAGGACAGGGCGTGTGAATTTGTACTGAATACTGGGGGAATATTTTCACATTGCTGATGGATTTTTCTGTCAGTAACAGTAATAATTTTTTTAAAAATTTTTAGTGGAAATTTTCAACTGTAAAGTTATTTTTCTAAAATTTAATTTTTAAAAAATTATCAATGGATTTTTCCCTTAATAAAATTAATTATTTACAAAAAAAATAATCATAATTGATTACTGACGGAAAAATCCATCAATAATTATCATGCACTATATGACACTATTTGGTATGAACTTTTTCGATGGATTTTCGATGGAAAATCCGTTGATAATGGTGTGGAATTTTTTTTCTTTTGGTATCATATTTCTCGTTTTCCATCAGTAAAATCCATCGATAACTTGCATGTTTCTTGTAGTGAATGCAGTTAATAAGATTAGCTCATCTGGTCAACTTTCTACTCATAGTATCACCATAACTTAGATTCGATTAGGTTTTCTTATTGGTATGTGATCTATAAGCACCTTTGTAAGTGTTCAATGAGCTTGAGGGGGTAGTTGACTTGGACTAGGTGAACTTCCCCCTCAACCTATACTTTTATATATCAAAAGAGAAAAATGTTCATTAAGGTAGCGTTTGGTTTCTATACTAGGATAGAAAATATGAAAACATTGGAGACAAAACTATTTGATTATGGAGACAAGAATAGAGGATAGAAAAATAGGATACAAAATACAGAAAATGTTTGTACCTCCAAAATAGAGGGGTAGTGTGGACATGATACAAAGATAGAAATTTAATTTTTTGTTGTAAAAAAACATCATTCCCCTATAAGAACTACCTTTGAAGATGGATAAACAAAAAAGGAACACAATCACAATATAGTATTTAACATTAAAAAAAAACTCCAAAATCAAAGAAAAACCCCAGTCTGCAGCCAAATAACAATCAAAGAATAACACTATGTAAAAATTAAATTATTATAACACATAGACTTTACTCTCAAACACCCGATCGGCTCCTAGTACACCTATTCTCTTCAAAATAAGTATTTAAACTACATCTTGTAACACTCTAAAAGAAGAGTACATATAAAAGAATAAAATATGATAGAAGCTTAAAGTATTTCTAACTGATGCAAAAGTATTTCTGACTTATGCAAATTGAAATGAAAAACTTGACTCTATATATATAGTCTTGACAACCCTATTTAATTTCCTTGCAATTCTAAGTAATGTGAGATTTTTTTTTCAAAGCAATTTCAATCAAAACTAACAATTTTTTCTTCCAATAATATTCTTATACATATTTAACATTTTTCTATTTGTCCTCACTACTATGGGTGGTCCAGTGATGACTGACAGGGGTACATAATATCTTTTCTCATGTGTTTGTTATCTTCTCTCTAAGTTTCCAAATAAGATACGGAGACAATTGTTATGTCTTATATTTCATAACCGAACACAATACAAAGACAATATTGTTTATGTCTCAAACTCTATTATCTCTCTCTTCATTGTCCTAGGACAGAAACCATATGCTACCTAAGGCATGTTGGAATATATGCATAGAAAAATAATTTTTTGTTTGTCATCAAGAATGTGGAAAGCACTATACAAGCGCAATGCAGTTGTTCTTCAAAGAATAGCATACTGTTCTATTCACTGTAACCATGAGAGTTTAATTAATTTTGTTCAACCGAAATACATGTACAAAAATATTCATCCGAAACTTAATGCCAAAAGAAAAACTCATTGAACAAGAAAGGTTGAAGCACGATCCTAGAAAACGCGCGAAAAAGAAAATTAACAAAATAGAAAGAGGAAAAAAAAAAAAAGCAGTTAAAACCTTTATCCAAGCTAGTCTTACTCGTCCCTTAGATAACTTACCAAGATTTGAAATAAAAGAGAGAGAGAGAGAGAGAGAGAGAGAGAGAGAGGACATTAATTAGCACTGGTTGCACTTCTTTCAATGTCACTCGCTAGTTTAATTTTGAACATTCTCTGCATAATTATCACGTATAGGTATAAGTGTATAAACATCAGATTTTCTGTTAAACAACTCGTGACGCGGCTAAAATGGCCGGGGAATTTGTTTGTGCTACTTTAATTTGGTAAGCATTTTTTTAAGGCGTGCATTCTTCTTCTGCAAATCTTAAGAGGCCAAAAAAAAAAATCATTGATCTTACGACTTACAAGGCCAATGTCACTTGCACTTATGAAATGCATTTGCGTGATTTTATAATTAAGCAACGGATGTATAATAATTAGCCTTTTGATGATGAGGGAAACCAGATAGTATATTGATTAGCTTTTGAGTTTGGGTAAGCTTCAAACAAAAGAAACAGCGCAAGAGTTTGATCTACCTTTGATCTTTCAGCATAGTGATTAACATGTCAATAAGAGTAATAAACAAAAATTGGCAAATTAAAGAAATATAGCTTTTACAATCGCCTCTAATTTTGTGATTTTAATAGAAGCGAGGTTAATTAATTAGTACTTTCATCCTATTGAAATGATGCAACTAGCAAAGCCACCACCCTTTTCTGTTTCTCATGAAGTATTTATCTGAGGCTATTCGCAGAATAACAGTATATGAAGATCACCAGAAGCCATCTCAGTGATAATTCCCAAAAGATTATGGTACAGAACCAATATGGTTGCAGTGTATATTCTACATTTCCAAAATGAAGTAATTAATCGCATTATTGCTGGTTCAAGAAAGAAAAATCAGAGAGCTGCAAATGCAAATTGAATGTATGTTTCGTTTTCTCCCTTCTTAAACTAAGCACGCTTTTGAATTAACGTTTATACACTTTTTTTTTACTTAGAACGATTCTACTCTACTCTTACGTACGAATCAGACTGGTTTGGTTCATGTTTAACGTGCGCCCACTAATTATATGACAAAGCAATCTATGAACTCAAATAATATTTCGAAGGTACTATGAATATTTGTCCCACACATATTTGTGTGTGGGTGCTTACCTTCTAACTTGGCTTTTGTTACTATCCAAAGCAACTTGAGTACAAAAATTCTCGTCAACTCATAGATACAAATGATTTAGGACTTAAAATTTTTGAAATATACATCACTATAAACACAAAAACTCAACTCCTAGTACACAGAAACTAATACAAAGGAGAAGTTCTTGGATAAGTTTTCTTTTTATTTTATGAAGTACATCTCCCAAAAACTCAATACTGTTAGGCAAAGACATGAATAATTTTACATGTAATATTTTAGACATACGAATCCGAATTAGATATGCCATAAAGTGAGAAGAACCGAGGTTTTTTTTTTTTGGTACTGTTATTTTGTACAAAAGTTGCTTTAATTGCATATAACATAGCTAGCATTTTCTCACCATATGAAAGCCTATATTTGACGATGATGAATTGATACATATAATTATGTCATTATGTCAATCAACACTTGTACAGTAAAGAGCTGACTAGTCCACTGGAAGATGTTTACTTCGGTATCCACTTGAGAATTGTCATATAGGCAGAACAAGTTCTCTTGCTTGTGCTCTATTTGGGAGACACTACGCCTTACAAAGACTTTATCAATTCTCAACCAAGAATCAACTATACTTGCAAATGTACTACTCTCTCATTGGACCTTGAGGACAAGGTTCCTTTCAATAGAGATGCTATTGTAACTAGTATGAAATGGACTTGGGCTCCTTAGTAGCAGGCCAGCCCAAAAAGATGCAAACTAAACAAAAAAGAAAAATGTCGGGGCTGAGAGGGGGGCTGGATTATGGAAATTATGGTACAATTCTCACCCCATCCCCTAATATTATCTCTTTCCCTCCAACTTTTGCAATTCTTCTCTATTCCCTTCCCTCACTGATATCAATTGTTCTCTCCGTCTCAGGTGTCAAAGCCCTCTAGAGTGGAAACTGGGGTTATTCAATCATGTTATTCTCATCACTGTTATCAATTTCTGCAATTGATGACTGTTCCTTGTTCACATTTCATTCCCTGAGAAAAGACCAATAAACATTTTATTGTTACATTGGTTACTATTGAACTATTGCTAATACAGTATTAGCAGTCTTGAGTAATTAATCATTATTTTTAGTGATGAATACCATTCATTAAAAAAAAAAAGTATTTCGTGTTGGTTTCTTTTATAGATAATATATTGACATCAAGTTTTCGATCAAGAAATAAAGTCAGATGTCGTTAATAAATAAAAGTCATATATCGCTTGTTAGTTTGTAAAAGGTTAAAATGCCTGGAATAAAATTCATGTAAGAAACTTTAGCTAATTTTTTCCTAAATAAGTTATATATAGAAATGCGAGAAATATTTCATACACAACAAAATACAAGTATAAGTTTACACTTCTAATATGTAGAGATACATGAAGATAAAATAAAGATGATACCAATGAATAGAGCAACTCTTATCCTTTCCTATTATATAATAAGGGGTAAAAATGCCTTATATCTTTTCTCTAAAAACATTTCTCTAAAAATGCCTTATATCTTTTCCAAATTTTTTTTCAAATAAACCCGGTTCAGGTTAAACCCGTTGAATGCTAGAAATCACCAGCGCAACGGCTCTCAACCCCTAATCCCTTTTGTCCCCACCTGGCTACCCAATAGGGCCCGCTTCATCTCCTTCGTCGTAGTGCCATCCAGCTCAGCATAGATTCTCAATCACTTTAGAATCTCACTGTCCATCAGTTTTACCACGTCGTCAAATCTAGCGGTCAATACACTACGAATTCATCCGATTTCCGGGCCCTCAACCACGACTGAACAGAACACATCTAAATACCGAAAACACCCTTACAACGTTCACATTTTCGCCCGTCATAATCGCAAATGCCAAAGGACATTGTGGTCGTTAGAAGAAGCGCCTTTGGTGAGAAGAATGGAAGATACTTTTCCTTAATGGAGGAATTAGCTTGTATTTATTTTCCATTTATTTGTGTGTATTTCTCTCTCTCTCTCTCCACGTTCTCTTCTTCCGCTGCAGCATAATGCTCTGTGCTGTTACACTCTCTGAGTCAATGGTGAATCTCGCGTATTGAGCTGCCGAGTCTAGTAAACAGCTCACTGAGTCAAACTACCGAGTGAGGATCGTCCAAAATGTTGGACGGGCTACTTGGCAGAGGCTTCGCACCAAAATGGTTCGTCCTGTGTGCTTTAACTGTTTTTTTCTGTTGATAATATTTGTTGTTTTCTGATGAAGAAAGTGTTGAAGTATTTGAGAATGCGTTTGTGTTGAATGTGATAAATGTTTCTCTTATGCCGTCTGTGTTCTCAGCAAATCGTTGATGAAACTGACCAAGAGTCGAATCGATGTGATAAGGAGGAAGAGAAGAGCGACGGAGAAGTTTCTGAAGAAAGATATCGCTGATCTGCTCATGAATGGTCTGGATATCAACGCCTATGGAAGGGTAACTGCATCCTGTTGTATTTGTAGTGCAATTTGTGGATTCGGTTATGTTAGATTCTTTGCTAGGCTCGATCTCTGGATCAATTGTGGTAATCTGTGAGGATTGTGCCTTGAAAATAGAATACTAATTTTGATTGAATGATAGCTTATATGTGAATTGCAAATTGTGCCAACAATGCCTTTGTTTGCCTCATCATGAAGATTTCTCAATTAAGTATTATCTTGCTTGCGAGGTGGTCAAACAGGCTGACGGACTCTTGGTTGAGTTGATACTGTCATCTTGTTATGATTTTGTTGAGCGATCTTGCGAGCTTGTCTTGAAGCACCTTCCAGTGATGCAGAAACTGAGGTATGAGCTTGTTTTTTTAATGATTTCTGCTGGTTGGTAGAGTTAGTTCACCAGAATTGTTGAGTTTTATTTATTTATTTGGACAGGACAGATTTTTGAGTAATATAATTGCTCATGCCGAAAAATGAACTTTGCACTTTTGGAGTGATGTTGGGGATTAGATCAGAGGATTATGCTTTAGTTGGCAGTGTGCTTTCTTCTGGATATCACCGATAGCTTCTCTTAGCTCCTTGTGTGCTCAGTAAACACATTTGTAGAAACTGCATCATTTTTAGGGGAAAATATTTTCCGATTTCTATCCTCATAAAAGCAGCTTTAATTGGCATCAACACACGACAGTAAACAAGAAATATTATTTACATCCATGTAAATGAACAGTTTTGGCCTTTTTACATGCAGTTTTCCTATGTTAGGCACGATCAGTCGATCACAGTCATATAAACTGGTTGAAACCATATTGTGATCTTTTAATGATTGGTTGAAGCCATCACAGTAATGATTTTGGTGTGATGAACTGGTCAGAATCAAATGACGCATTAAGTTTGGGTTGTAGATAGGGAAGGAGGTATATTTTAAGACAATTTCTGTGGAATGCTGATGTTAAATTTTGCGTTTCCTTTTATTTATTTATTCATATATTTATTTATCTATTTTAGTTGACTGATATGGATTGCCTCGACACATGCACTGTCACAATTATCTCTTAATTCTTATGGTTGCATGGCCATTTCCAAATTTTTCATAAACTTCAAACCTGAATTATCAACATATCTGATTCTGTTTCTTTTACAGTGGTTGTCCTGAGGAATGCAGGGAAGCTGTATCATCTCTGATGTTTGCTGCTGCGAGATTTTCTGATTTACCAGAGTTACGTGACCTTAGGCAAATATTTCAGGAGAGATATGGGAGTTCCCTAGAATGTTATGTCAATCAAGAGGTGACTATTCATATTTTTATCTTTATTAGAACTCTACATATTACATATCACATATTACATATTAATGACTTGCTCAGTTGTTTCTTGTTTTCTGCATCAACTCACTACATTTCTCATTAATAGTTTGCTGCAAACTTGAACTTTAAGTCTTCTACATTGGAGAAGAAGGTCTGTTTGATGCAAGAGATTGCATCAGCATTTTCAATAAAGTGGGACTCCAAGGCTTTTGAAATGAGGATGTCGAAATCTTCTGCATTTGCACAGGTGTTGTCTTCCGCATTTCCATCATTTTTTACTTGAAATTTTGAGAATGCCTCTAAAATTGTCTAATTAAATACTTCTCCAATTCTTGATTTACTTGAAAGTTTGAGAATGCCTCTAAAATTGTTATTATTGTTATATACTACTTCCAACAGGGCCATAATACTAGTATGCCTAACCATTTGACTAATTATGGTAAACCATCACATGGCAAGGATGCTACCACAACAGGAGTCAAGTATGATGTTTTGTTAGAGAAAATTCCTGACCATCCTAATGTTGGGTACGGATTTCCCAATGGCAAGGAAGCTGTTGTCTTAAACAAATATGATAATGATCTTCAGTCCAGATCCACACTCCCTGGAAATGGATTCAAGCCGGTAAATGGTGTTGAAGTCACACAGAAAAGGGATGGCCATGATAATCCATTGACAGGAAGGCAGGATATTACTTATAAAAAGAGTGATAGAGGCTATTGGAAGGAGGGTAGTATGCTAAAACCAATTCGGCATTCGTTACAGGAGAAAACAGTGGAACAACTTGAAGGTGGTTCCAACCTACGTGACGATCGGGGGAATACTGCCTGTTTAAGAGAAAACCATGACACTGCAACTGCTAGAAAGTCTCCTAGCCGTGTAGGTTTGCGGTTCAAGAGTAATATGAATGAGCCATTTGCTGTCAATCATGTTGCCCAACCAAACACCAACAACTCACTTAGAAAATTTCAAAAAGATGAAACCCAGCTGAAGCCATGCTGCAGTAATGCCATTCCGCCTCCATATGTTAAACCTAATTCCAAGCAGCAGAACAATACACATGGAGCCAATCTAGTGTCTTCACATATTGACAGTGATGGCATCTCTACATGTCCTACAGAGCATGACAAGCTTGAAGCTGCCTCTAGGATCCAAGTAGGTTTTGATGATTCTGACCAGGATTGGCAGGCCAGCAGACATGAAAGACGAAGTAAACGGAGTCATGAAAAAGAATTCTCCATTCATGAAGATGCTAATGAAGTCCCTGTGTTGTTAAAACCAAAATCCATGAGGCGGAAGCCCTCAAGATCGCGATCTAGTCACAACGATGTCAGTAATGCATATGCTGGAGTAAGAAGAAAATCAAGGAGCAGAAGCAGGAGACGAGATGAATCAAGATGTGGCCTGCAAACTTTGTTTGATGATGAGCGTTTGCAAAATGCTGAAGAGGAAATGATAATAGACAAATTACTGATTCATTATAGCAAAAAACCGTCCATCCTTGTGCCTGAAAAAGCAAGAAGACATGCTAAAAATTGCCACCCACCTCTAATGGATAACTCAATCAGGGAATGCCCATCGAATGAAAGGCAGGATGGATCTGATGAGTCACAAGAGATGGTTCCTTTTCCACCACGATCAATTTCTCTTCCTCGTGAACAAACTGGAGCAGTTGAAGTTAAGAAAGTATATGGTCGTGCTGCTTCATTTCAGCCAGATAGATCAAATGAAGCTTGGCACGTCCATCCCAAGTTACCTGACTATGAAGATTTAGCAGCAAGGTTTGCGGCCTTGAGAGGTAGATAAAGAATTGGAGTATAATAATGAATAAATGATCCATCTTTTTACCGGACTTATTGAGCTTACTGTGATCATCACCCTTTAATCTCCTAAACTGTTGGCACTTCGTCTTTTTGAAGATTTGCACGGTCATGCTTTAACTGCAGCCTGTTGTACTACTCCACAGCTGTACTTGGTCATGACAGACGGTCCCGTTTGTACCGGTTGACAATAGTTACTCAGCCATCATCTTAGCCATGCAACCATGGGTTACACGTCAATTAATTATAGTTTTGCCTTTTATGATTGTAGAGTTGTTTGTAACAAAATTTGATTGTTTCCTACTTTCTTCGGGTTGCCAATAAAAGAAGTTGAAGACGTGGTATTGGTTCAGAGCTCTTGCCCATCTTGTCTCACACCTTAGAACATAAGGCTATGATTAAGAGTTTTATAATAGAGGAAGTGGTAAGGGAGGAAGAGGCTTATTAATTAAACGTGTGTTTGAGAGTAATTTTAGAGAAGAGATTATGATGGCCAAGAAGGAACACCTTGCCTCTTTGCCATTCAAATTCCTCATTTTATATTTCTCAAAAGTGGAGTGTCAAGTAAGGAATAACCACTCCTTCATTAAATTTGTTAAATATAATAAAGGTGTGACATGTGTTGTTTCACTCTACTTTATATATCTCCATTCTCTTTCACTATTAGTCATTCTCTATAATGGAAACTCCCAATCTTAGCCTAAATGACTAAATGTGGTTGAAGGTGTGCCAAATTATGGAAAAGAACATCTTGATAAAAGACCGTGAAATTAATCTTGAGAGTTGTGTCCACGAATGCTGTGGAAGAATGCAGCTATGCAAGGTGTTCCCTTTTGTTCTGCCGTGTGAGGAGTTCGCAGTAAATTTGCGAATGGACCAATCTGACCTTCAGTGTCAGAACACAGAAGTCAGAACTCTAGTGATAACCAGTTCGTAGCAAAAGTCTTTGTGTTCCCTAGGACCATTTACCCTTTCGAAGATTCTCATCCATGTCCAATGTCCCGTCTCCACACACTTCCTTCTCTCTCTCAAAGGCAAAGCACTGTTTCCCGCCAAAAAGGGCTTCTGCCAACCTTACCCCTATATTACCGTGCCTCTTTTACCGCCACATTCTACCGAGGAGGAGAAGGTTAGAGAGACAGAGAAGAGACTAAGTGATAGTTCAGATACCCAAGAGATGAAGGGCACATCCAGAGTGATCATGGGTGCCACCTTGGTAATGGTGGTTATCCTTGCTGTGGTCCTAGGCCTTATACTTGTGCTGCTAGCCGAGCTCTACTGTTCTCTCTTACTCCGCCGCCGCCAGCTCAGAAACACCAACTCCAACTCCATTCCCACTGCCACCACTCAAACCGCCACAGCCACTGCCATTGCTTCTTCCCCTTCACACATATCACACCCCCCACAACGCCCTCCTCCTCCCCCTCCTCCTCCTCCTTTCAGTAGCATTTATTCTCAGGGAGTCCTCCAAGCTCCAAGAAGCTTCCTTTTACCCGCAGTTGCCTGCAAAAAAGACTTATCAGCTGGACCAATGAAGCTGCATTCTTTGATTCATCATCAGGCTGTTCAAATCCCAAACCATGAACCAAATGCAAGCCCTCGTCATGTTGGAGTTCTCTCTTCTTCCCCACCAGCGTCATTCATATCCAAAGCTCCCCCAAAGCCAAGCCAAGAAGACCCTTTTCAAGGTAGTACCAGTGGAACACCTTGTCGCAATGGTATTGAACACCTTGTGTACATTTCCAACCCCATTTATGAGAACGACAAGGGCAAGGCAAGTGGGGCAAATACCCCATTTGAGACACCAGACACCTCACCTTCGCGTTTGGAAAGAGGAGGTTCTTCTGAGGAGGATGACGCAGCTCAGGAATCCCCTTGTGGTGTGCACTCACCTCCTTATACACCTCCCCTGACCCCAATGAAGAAGCTCCCTGCAGAGGCTTGTTCTGTTTCTCTTAGAGATGCCAGGTCCTTGGACACTTCAGCCAGTGATTCTCGTAGCGTTAATGGCCCCTCTTCATCATCCTCCGGTTCCCCTCCTACTTCTCCTTCGTGGTAGTTGTGATCCATTCATGGCATAGTTAGACCAGTGTTAAAGCTTTTGGTCTTTGTTTTTTGGTTTTTGTTTTGGAGTAGTGATATCTATGCTCGCATTTTGTGAAACATCATGTTGATATATTTTTATTTACTATTGGATAAGATGTAAGTCCTAAATTGAGTGAAGTTTACCGTTTACACCTCGTAGGAATGTGTTAATATTATCTCGCATAAATAATGAGCACATATATCATTTATCTATTGTGAATATAATATTCGTGCTACTGATGAATGGTAAAACAAAAGTA
Source organism: Dalbergia cultrata (assembly GCA_031216105.1). Classification (NCBI taxonomy): domain Eukaryota; kingdom Viridiplantae; phylum Streptophyta; class Magnoliopsida; order Fabales; family Fabaceae; genus Dalbergia; species Dalbergia cultrata. Next base: position 1,532,879 of record CM062348.1, on the reverse strand, counting down.
GTGGCAGCTTAGCAGGGTCTTCCCCAAGGATTTCTCGCTTAGCAGGCGTGGCTATCACAGTGCGTCTGTCCCAGTGACACTCACGGCATCTCAACTTTTTAAAACCTTGCTTGCTTTCTTACCGTTGGAAATGGACAGTTTGTGTTGTGTTCCCATTGGCATTTGTTACATTCATGGAATTTTTTTTTTGTCTGAACGCTTTTATTTCTCCCGAGTAAAAACACACAATTTTCCTTCTTTTTGTTGTCATAAATATATAAAAAAAAATGTTTCTATCTCTGTTTGAGGGGCCTCGAGTTATGATTCCAATGCGTGATGCATTAAAGGGTTAACCTAAACAAAGACTGCCACATGTTGCAGTCTGCAACGTGGAAGCACAGGCACAGCCTTGTTTCATGTCCTCTTCGATAAGGACGACCATAGTTGTTGTGTTGGGACTCCACTAAGCAAGAAGAAGCCTCATTTTCAATCCTCACGGTGTTATGTTCAGCTATGTGGTATTGTATGGTTTAGATAAAGAAAGATATTTGATTTGTTGGTAGCAAATGAGCAACGGATGTTCACGCTTCACAGTACTGAGACCAGAATAAGGAAAGTAAAAGAGCAACACGTTAAATAATTGAAACTTGAAAGCCATGAAGAAACACGCTTTTGGAGGTGAGAAGATGAAAGAAAAGAAAGGAACAGCAAAGAGAAATTGCGATTTTTTTTTTCAAATGAAAATTAATTCAGTTTTCTCTTTATACATTTGGATGAAGACAAAAACTATATTTTGATATAAGATCTTTATAATTTTTGTACACTATTGTTTTATATTCGTATTGATAATTTATTTAATAAGTGAAAATTAACTTTCATGTTCAATACAATTAAATTTCGCTAAATTTTATCAAATTTAATATGGTTTATAAAATAAGATAAGGCAAGTTGTGAGATATATTAAAGTATTATGATTTATTTTATCACAAATGGTTACATGAATGAACATGAAAGCCCCGTGAAAGGAAAAAAGAACATGAAAGCATCCGAAAAGAGTTAGTTCCGGAAATAGTTGGCTGATGTGTTTGTGGAAGCCAGGTAGATATAGCCGGAAAAATGGAAACAAAAAAAGAAGAAGGAAAAAGCAAAAAGAAAGAAAGAGGAATTTGGTCGCGAGATCTTATAATGTACAATAAAATAAATCTTTGTTCTTCATGTCCAGAGTATGCAGAGATCAACAAAAAGAATGTGGATATATCTCATCCTGTTGCCGAAGTCGTGAAGGGACATTGATGAATGATGAGGTGCATGCCAATCCCTGGGGTGCCGTGGTTCTTGAATTATGTTTCCGGGTTTATTTGAATAGAATAGACACACCAAGTTAGAAATTAAATGCCTCCAAAAAAGAAAAGATTAAGTGGATTTGCAAATGCAGATAGACAGATAGATAGATACCATATACAACAAAACCGCCTTCTCCTGGTTTCTTGAGGCATGCTATGCAGCTTGATTCCGGTTCGACGTGACGGGTTAGCTTTTGCCAATCTCTTAGCTGCAAAAAAGATTTATTTCTTGTAGGAAGAAAAAGAAGCATATTGAGCCAGTCACGGGCACTAATACTAATCTTTGGTGTCATCAACATCCAGATCTTAGTTAAGGTCTCGAACCCCACCAAGAAATGGTGGTGGGGCATCATGCAACAAGAGAAACAAGGACATTTGCCTAGATCTCTATAACTGAAGACCAATTTGTGAAAGTTCATAAGAGTTTCCCATTTCTTGGTGTGTCCTTAAATTCTTTAAAGAACAATTGGTCAGAACATATGATTCAACAAAATTAGACCCGGCCAAAAGGTAATGCAAGATTTCTTTCAATATATTTCTTGGTAAACACTGCCACTTGGCAATTGTAATTAACAGGGTGACAGGGAAAGTGTTTTACCTATTTCATGGAAGAGCTCGTTGACATTCTGTGCAGTTTTTGCTGAAGTTTCAAGAAAGGACATACCATTTTCGTTGGCATATTCCTCACCCTCCTGCAACCAACAATATGCAAGTTCGATCATGTGACAGATTTATGATTTGCTTATATATAAAGTTAAGAGAGCAATTTAATAAAAATACCTCCTTTGTAACTTTTCTCTCGACTTCCAAATCAGCCTTGTTAGCCACCAGAAACATTATCAAACTAGGATTTGCTGACATTGTTCATCAAATTAAGTAAACTGTCAAATTATTATCATGTTATAAAGCTGTAGTTGGAACTTTCTCATAATGCTATTATGAAGGCAATTTGAACAGATGCGTACTGTTTTTGAAGTATATCTTAATCGTGTTTTCTTAAGGTATATGCTTTTCAGAAGTTACCTTGCCGTTGCACTTCTTGAACCCATTTCTTTGCTCGCGCAAAAGAATCCTGAGTTAGAAAATGCATCAGCTATGAAAATTGTCGCTTGAAATGAATGTAGACATTCTACAAAAGATATCTAAAATGATCTTTCAGATGGCACTTGTTAGTCAGAAGTAAAGAAGATAAGAGTGAGGAAGGATAAGATGAAAATCCGAGAGGGAAGGAGCAGTGCTAAATGTGAATTTTATCCTACACATAAAATTAATTCTGAGGCAGAGATGCAACATGATAAGCATGAGACTATTTAATATCATTCCTGACAAAGCCAATCTTCAGTGTACAAGTTCATGACAGGTCAATTTGAGGCTTGTTAGTTATAATGATTATGCCTGAAATGCTACCAATAAACATCACTTGGAAACTTGATATTCAATTACCATGCTTGTGATGTCATACACAACTACGGCAGCAGCAGCACCACGATAGTACATAGGAGCCAAACTGTGGTAACGTTCCTGCCCTGCTGTGTCCCATATATCAAATTTTACTGTGGCTTCATTTAAAGACAAGACCTGAGTGAAGAATGCTGCTCCAATTGTTGATTCCTGCAAATGACATATAAGGTAATCCACTCCGAAACTACCATGATGTGAGGAGGCATAAACAAAATCATACTAAGAATAAAGCAGAAACAGTAACTAACCTGGTACTCAGAAAATTGGCCTTTGATAAATCTAAGAACCAAACTTGTCTTCCCTGTTCCCATGTCCCCAAGAAGTACCTGGAAAACCATAGATGATATTAACTGCCTTGGGAGTGTTTTCGTCTGCTAATTATGCTTGCCTTTTTTATCACACCAGTGAAACTATATCAGAAAAAAGAGTTCAGGCATATTAATGGATTGGCCTAATCTTTTACTTGGTAAATTAAAGCACGACCCACATTTTTCGAAATGTAACAAGAACGAGCCGTTGACTTTGAATAAATGTGATCCAGCTGAATGGAAAAGTTGAAGCCATATCAATGGCTTCAGAGAATGGTTGAAGCCACATACAAGATACAACTACCTTTGCAGGGGTGTAAAGCCAATGACCACACATTTTTTAATGTAAGGGTGCAGTTACAGTTGCTGTTGCATTGCAGTTACCGCTATTGCGAAAAATTGTCCGAAAATATGGTTAATGCAATTCAGAAATCATCACAACAGTAATATTGCGGCCCCAATTGCAGACCATGATTTAAGACTATACAAGCTTGTTAGGATTTTTTATCATTCCATCTCAATCAGATTGAACAACCATCTGCACCGCACAACGAAGAGTCACTAGTTGAATGATATCCTACGACCATGTTAGGAAACATTTTCTCCCAGTATTATCTATAGTCAAAACGATTATGGTTCATCCAAAGTTGATATTTTCTTGAAGGATTGCAGATGTTAGCGGACAGAAACTAGAGGAAGGGGCAAGCAGAGGATATTACAAAAGATCAAAGCAATAATTTAGATAACATAAATAATAATATGGTTGCTAAGCTTCCAACATAGATTTGCCGCAAGAAATTAGTTGATATAAATTAATTGCTTCTCTTGTCCTAGAATTTGTAGTTAAGGTAATTAAGGGTTAATATGTGTCAACCCAAACAGGAGCTACTTCTATATATTCTATGAATGGATGTGACCCTTAATTTGTCAAACCAAAAAAACATACCCACCAGTTTGGCTTGTAAACGCCTGTTTCCAGTCCTCGCCATTGCTTAGCTGATTAATGGATAGAAAGACAAAACTTCTTGAGTATAGCGGGGAAGGCTTTGCCAAGATTGAAAAGAGGACCCAACAGAAGACAATGATGATAAGTTCAAAGAAAGGAGGTGGTGTAATGAGAAGAATCAGAGACGATGATTACAGCTAATGCCAGAAAGCAGAAACAAAAAAGTTTTGTATTCACGGAAGCAATATGATTGATTGAGCAATGACAAAATTGAGAGATGGAAGCCTAAGAGAAAAAAAGAGGGTCTCATCGTAGAAGAATGGTAGTTTGTTAGTTGGACTGGTAAGTAAGGACGCTGATTTGTGAGAGAGAGCATAAGTTTGAATTTTATTTAGGATGTCTTGTGTACAAACTCATGCAGCACGCATAAATAAGAAAATAATTTTAGGATATAAAGTTGTCAATAATTAATAAAGGTATTGAGTCGATTAACCTGAGAAAAGACAAAAGTGAAAGGCAATAGTAACTAATACCGGAATAGGGAGCACTTGCACTTGGAGTGGTGTTGGTTTGGAGCTTCATGGTTTGGTAATGTTTGGAGGGTCGTTTTACAGTGGCACACCGTATCTTTTGGACCTTTTAATGGTCCATCATTTACAACTGTCATATGAAATTTTAATGGTTAGGATTTAAAGTATAATAATTATATACAATAATAAAATAAAATAATAATTTTAAAAGTTAAAATATATATTTTTTAAAAGATCAAACTATCCTCTCTACTCTTCTAATTTTCATATAGCTATTATTCTTTTTTTCTTTTTTTTTTTGTTTTTTCTATTCTCTCTCTTAATAGCATCACATGCAAGCAAAATCCAACAAAACGAAGAAGGGACTCCAACAAATAAATAAAATGGGTTTCATAAATTATGAAAATAAGAAAAGAAAAGAAGAGGAGGGTGATTATTTGTTCATAGTTTCCAGCATGTTAGTGTAAAGCTTTGGATCTTGTTCAGTGTACTCATTATTATTATTTTTTGTTATGTAGACACCTCTCACCGTCTTCAATGGATTCCCTCACCAAAACTTTTCCAGAACCTAGAATGAACCATTGGTGGTGGAGGGCGCTCCTTCGTAACCTGGGCCACGATGGAGTGAGGCACGACAGTGATTCTGTAATGAATCGGTGGTGGTGGAGAGACAAAAAATGCAGGGTCAAATGCGGTGGTAATGGTGATGACCAGAAAAAGAAAGGGTGATGGAATGATGGAAGGCATAGAACGATGATTGATTGAATGGAAGAATTAGAAATTAAAGAGGGACAATTTGGTAATTTGATGAGAAGTAAGGGTGAACCATGACAAGGTCCATAAGTAATGGAGGATCATGTTAAAATGACCCATGTTTGGAATGCAGGAAGAAGTACTTTACATACCCCTCATGTTGAATGAGGTCTGAGTTAGTTCAATATGGATGGATGGATATATATGGATTGCAACTGTGAAATGAAATGGCCGGATGGGTACCTTGCACTGTCTGATTCAAAAACTTTACTTGGGGATGGAGTTACTGCACCTTGGCAAATTACAATTAATGTCCTTATCCACATTGTGATGTACCACCTAGTGTTCCCTACTCTCTTTTCATTCCTGGAACACTCTGCTTCTTTCACAGGAACTAAATTGTCCTAGTGTTTGGAAGTTGAAATGTATAGTTCAATAGATCCATATGCTACTGATTGAAAAGTTTTGTGTGGACTAGTTTAAGTCAACAATATGTTGTGATTCAGATTAACTATATGTCAAAGAGAGATAATATATGTATAATATCTTTATACAACATTCTTATAATATAAGAAGAAAATAAATGAGGCAGCAGACTATGGAAATAGAGGCAGAAATGACAAGTTTATTAGGAGGGCCAATATTTAATAGTTAATTTTATATAAAAATATACATATTCATATATAAAAAGAAAAAAAATGTTTTACAATCAAAACTAGAGGAAACAAAAAAAAAAATCACACACACACACACACATATATATACACACACATATTATGTAAACATCGGATTTAAAAAAATATAAGAATAAACCAAATAGATTTTTTTAGAACGGACTAAATTTAAAACAATATAAATTACATAAAGAAATAAAAAAAATTAGGAAATGAGATTCCGCGTCTGCATGGAAATAAAAAAAAATCAAATAGATTCATCATCTTATTTATTTTCTTTTTATATTATAAGAATGTTGTCCAAAAATATTGCACATATATTATTTTTCTATGTCAAAAAAATTACAATTACTATATGATCACTATTATTGTTAGGTCAACAATATGCTAGTGATTTAAACTAGATTTTATGATCGCTATTATTGCTCAGTCTGTTATTGTTAAACATTATTCATTGATGAATAAGTTTATGGTTCTTGCAAATGAGTTTGCTATAATAGGTAGAATTAAGTTATCACAAGGTTAACAAAAGGGAATAAATAGAGTTTATGTTCATATTATTTTCAATTGTTCCTCCAGAAATAAAAGGTAATTCTCAGTATGGTTTGATGATCCCATCTAGTACGATGATTCAAGATAGACCATTAGACCTTAGGGTATGATTGGGAGCCAAAATATTGAAAGAGTGGCAAGGAATGGAAGGGGATGATTTCCTTGAATATGTGTTTAGGAGTTGTTTATGAGAGGAAAGCGAAGTGCAAGCAAGGGAAGGGAAGTCCCTCCTCAGCCATTATAAACACTAAAATTAGTGTCCCTCCAAATCAAGGGTTGGGGAGAGAAAGTTATATTATGGCTTTTAATTATACTATTTTAGCTCTTTATATTTATCCTAGTAGAAATTTTACCCAAAAAATTAAAGGATAAAAGCGAAAAACAAAATTTACATACTTTTAATTTCACTCATTTATATTATAAACTCCCAAGTTAGGGTATGATTGCTCTATTTCACTCCATTCCTTACCTTTTTTTTTTCTCCATTCCATTACGTAGCATTTGGTTTGGGAGATATGACACAAAATACAAGGACAATGGAGACAGAAACGTGTTTAGAAGAAAAGACAGGAACAAAGGACAAAAAAAAAAAATCACAAAATTTGTGTCCCTCCAAAACTTGGAGACATGATAGGAAGATGGAAATTTAATATTTTTTCTTCCAATAATACTTTTATATATTTATTATTTATGTCTCCATCTTTACTATCTTTATTATCCATGTATCCCTGTCCCCATCAAACACTACCTTAATGATCATTCCCTTCTTCCATCTATGGAACTCCCAATCATACTCTTAGTAATATTTGGGCCTTCAAATTGACTGTACTAATCTTAAGGCCCTTAATGCCGGGAATCTAATTAAGGCTCATACCAAATACTGATATTAGGTCTGTCTCTTGCTCTTCAAATAGCATCCATCTTCAAAACTTAACTTATATTGAACTTCTGCAAGTGTAAGATGTGTTAGCACCTACACGAGTATTTAGGAGGGAATCATTTAAAAAGTATAGTCTCTAGAATCTCTGGTACCAATAGGTCAGGATGTTGCATAATTCTCCATGTGTGATGTGGCAATTATTTAAAAATAAAAGTGAATTCCTAAACAGATATTTAATTTAAAATAAAGGGAATATCATTTTCTTGTGATTGAACTAGTGCTGGCATGAATTTCTTTTCTTTGCCTCTATAAAATAAAATTTTGGGAAAATTATACTTTATCTCTATAAGCTATATATGTCATGTGTATTTTAATTCCTAAACTTTAAAAATATACAAATCGATTTATGAGCTTCCACAAATAAGTATTTAGCTAAAATAAATGTATTATATCTCTAAATTTTGAAACATGTGTAAATTGACTTCTTAAGCTTTTATAAATATACAAATCAATACTCTAAATTTTCTCAAATTTATAATTATTTTATTAATAATTAATAAAATAGTCAATTTGCTCATTTAAGGCGCTGAAGTACATTTTTTTATAATTTAGACTCTAAGACTGAAGTACACATTACTATCATTAAGGAGAAAAAGTGTAATTTTAACTAAAATTTGGATGGCTCCAAACTCAACCGATTATGGATTTTCAAATCAAGCTTCCTTGATGCGTTCAATCATTTTTTTGGGTCAGATTGGTACAATCATTCATCACCAACTTTGCCATGACACAAGGGCCCAACTATAAGGCTTGACGATGATTGGCCCTACTTTAAAATATCTAAACTATTCAGAAAATTCACCACAGAAAGAGTTATCTATTCTGCAAGTACTTTAAAAACGGATCACACGTTTTAATCGATAACCTTCAAAACACCAAACCCACCCCCCGAAAAAACAAACACACACACCCAAAATTTTTTTTACATTATTATTAATACATTGAATTTAAGTCTTTTTTATTTCGGGTAACCATTTCAACGAGTTTTACTCTAAATCCTAAATTTTTACATTATACATAAAAATTAAATCCTTTTTATTTCCATTTTTTCCAACCTAAATTTTTATATTATTATTAATACATAGAAATTAAATCCTTTTTATTTTAATTTTGCATCACTGAGCATTATTTTTTCTACTAATAAAAATGGATTAACTCGCATAATTTTCATATAGAAGGTTAATAAGGGGAATAAATATCAAGATATTAAATTCTCAATGCTTAAATATGTTTTTGGTTTTGAAAAATAAGTGAGTTTTTATTTTGACCCCTAAAAAAAATAATTGTGATATAAATATTTTCAAAATTATTCATTTTAATCCATGCAATTAGTTAGTCTCTCTTAAATGCTGAGTTAGTTAACGGAAAGCACATTATTCAATCCTATATAATAGCTCTTAATTGTATGTGGCATATCAAAACCATAGATTTAGATATTCTAAAGTGAGGAGTTTCACTTTTAGATTAATAAAGTAAAAAGATCTCTACTTCTAATTTTATTGATCCAAAAATAAAATCCCCTTATTTTATTCTTTAAAGTGAGATGTTCACTTTAGAGGATCCAAAACCCTATTGTAAAATGAGCAAATTCAATAATATAGTGTTTTTTATGTGAATAATATAGGATAAAATCATATAAAATTAGATAACATGATTTTTCATTAACTAACTCACATTTAATACAAACAAACAAATTGCACCAGCTGAACCAAAATGTTTGGACCAAAGCCAACCTTTTTCAAAGACTAAAACAAAACATTATTTTGTTTTTTAGGAACCAAAAATATATTTAATTCAAATCTTAAATATGTTTGTAGTTCCTTTTTTTTTTATTTTGGTCTAATATTACTAAAGTTATTTGGTTTTAGCCTTTGTTGTGAGATTGACTTTGTTAAATGCTAAAAATTAAAATAGATAATAGAGGGTCACGTTATTCAATTTCACATGGCACTCAATAATTATATGTGACAATGATTAAAATCAAATAATTTTATAAATATTTAGAGAGAAACCATAGAAAAAATGAGCTCAATATTAAAACTAAAATTCATTTACTTTTTAAATATAAAAAATATATTTAAAACAATTTTAAATGAATTTTCTTCTATGTCCTTCCAAAATTCAATTATATCAATATCTTTTAGTTATCTGTGGTTTAAAATAAGTTATGCGCCTAACAAACCTATGTTTTTAAAATCTATCAAATTAAAGATCGAATTATAACTGTTAATTATATAAGGATACCTATATCCTATCGATATTGAAGGCACAATCTTTAAATAAATAATAAAATTCTATCTGAATTTGCGAAACTATACATACATTATTTCTTCTCTTCTAATTTTGGGGAGTGGCTATTGCCATTTTACAAATGTCACTCCCAATTAATTAATGTTTATTTCACTTTCCTAAAACACCCTTTCTTCTTCTCTTATAATTAAACTAGTAATTTATCAAATTTTTTAGTTTCATTCAAACACATTATTGTCAAAAATTTTCATAAAGTTTTCTTTTTATTTTTCATTATTTTTTCTTACATATTTTTTATGTTATTTAAAAAAATTTCTCATTTTTGTTTATAAAACAAAAATTTTGAATTTAAAAATTCACATAAATATGTAATAGATTAACTTTCTCTCAAGTTGGTTATCTTAATTATCTTACAGCCAATTTATCTTAAAGAAAGTTTACACATGATAACACTTATGCCTTTTTTTTTTCAAATATTACATACATAAATATTATATGAAATGTGAAAAAGATATGTACTTTTTTTTTAGATAATTGGGTAAATAAAGTCTCTACAATCAGCCAAGGTTGAGAAAAAATATAATAGAGTCACCTCAAGTGCATTATACTCCTAAACAACAAAGAAAGCTATTTTCACAAAATATATATACTAGCAAACCCAGTATTATAAGTTTATAACCAAACTCAAGAATTCTAACTTGATCAATGCCTTAAAAATATTGTATTTCATATTGTGCTTTTATCATACTATGTCATCATACATGTATATATAGTTGTACTTGCATATATGTGTATATTCAATATTTAACCATTTAGTATTATTTAATTTAATCTAATATTAAATAAACATAGTATACTAGTACTTGTGGTATCAATCTCTTAAATTTTATTATAATTTTTAAATTATTTAATTCAAATTGTACTGTCACTTTATTCATTAAATAATGTGATAATTTATAATGACAGTGAATATTGATTAAAATTTAAATTTATTAACAGAAATTATTTTTTTTAATTCATCCATTATTCTACTAAAAAAATTATTAAATCTATTTTCATTTCTAATGGCATTTTATTAAAATAGGAAAGTATAAAAATACTAGAAGAAGGTTGTGTGTATTAATCAATTTGAGATCATTTTTTTTCCATCTATATGTATAAAGCTAAACTTAATATGTATATTATAAAAATAATGAGAAAATTTTGAATTATTTTCTCAAAATAAAATCCATGAAAACCAAAAGTAACAAAATTTTTTATTTGGATTAATAAAATTGAACCTTTAAAAAAATTCAAAGTACCAAAAAATTATTAATTAAGTTAATTATAAGAGAGAATAAAAAATATTTTAAAAAAGGTAAATAATATATAAGTGAATGGTAGTTGTCCCTAATTTTGTCATAATAAAATCTTTTCCATTCTGTATTCGTCACGAATTGTCTCGTTATCTTAGACTTTGGGAGACAACTGGTACGTGTGTAATCCACAATATGAGATCACGTGATTCCCACATGGTCAGGGCCCACCCTTTCTGATATGATGCCTTCCCCATCTTCACCGTTTGATTTAAATTTGATTCCTCTCGCCATTGGGGACCCCCACAAATAATTATCACTCAGTTGATCAATTAATCCGTTTTAATACTCTATCCTTTATAAAAATATTTATTAAATTTAAATAAATATAAATATAAAGAAAGATAATAAATAATATGATAATAAAATATTTTTATGTAAAATTATGATGTATGAACTAATATATCCGAATGGTCATTAATTGTATAGCACATTAAATAACTGAAAATAAAATGTGGCACTAATGATCAATAATTATTCAGAAATATTATTGAATAAGAAGATTTTACTTAATTGAAATATAAAATTAATAAATATTTTAAAATTTAACTTTATTTAAAAATGAATAGATATTATAAAAAAGACAAAGGAGTTAACTAATCCACAAGTCAACACTGCTTTTACATAAAAACTCTGGTAGACACGATAATTAGTTTTATATGCGGTTACTGTCCAGCTCTCAAATAATTATCAACTTTTTTCTGAAGGGGGTAATAAAAAGGGAAAAAATGAAAATAATTAATAAGAATAATTTTATAAGAAATACTAAATTTTTTTAATTATTTTCTCAATTTATATTAGACTATTATTAGAGAATCGATATGGTAGTATACAAATTATTTTGTCTAATCAGTCTCGTGAATATCAATCTAAAGTATGCAGTTACACAAGGGACAAGCAAGTGATCAATGGAGGGGCAGCAGTGTAGGACAGTAGGACAGGATGATAATAATAATAATAAAAATAATAATTTATACTCATAATATATGGTTAATGACTCCCATTTCATTCACGATATATGGATCATATTTAAATAAGGTTCACATCTGATTTATTAATGAATAAAATATAAATTAATATGATATTTCATATTAATATGAATTAATAATGATACGTACGACTGTTATATATTCTAATCTCTTTAGCCTTATTGCCTTAGTGGGGTGGTTTTCTGTATAAGCGAAGCTTCTAGCCCTCTCTTTTCTTGGCCTCTTGAATTAGCCTTCAATTATTTTCATCATCCATGGCTTCATCAGAGTCTCAGAGTCAGGCTAAGCTCACCGTTTCAACATCACCGGAAAGTGATCGTGGCAGCGGTGGTGGAGCAGCGCCGTTGCCCAAAGGACAGTGCCTGTGTTCTCCAACGAAACATGAAGGGTCGTTCCGGTGCCGTTTTCATCGCTCATCAGCAGGGACAGGTTCTTCCTTCACACCACCTTGGATGAAACGGTCGTCCAAGTCCATCTCTGCCGATAAGGATGTCGTTTCTGTCTCACCACCGTAACGTGAACAAGTGCTCGATCGTGAGTATGTTTCCCAATTCTTAATTACTTTCAGCTATATATATGTATATGTTGGTGACATCAAAATTGGCAGTCTGTAATTAATGGCTTGGAAGCTTGGGCCTTCCTGCTTTAAATTTGCCTTGCTGTTAGTTATATATCTGTCAGTACATGTAATTAACGCTTGGGTGGATCCAGAACTCAAATTGCCCCAAATTATATCTAACTTTTTTTCAATCATATTTGTGTTGTATATACCTAGCAAATCATCCATGTCTTCTCATATACTCGAAAGGCCATGCTACACTGATTTGAATTTTTTTTTTTTTAATTCGGATATGAATTTGAAGGGCGATTCAACATCTCTCGATGATAATTAAGCAACAAGAAAGGCGTTTGATTTCAAGCAAGCTTCCAAAATTCTTTCGAATCTCGCACGGATTTAGATATGTAACTTACCTTCCCCTGTTTTTCTTACTTTTTGTTCGAAATTAAGCAGTAAAGCAGGATTGAAGGTTTAGTACTTTACAATAGCATGATCCATAATTCTAGACACTTCATTTTCCCTTTGATGTGTAAAGCATGAAACAACGCTTCATCACCCTTGAGATTGACAAATCACGGTCAGTAGCATGATCATCATTCATCAGACTGCAAACAGGAATTCATTACTTGCTTAAGTCGCGGATCAGTTGTAGTTTCTACTTGTAGATCTCAAAAAGATTGATATTATTTTACCATCACATTTCAACATTTTTTCACATAAATATATGTATAGCACTTCTTTTTCTCATGAAAAATTATATAGTGCAGGATAAAGTTGAGTTGCCCCCTTTCAATATTCAGGTCAGAGTTCAATGCCTATTATTCGTAGCATTTTCTACCATTGGGTGAAATTTGCACTAACTGCCCTAGCTAATCGCGGATTCTACAAAATTTGCGCTTAAGCTCGAATTTGTAGCGGTGAGGCCGGCTAATTATCTTTCATGAGGAAAAACCAATGATAGTTGTCAGTCTTATCCGTTTGATTATTTTGAAGTACATGTCTTCATTATACACATAATGTTATACAAGATTATCACTTTTTCAAATAAATAATTCAAAAGACAAGTTGACATCGCTATCACAGCGCATATTTCAATCATTTTAGCTTTTGAAATTATATTTTGATTTAAGTACTTTCTGGTAATTTAAAAGCTAATATGTTTAAATTATCACTCTCATTCCCTCAGTTTTTGTTTTGTTTGCCTAAAATATCCTTTATTCTCTTTTCTAATTAAAAACATTGTCTATTGTTACTTTTAATGATAATAAACCTCAATATTATTAACTATTTAAGATATTTTTTTGAGTATACTGTTACTTTTTTGTGATTTTTTTAACTTTATAAAACATTTCAATTTTTTCTCATTCTTTTATGATACATATTAAATTTAATTTTTAAATAAAAATACAATATAATTATGTCTTAAAATGATAACCTTACGTGACCCTGTTTTAAGTATAACAATATTTTTATACAACATACAGATTTTACTTTTTAATTTTAATATTGAATATAAATCTAACGAGAAATGAAAGTATATGGTCTAAAATAGAAGAGTAAGATTATTGACCTTTGGTGAATCTCTTAAAAAAATAAATAATAGATAACAATATAATGTTACTTTAATACTTTACTGTTACTTCACCTCAATATCTTTTTTGTTTTCAAAAATTGATTTATTTTTAAATAACAAATAAAAGTAACAGTATATTAAGAAGAATTTAATTTTGATACACTATAGTGTAAAATTTTTTTACATTATTATCTAATTAAATCATCCCATGACACTTAACCGTTTTTGTTTATGTTGCAATATATTATTAAATAACAATGTAAATTTTTTTATATTTATATTATCAATATATAGAAATTACATTCTACTAAATAAATATTTTAAACAGTTAATAATATTACGACTTATTAAGATTAAAAAGTAATAATAAATAATATTTTAATTAAAAAAAGAATGAAAGAATATTATAGGCAAATCAAATAAAAGTTGAGTGGATGGGAGTGGCAAAACTATTCAATCGACTATCATCAACCAAGTGATTGAAGCAATTGAATAACGGATTGGTGCATTCTTTCTTTGTGATGTCGTGGGAAAACAAATGGACAAAAGGCCCCAATCACGGCCTCCATAGTTAAAATTGCAAAAGAAGAAAAGGGGATTTGGCGAGTGTACATCAAATAATCTTACAATTCATCTCATTAATGAACGGATGAGATATGTCATCCTCATGGGCATTCAGATTAACGAGATTATTTCATTTCATCGTCACAGCACCAAATAAGATAATACAAGAAAAGCTGATTCTCTTTCGAACTCCAAATAGAAAAAAATACAACCCAAAAAATGTTACTTCAATTTTTTAAAGGAAAAATGGAAACTCCTATAATGGAAATTCAAATAATCAACTTTGAAGGAAACAAAATAACAAAAAAACAAAAAGAGGGATGAAGATGAGAGAACGAAAGAACGAATCAGTTATGAGGACGTGTGATCCACATTGCTTGCAGTAATAAACAAAGAGATCAAAGTGAGGACCCTCCGGTGCTGCATCCTCACTTGAGTACGTATGTGCTGTCCTTTTCGGCATTCTCCTTCCCTCCTACAGGAAGGATATCAATATTTCTTTTGTTGAACTGTAAAAGATTGGATGCTTTTGATTTATGCTAATTCTTATTATCAACAGCAAGGGAAGAAGATCACCAATATTCAGCCATTATTTCGTGTGGTTGAAAAAAATCTAGGACTTAGTAGGATGGAATGGTAGCTCAATAAGCTCATTTCAAGGCTGAAGCATGCATAGAAGAGCTGATACCAGCAATCAGGTTAATTAGTGTTGTTCCGTACTAATTATTTTTCATTTTAGGGAATCATTCGCTAACACTAATAAACTGCTTGAAAACTTTTCAGGATCTCGCTCTTTTAAGTAGGAAGCAGGAAAACCTTTTCTGAAGCACTATCGTCGTGATCGTACTAGATACTGTAGTTGAATTGAATCATTGAACAAGTGCATACACGTGATCATCGACAAATCTCATTGATATAAAGACCAACCCCAGCCATCGCTTTCCATTTCCGGCCATTTGGTTTTGTCTTCGTACGCAACATACAGAAAATTTTCGCACTCAAAATGGAGCGACAGCATAAAAATAGGAATTTAATATTTTTTATTTCAATAATATTACTATTTATATTTAATATATTTTTTTTTTTGTCCTTAAATTCATGGGTGGTCTAGCGGTGATAATTTGGCAGTGGTTCGACGATAGTATATATTGTCTTTTATTATATATTTGTTGTTTTGTCCTGATATTTTCAAACAAGATACAGAAATGGTCGTAATATCTTATACTCGATAACTAAACACTATACATAGACTATTTTTTATGTTTCATCTCTATTGCCTCTCTGTTATCTTTGTCTTCATTTTCATGGAACTGAAACCAAATGCTACATTATGGTATGGAGAGAGAGGAATACGTAATGCCGGGGTGTACATAGTAGTATAGTACACAACAAAAAAGTATCCCCAAGCTAAAGAAATTGCCGCTACTAATTACTATTCATGTTTTCCTCCTTTCATTTTCCCCTTCTCATTAATTTCCCAGCCAAAACAACTATCTAGTCTCTACTAAATACTAATTACAAGCGCCACTTTTTTCCCCTCTCTCAGGCAAAAATGTCAGTGTCAGGGAAAAGAACGCAAACAATTCTTACTAATAGAAGAAGAGTCCAAGCCCAATAATACGGCCTAATTCAACACACCCAAGATTGAAGTCCAAAACGCAGCAGGTCGTTCGAAGAAGCTCACCAACATTTAGGATAAGCATTGCTCCCCTTGCTGATTCTTTACTTCCTCCTTCTAGAATAACATTTTGTTGTGCTGACTCATTGTAAATAAAAGTTTGTTAGGTGACTCAGTAATATTCTTTGATATAGGGTAGATTTTGTCAAAGATTTGATGAGCTGTAATTGAAGCTTGTAACTTGCATAACTCATTCAATACAAATAGAAAATTCCCAAAGGCACTGTCTGTTTTTCGCCTCTGTTATCGGTTCTTTACTTTTCCGCCTCTGTTCTCTTTTCCTTTTACTTACGGATAACATAGAAGTTATATACTCATCAAATGATAACTAGTGACAGGAAAACAAAAATTGTGTGTAATGCGAATACATAATTATACAATGCATTTGCCTTAATTATAAGGTAAAACAAATAAATGATGGAAACATCCTTTCGTAAAATTTTCTTTCACTGATTCCAAGGGACTCCGATCTTTGTGGCCAATTTCTTACTGAACAAAGAAAGAAGAAATACTTATGTAGCCTAAAACCATATCACCTTCATGTATGTCCTTGTTACATCATATTAAATCACCGGACCTGCCTTTTCTTTTTGACAATTTTCACTTGACTGTTCTTCTGCGCCAGACATAGTTGGCTTGCTGTTGGCGGCACCGAAATGAGCCCGGGTGCTGCGACGGCGAGCACACACAGCGCTTTACTGCAGAGCTATCCTCGCCGGAGCTGCCACGCCTGTCTCCACCCTTGCTTTCGGCGCTTGCCCTGCAGTAGCAGCAGTATCAGCCGCTACGGTTGCCTCCCGGTATACATGCCATCTTCTGTGCACCACCAAAGGAAAAACCCCGAGACACATTAACTCCTCTTTGTCTTCTTATTCTTCTTTATTTAATATTTATGTAATGTATATATATGCCTTGCTTCTTCAAGAGGTTAAAGAGGAAAGAATATGTGGGTTACAACTAGGGACTCAACTAGAGATTGGCTTTGTATTTTCATATTTTGTCCTGCAAGCCTTTCGTGAGGTCCCTGATGAGCAACTGTACTTTTCTTTCACTTGTACGTAAGAGGCTACCATTGCATTGGTCCAAAGCCAGTGCGGTGCAAAATTTCCAAAGCTGGTGGTGTAGAGTGTGGACCACTCAACAAGACCGTGCTACTCTTCATAGTCATTTGTGCTTGATGCTGCCCCGTGGCTATATTTCAGGCTTATACTAGTTCCTACGTGGCATGTGCCTGCTCACTTGGATATATATGAAGGTGATCTTCAACTCTACTCTTATTGTGGGCAGGGGAATCGACGACGATCGCCAATGCATTTGTCGTCTTAGGGGCGAAAATGCTTTCTCATTTTATATATGTTATTACTGGTTTTGTTGTTGTTGTATATACAACTATATTCTATATTAGTTTCTTGATAATATTACGAGATAGAATATTGCATAGACGTGCATTTCTTTTATATTTGATTATTAGTAAGTGTTTGTTCTCAGGTTGAAGTGTATCATAGGTGGGGAAAGGAAAGGGATCACAAATCATGGAAATTTGGGAGTAGAAGGGCAGAAACTAAGGAATCAGTGGATGTGGATCATTTCTTGGTATTCAATTGGGAGGATTTTGGGCTATTAATGATTTTTAAGCATAAGAGGGGTGGTGTTTTCTTCATTTTTCATAAAAACTAAAACACATTAAACTCATTTAAAGAAATTTTTTTCTGCATTTTTGTCCCTAGACCAAACACACTCTTAGGATCATGCCTAATTAGTAATGAAGATAATACATATATGGAGCATTGTGATGGGATATTCCCTCGTTAGATTATTGACCAAACTGCTGAAAGAAATTTCCTTTTGCAAGTCAGATTCTTAACCAAGTTGTGCAGCTCCTTTCTTGCTGGGTGGTAGACGCCAGGCCGGTGCTACTGACGATGACTCTGAAATGTCAGCACTAAATAAATTATAAATGTGTAATATCCCGAAATTGGATTCCTTTAGGAAAGATAAGTCTAAACTTAAGAATGATTGGATAAAGTTTTAAAGATATTTAAATACTTAAAAAATAGAAAAAAATGTTATATATAAAATAAATAAATCAAATAATGAATAAATATAAATCTCTACTTTAAATTTATGTGAAATAGCAAATCATGTAATATGTAAATTTTAAAAGAAAAATATCAATCCCAAAAGAAGAAAATAATAATGTTGTGTATCAGTCTTTTTCCATATTAATGTCTAGTTTTTATTTGAATTTGATATTTAATCTTTTTATATAATATGATATTCATTTTTCGTTATGGTATTTGATTTTTTTAAATTTAAAAATATTATCTTATCAAATCTATTAGATTCAATATTGCTTATAATCATTGTTGATATTTATATTTGTATCAATATTATATATTATATATTTTGTTAGGATTACAAGAGATGAAATATACTATATTTCCCTTTTTCATATATGCTCTTTAGAAATTGATTTTAATATAATTACTAAGGTCACATTAAGATTTATTTAGATATCTACCATTTATATTTATGGTGTAAATATCAATTAAGATTTGAGAATATATATGCATGTATTTTTATAATATAATATAAAGTTTCAGTTGTGATATTAGTTCGTTCCTTTTATCAAATATTGTAATTATTCTATAAGGATTTGACTATTAGTATGTATGTGTGTGTGTGTGAAATATTTCACAGATATAACTTTCATAATAATGATATTTATTTGAAAATATTAGATATTATTTATATTTAACATGCATTATGAATATGATTTGTTACATATTATAGAGAATTATTAGATATTCTTAAGAAATTATTAATTATTAGAATTGAGTGCAAAATTTGTTCATCATGTAAATTATTATTATTGTTGTTGTTCTTGTTCTTGTTGTTGCTGTTGTCATCATTGTTGTTATGATTATTATTATTATTATTATTTCAAAAGAGAAACAAATACATAATGTGAATACCCCAAGATATGTGTTATTTGTTTTAAAAATCCCATTAGCTTTTCATTTCAATATACATACAGATATATTTATGATATAAAAGATAATTAAGAGATACGTTAAAATAGTTTAAATTTGAATTATCCAAGTAATTACAAAATATATGATTAGATTTAATCTAAATATTATCCTTATCTCATTGTTGCCTATATCACACAGTTAGTTAGAATATATTTATAGAAGACCTTTAACATAATCTTATCCTTACACTGTCAAAGTATGACCCATGTTCAGTATTTGCAAATATCTTGAGTTGTAGATGTTCGATTGATGCGATTTTTGTGGCGTTAGAAAGCTAACAGAATTATCTATAAGTGTTGTTTCTAGCCTTGAGGTCAAATTCTAACCACAGTGGAAGTTAAATACTTACGAAAGGTTAAAACGAAAAAATAAAAAGAGAAAAACGAAAAATAGAAATAAAATAAAGAAAATAAAATTTGTTACAAATATCTTTCATCTCTTGCTATATATTTGACATGTTATGGTCCTCCTAAAAGAAGTTTAAGAACCCTAGCTGCCGAAGGATTTTTCCTAGAGAGAAAGACGTAATTTCTCTCAACCATCTTCGATTAATCTCTTCCGGTAGGTGCTCTCACCCCTATCCTTATATGGTTATGAGTATAGCAAATCTTTACATTATTATGGTATAGTTTTCGTTTCTCATTCAATTTCAAGTCATTCCTAATTCTTGTCTATAATTCCATGGCAATTAAGAGTGTCATTGCAATTCCCCAGTAACATGTAGGCAGTGGTGAGTTACTCCCGACAACGAACAGTAAGTGAGTTTAAGCTCATGACCATACTTTTGGTCATTATTAGTATTTTTTCAGCATTGTACAAATTGTTTATAAAATTCTAGAAGTACTTATGCCAGATATATGATTTCACGGATTATGCTAATTTTAAGAAAAATTATTATTTTTCACAACTATCATGAACACCTTATTTTAGAAAACTCATGGGACCATATTTGATACCTTGCACGTTATAGAATATCTTTTTCTCAGTTTATGAAATTATGAGATCTTAGTTTAATGTTTATAGCAGAAATAATGATTACCATGTTTTTCAGATTATGGATTTCCTATAAAGATTTTAGAAAATTGCCAGTGATTTATTGAAAGTGTTGAACAAAGTGTGATTCATAACAATTGTCAGATACATACTTTATTGGCTTCTGAAATTACTATGTTTACAGGCTGGTGATCCCTTGGGCATGATTTCAGAATCTCAATTATGCTAAAGTCAGATTGTTAGAATATAACAATTGTCAGATGCATACTCTGTTGGCTTTTGAAATCATTATGTCTACAAGCTGGTGATCTCTTAGGCATGATTTTAGAACCTCAGTTATGCTAAAGTCAAATTGTTAGAAGATAACAACTGTCAGATACATACTCTGTTAGCTTTTGAAATACTATGTCTACAAGCTGGTGATCCCTTGGGCATGATTTTAAAACCTCAATTATACTAAAGTCAGATTGTTAGAATTATATAAATTCAGAGCTTTCAGATTTATCCAGTTTAATTGCAAGTTATTATTTTTTAATAATTAGTGAGAAACAGATCAGCGAGTTAACGGCTGCAGGATTGATCGTTAACCTTGATACCAAGTGGTCCGCTAGAGGACTAGCTCACCCACAGCAAAGAACCTAGTGAGGTGTCCATTATGGGACCTAGTTAGGTACCCATCAAATTAGTCATTGGCTCAGATTCAGCTATCCAGCTCAGATATTTATGTATAATAATTCTTATTTCTCTACTAATTATTGCCGTGATTTTAGATAAATTATTTTTCAGTTAAGTTATATGTATCTAAATATATAAAGTGTTTATAGTAATCATATATATATATATATATATATATATATATATATATATATATATATATATATATATATATATATATATATATATATTATGTATTTTATTGTTGTCCCATGTGGGTTGTGAGTGGAGATTCGCTCACTGAGTTTTGATGAACTCACCCCTCCTTTTCCTCCCCTTACAGTTACAGTTGCAGATCCAGTTATCATTCAGGCCCAGTCTCAGAAGCTTTTCCGCTGTTCTATTGGTGAGCTTCACTTTGTAGTGAAGTTTGAATTAGGATTATGTTATAATAGAGTGCTCCAATAGTGTGCAGGTAGGGTCCTCGGACATCATTTAGCATGTATGATTATTTTAAAGTTATGTTGTTTTTATCACAATTATATTTTATGTAATTTCGTCAAGGAACACAATTTAAGATTATTTATTTCAGTTATAGGTTTTGGAACATTTAGATTAATTAAATATTTTATTTATTTTATTAGTAAATTTTTCAATAAATTTTGAGGAATTTATTTATTTATTTATAATTTATTATGAGAATTAATTTAGTAATTTAATATATATGATTTCATGAAATTAATTCCAGAAGGCATAGTTATCAGAACCGGACCGGTGATCAACTCGGTCAAGACACTGGGTTATTGGGTCACTGGTTCAACCGGTGGGTCACTGGTTCAACCGGTGGGTCACTGGTTCAATCGGTTGAACTGGATTTAATTAAACAAATATGAAAAATTTTAATTTAATACAATTTAATATGTAATATATAATATTTAATGACACATTGGGAAGCAAATGCGCACATGGCCTAGTGGTAGCCATGGTTGCCCAGTAAATGTTACTTGCATGTCCTTGGTTCGAATCCTGTTAGTGGCACTTTTGATCAACACATTTAAAAAATATACTATATATATAAACAAACGCGTAATATATAGTAAACAGCACAATAACTTGGTGGTCATGCAATGCATCCTTTCCTAGACAGTCGCAGGTTCAACTCTAGCTTTTGATGATATAGAGTGAAAAGCACATGAGTGAAGTGCTACGTGGAGTGAAGTTGTGAGATATAGAGTGCCAATATATTGAGAGTGTCTTGTGAAGTATAGTGCATGCACACAATGGGTGCAAAAGTGAAAGTGAGTGATGTTATTAGTATGTACCGTGAGTAAAAAGGTAAGATAGTCCAAGTGAGTATTCTAGTTTGCATAATCATAGCGTAGTGCACAAGTGATCTTATGTCATTGTAACTAAATAAAGTATTGATAGTTATAAAGGTTTTGTGCTTTCTTGCTCAACAATTTGGCATTAGAGCTTGACGGTCTGGGACCAATTCAAATGGGAGGATCATTAGTTCTGTGGGAGCTCTTGCAAAATTGCAGTATGGGATTGTGACACTATTAGTTTGGGACCAAAGCAGTAGTGAGAAAATTTCATCAAGTCAATATGGCGGATATCCAAGTGGTTGGTGGAATTAGGAAACCCAATGCCCAGAATTATAATACATGGCGAGCATGTAAGGAGTTGTACCTCAAGGCCAAGATTTGTGGGAGGTTGTTGTTGGTGGCGAAACCATGCTGCCTTCTACAAATGAAGTCGAGGCAATGCGGAAATGGAAAATTAAAGCTGGAAAGGCAATGTTTGCACTCAAAACCACAGTGGAGGACGAAATGCTAGAGCACATAAGGAAGGTGTCAACACCAAAGGAAGCATGGGACACATTTGCAACGTATTTTCCAAGAAGAATGACACGTGGTTGCAACTATTGGAGAACGAGCTCTTATCAACAACACAAGAAGGCTTGACGATTAACTAATATTTCACCAAGATAAAGTCTCTCTGCCAAGAAATTTCTGAGCTAGATCCTGATAGTAAAATATCTGATCAAGGTATAAAAAGAATTATTATTCATGGTTTGAGACCCCGAGTATAGAGGTTTTATTACTGCAATTCAAAGATGACCTACCCAACCTTCCCTTTTACAATTAGAAAATTTGTTGGTTGACCGAGAGGCGTTAACCAAACAAATGGTTGGCGTATTAGTGAAGAGTGGAGAAGAAGTACTCTTCACTGGTAAAAGAAAAGGAAGAGAGAAGCCACATTTTAGTAAAAATTTAAATAACAAGAATAAGAAGTCGAGGATGAGCAAGTAGGAAATGCCGGACTTGGAGAGGCAAAGAAACGAGATAGTACCTGCTTCAAATGTGGAAAGCGAGGATATCTTGCAAGAGATTATTAGTTCAAGAAGAAGGTGGCAGAAGGTAATGTAGTAACCTTAAGTCATCAAGTGGAGAAAGAAAATAACAATGAAGAAGAATGGGACGCTTCCGCTTCACTGGCAGTCAAAGAAGACATTGGCCAGGAGGAAGAAATAGATTTTGACAAGACTGACAAAAAGCTCATGGAATCACCTAGGGCAGAGTTGGCACTCATAGTAATAAACCCATTAGTTGTTGACTATAATAAGAATTGGATTATCGATTCAGGATGCTCCAATCACATGACAGGTGATAAGAAGAAGTTGGAAAACACAACAGAATACAAAGGTAACCAAGTTGTGGTGACGGCAAACAATTCAAGGTTTCAAATCACTCATGTTGGGGAAACAATGATCACACCTCGCTGCAGTAACAATCATGTATGCTTACAGAATGTTTATTACGTACCTGGAATGAAGAAAAATCTACTTTCAGTATCACAAATAACGAAGTTAGGTAAGTACGTGGTATTTGGCCTAGATGATGTTAAGATTTATGATAAGATAAAAATTATTAGGACACCAGTACTACAAGGACAACATTTAGAGTCAATCTACGTAATGTCTGCAGAATTTGCTTACAAAGATAAGACTCGAAAGAATGATACAGTTGATTTGTGGCATGCACGCTTTGGGCACGTGAGCTATCACAAGTTGAAGATGATGATGAATAAGACGACGCTCAAGGGTCTCCCTCAATTGGAAGTACAAGAAGGTGTTGTATGTGCTAGATGTAAGTATGGTAAGGCTCACCAACTTCCGATGAAAGTTCAAAGTTTCAAGCTAAAGAGCCACTGGAGCTGGTTCACTCAGATGTGTTTGGACCAGTTGAACAACCTTCGATTAGCGGATATCGTTACATGGTAACCTTCATTGATGATTAATTAAGGTACGTATAGGTCTACTATATGAAAGAAAAATCTGAGACATTAACAAAATTCAAAGAATTTAAAGAGAAGGTTGAAAGTGAAGTTAGAAAGAAGATTATATGCCTTCGCACAGACAACAGGGGAGAGTACATATCAAAAGAATTCTATGAGTTCTTGAAAGAGTGTAAGATACGAAGACAAATAACGTGTCCTAACACTCCTCAACAAAATGGCATAGAAGAAAGGAAGAATCGCCATTTGGTAGAAATTTGTAGAAGCATGCTACATGCCAAAATTGTTCCAAGTAAATTTTGGGCCGAGTGTATGAAGACTGCAACACACGTAATCAATCAACTTCTACAAGCCAAGCTAAGGTTCGTGTCACCATTCGAGAAGCTATGGAAACTCAAATCTACGGTCAGTCACTTCCGAGTATTTGGCTGTGTGTGTTATGTCTTTGTTCCAGATAACCTAAGGAGCAAGATGGATAAAAAGGCCATTCACTATATCTTTGTGGGATATGGCAGTCAAAGAAAAGGATGGAGATGTTGTGATCCCACAATTGGCAAGTGTTATACACCAACAAATGTGGTTTTCAATGAAACCTCTTCTTAGGGGTTGCCACAACGAGTAATTCTACCCGATTCTAAAAATATTGAAGGCACGATAGAAGAGAAAATCGGGGACAAAAAGAGAGCGAAGAACTACGGTCTCCAAGTCCAAGCAAGGTCGAGAGACATACACAAAGCTCTTGGAAAACTGGAGTTCATCAAAGGGGACAAGAGGAGTCTCAGAAAGAAGATGAAGAAGTCACAGAATAACCAACACTCAGGAAATCAACGAGGCCAATAAAGCCCAATCCAAAGTATGCAAATGTTGCAGTCGTCATGGAAAAGAGAGGAGCCTACAACATATAAAGAAGATTTAGTATTGAGGGGGAGAATTGAAATGTCAACACTAAATAAATTATAAATGGAAGATTCTTGAATTTTCTCTAAGTTTGAGTCTTAGAGGAAGTCGCTAGAAAAATTAAAAAGAAAGGTACAAAAGCAACTAGACATGAGGAGATGCTAGAGTTTTCTAGCAATGGGAAAGTTGGTTATTCAACCAACATTAGGAGCTATAAATATGTGCATTATTAGCTCATTGTAGTGTGTGCTTCAGTAGAGGGACAAGCAATTGAGCGAAGTGCTACGTGGAGTGAAGTTGTGAGATATAGAGTGCTAATATATTGAGAGTGTCTTGTGAAGTATAGTGCATGGTCACAGTGTGTGCAAAAGTGAAAGTGAGTGATGTTATTAATGTGTACCGTGAGTAAAAAGGTGAGATAGTCCAAGTGAGTATCCTAGTGTGCATGATCATAGTGTAGTGCACAAGTGGTCTTATGTCATTGTAACTAAATAAAGTATTGATATTTATAAAGGTTTTGTGCTTTCTTGCTCAACAGACTCAACACGGCCCTTCATGGTAGCATCCTCAATTTGGCCGAAAACTAGTGTTTTGAGTTGAAGAACATGCTCATGGGTCCTGTTGGCGCGCAGTAACTTATTGTTGGCCCATCTCTTGTTTGGCTGGCATTTTGGA
Source organism: Dalbergia cultrata (assembly GCA_031216105.1). Lineage (NCBI taxonomy): Eukaryota > Viridiplantae > Streptophyta > Magnoliopsida > Fabales > Fabaceae > Dalbergia > Dalbergia cultrata. Next base: position 1,506,874 of record CM062348.1, on the reverse strand, counting down.
TAGGCACGGAGTATATTTTCTAGTTTTCTTCTAAATCCCTCTTGCCGCCTCTTTCTCAGGCACTCATGCACCCTGTAACACAATTTTGTTTGGACCATTTCTTAAGAAAAGTTTAATACTCAAAGCTGCGTTGATGTATTCTGCATATATCTCCAACATTATATTATTGTCATAATTTGTGGTAGTGGCTAGTGGTAGCTAACGTGCACCACGGAGTATGCAATGTCGGTTAAGGGAAAATTCTTATATACATCATTGTGTAAATGCTTCGTCTTTCCCCCACTTAAATTCTAACTACGGTATTTAAAATTAGGAAACAGAAAAACAATAAAGAAATAAGTGGCCAAGGTTTCGGTAAACCAAGTGAAATATGATGCATCACATATTAGACATTTAAACACACTTACAAAATATGACTAAATATATTAAAAAAATAGAATAAATAAACTTAGCCACACTTTATAAAATGACTACTGTGTCGCTTAAACAAAACTAGAATTAATATGAAATTGTGAAGTTGAATGGAAGAAAAAATAATTTTTATTTGTTCCATTTACTTGGCATCTTAATTAATTAGGTGTTTGTTTCCTTTTAAGTGTTAAAGTATTATAATTACTATAATACACAGTGAAATGTATTCTAACTAGCAGGGCATGTATTCTAACTAGCAGGGCATCCGTGCTTCGTCATTAGAAGATTATTTTGTAATAGATATATAAATTATTAATGCACAATTGATATAAATATACACGAATAAAATGCATATATATTGAAAAGTTAGTATTAATAAAATTTAAAAATAGAGAAGGCTGAATAGACACTTAAAGATTTGAAACATATATATATATATATATATGATGTTATAAAATTCAAACAGACAGCCAGTACCAAGTAACAAAATATGATTAACATGGTAATACTTTTTTTTTTATGAAGGCTTTTTTTATATTGTCAAAGTCATTGACCAAAAGGAAGGAAAAAAAAAAACTCCATTTGACATGCAATTGATAACATTTTTATATATTTATTGTTGTTCATCTGTGAATAAAGGGTAATATTTACAGTGAAATTCTATTTATATCCTTCACATTTTATTAGGACTTCAATATGGTCTCATTTCTTTTTTGTTCTATTTGCTCTTTTAATATTTTCATACATTTCAATCTTGCCCTTTTGATAGGTGAAATTCAAATTATAAAAAAGAATGAAAGGTTGAACTACAATGAGATCCCACCTCATAGAAACCCATCAGATCCCCATTAATGTGAAATCACTTAAATATTCACTTGTATATATAAATATATACTAAGAATACCTTAACATATCGTCGATTTTTAAATTATTTTTTATTGAATTTGCATTTATAATGTACTTTCTCTTTTAAATTTGATTATGTTGCATTAGTAATATTTACTATTATGAATATTTATATATTTTTATTGGGGTTTTAGAATTTTTTTCAAAGTGTTCTATTTTTTGTTTGATGAATCCACTTATGTCTTTGATGATTTGAATTCCTGCAGGGGATAAAGAATGAGGATTCATCACTAGGATGAAAATGGGGATCAGACACAAGCAAAATTATAAATGGGGATGAGGTAGGTGCATGTCCCCATCCCCATGATACCCATTGTTATCTTTATTTTGAAAAGTGAAAATCAGATGATGAAAAGCATACTGATTTTATTATAATTAAAAGGTTTTAAAGCATAGCAGTGAAAAATTTGTGAAAACTACACGTTACTCAAAATTAGAACTTGTCCAGAAATAAGGATGTATTGAAAGGCAACTACCTGTAACTTTTTATTATTTCACAGCAACTTCCTATAATTTTTATTTTCCCGATACACATAACTGCCTATAATTCTACTACATGCCTAGCACCCCTAACTCCATCATCCATCATATCTCTTTGATTCTCTCTATCTCATCTCCACATCACATAATGCCATCACTTGCATTTCCATCTTGTAGCTTGTAGTGTCTTTTAATTAGTAGCAGCCTTCTTACAAAATTGGTTATAGCTTGTAGTATCTTCCTTCAAAAAGTAAATCTCTATTTTTTTTTATATTATTTTGATGAACAAAAATCACAAATATTGACATCTGTTAAAGGAACAATAGTGTTATAGTGGAATGGTAAACTCTCAACTGGTATTATGTATATATAGATTATTTGTTTACTTAATATATCTATTTGCTTTTTTGGTTACATAATATTTTCACATTGTGGTGGAAATAATCAAGTTGAGAAAAACTGAATGTGTTTATTTTATTTTTTTACTTTCGATAAAACTGGCTCACTTTCATAAAAATTGATTCTAGTAAAAGTGAAAAATATTAGGGTGCATTTGCTTTGATTGTTTTCAATTTTTAATTTTTAGTTTTCAGTTTTTGTGAAAAAAAAAAAATTAAAAACTGAAATTTTCAATTTTCAGTTTTTCCTTCATAAAAATTGGAAACTAAAAACTGAAAAACTAAAACCAAATGCACCCTTAGTTTTTATTTTTCCATCTCATGTTAATTCTTTTAAAGCCACTTTTTAATATCTTTCTTAAATACAAATAAATTATTTCAAAATTAATTCCTTTAATATTAATTACTTTAAAAATAATTTTATCAAAGTCTAAACTAAACAAAATGTATATATGTGATATGATGCAGGATTAATTTTGGTGAACTAATGAAAGAAGAAAAGCAGAAGACAAGACCAAGGCCTGATACACATAGTGCCCATTTTAGAAAATGTTTATTTACATATCCTTATATTTTTTAATTCTGAAAGATATATAAAAGGATTATATTTACTCTTAGAGGAAAGAAATAAATGAGAAAATAAATTGGGAAACATTCCCTGAAGAAAAAATGACACGCTCATGAAAAACGTGACATTTGCAAACGACAATGAATAGGTAATAATTAATTTAAACCTTATATAAAAAAATAATTAGCTTAAACCATAAAAATCAGGCGATGAGAAATGGGCTGTGGAATATAATATAGAAATTGTTGAGATATCTGCGTTAAATAAATTAAGGATTCAATTATTAATTATCAAAATATTTTGGTATTATGAATATTAAAATGTGTCTACTCGGCTTCGATTCCATCCGCACTAATCCCGTGTGGAATCCAGGTCCAGTCGAGATTGGTGGCGGGTCTTCAAACTCACTCATTCTTTTCTCTCTTTCGTTGAAATTTCTCTATTCAATATACCTATAAATATGTACCAACTCTGCAACCTTTCTCTACCTCATATTTTTTCAATTGCTTATTTCATTCATTCTTAGTTCCCATTCCCAACCAGCTTCCTTAATTCTATTGTTCAAATTCTCTGGGAAAATAATGTTGGAGATGAGTGCGCTGAGGCTTTTCTCTTTCTCGGTTCTGAGTTTGGTGCTGTTGGCCGTCGCCGGCATGGGCAAAGCTCACCAATTCACTCCTTCTCCTGCACCTGCTCCTTCCAGCGATGGTCACTGCTCCAACCATCCCCTTCTTCATTTTCGCATAAAATTTAATCTTCTTTTATTCTTCTTAATTACTTGTTAAACACTTTTAACTTGCAGTGCTGAACTTCTTATTCCTTTTTGTTTTTGGTAACGCAGGTACTGCCATTGATCAAGGGATCGCCTACCTTCTCATGCTGGTGGCGCTGGCAATCACATACATGTTCCATTGATCTTTGTTTCTACCTCAATTTCTTTTCTTTTTTTTTTTTTAGAATGTTTTCTCCGGATATTTAGTCGAGGAAATTTCTGAATCTTGTTTTACCATTGTAATTATTAATAATGAAATTCTTATTCTCTTACAAGTGCTCTCCCTTTTCCTCCTTTTTTCACCTTTTCCCTCTTTCCCAACCATTGGTTCTTTTTGCACGCGGTTTCGGTCATTTGCGACACTTTCTTTTCCGCAAAGCGTGAGCCTAGGGGAATGAAGTAACACTGAGTGAAATGGCGTACACACGAAATGAAACTGATTACTCATAGACTCATAGTACAAGGGGACTTTGATCCCAGACAAATTTTACTAAAACGTAAGGAGCTTGAAACTTCTCAAGTCGACGAATTTGATGGATTAATTAAAGGCAAGCCACACATTACCACAAAATAAATAAATAAATTGCCATATTAGACTTTATTCGCAGTAGAAGTTGACTTCGATTTATACAACCTATTTGCAATGTCTTGCCTAATCACTACATTCACTCGAAATTACACGAACATGACAAAAAACAAAAGAAGCAAGACATTTATTAATAGAAATTATGTGTGTGAAGAGCATCTGATGAAGTATAAAATAATTCATAGTTCACATTATGGATCGAACTTAATTAATATAGGTGGTTGAACTCACATTTTAATAGTTGTCCCTCTTGTATCTCTCATTTGAGCCTAATGGGACTTTATGTGTTCAACTCCCATCTTCAATTCCCCTATCTTTAAATTGACAACTATAAATTTTTTTATTAGATGAATAAGTGGGTTTTATAGTTTTATTTCGTTCAACCATTTTTATCATTTCTAGAAAGGGTTGCCAATTGTTTTTTCTCTCTGGCTAAGTAATAGAGATATTCTTGCTCAAAACTAAGGTAAATAAACGCTTATGTATTCTATTAGAGTCAGAAAATAAAAAATAACAAGTATGGTTAATGTACATTTTGTCTTTCATTTTTTTTTTTTAATTTTGGTTTCTTCTTCTTAAGAGTATTGACTTGTTCCCTTCATTTCACTTAAAGTATCTTTAGTTGAAGGGTGAAAAATGGGAATGAATTTTTCATAATTAAGTTTCATATGTAAAATTACACATAAAATTCAATCATAAAAAATTTATCATTTTTTACTCTCTAACCAGAAAGCCTTAGAGTTGATGTGAAGAGCACATGCAGGTTTGATATCTTGAATGGGAGATATCAGCAGTGAGTGGGAAAACGACCACCATCGTTGTGAAATAGTCAGTGAATGTCAGTTTGACAAAATATTAATTTGGGCTTGTTTTGTTTCTCCCTTTCCCTTCCTCAAGGTTGAAGTCTACTTTATTTTCTTTTCGGCTCATAGTAAAGGTGTGGCTGACATGTATATTACTTAAGATACGCACTCGTAGAAATGACACTGAAGTCTATTGGCTATAAATTTCATGGTGTTTCTACTAATCTGTACAAACTTGCAATGGCAATTTCTGCTGAGTCTTGCGATCTATCTGGCATCTGCAACTGATGTCTCCCAAGTCATAATAAGCATGACTTCTCCAAATGCATCACACAAACAAAATTACGTCAATACTGCATCAAAACACAGTTCCACATGGCAAATTGCCCCTGAAGTCAGCTCCACAAGGCAATGACATGAAGTCTGTCACGTGCATCACGTGCCTGAGTTATTACTACACAGGATGTGATCCACATAATCAGGTTAGAAAAATTTGTTGACGCAGGTTCTGGGCTCGGGTATATATTTTATTTTCGTAAGTAAAGAGAGAATAGTTTTGTTCAGTTGAGGTTAGATGACGATTAGCTTTTACTTTGGCAAGTGAAGCCAAAAAAGAAAAAGCTCCTAGAGAAAGAGTAGCCAATCCACCCTTGTTTCAAATCCAACCCCATGTGCTTATATTCAAAGGCTAGCCACTTCTTACCGTGCTTATTTACACACACTCTAGCGTGTGACTTAGAGAAACCTGTGTTCAAGAGGCTGAAACCGTTGTCCTGGTGAAGCCATGGATATCAAAACTTGGCGCAGTTCTGGCAGGAGAACCATCCAATTGGGAAGGTGTTACAGTGAAATTGATCATCTAAACTCGCTGTCGGCCACGAGATCAAGCAAGTTGAAGTGGAAGATTTTATGGATGAAGATCAAGAAAGAGAAGAAGAAGCTTTTTGAGTGTGCATCACCCTTGCATGTCCCTTATGATCCATACACTTACTCTCAGAATTTTGATCAAGGGACTGCACTTGATGAGCCTGATAATCTGTCTAGATCTTTCTCTGTTCGCTTTGCTGATCCCTCTAGAGTACTTGTCAAGAAAGGGGTAGTCTAAGGCAAGGCTAAGGAAACTTCAGCCTCTTCTATCTTCTTACAATGCTAAATGCGACCTAGTTATGTCTGTATCTTTCTTTTTATTATTATTATAATTTTTATTTTTCTTTCCAATTTCCCTTACCCCTGGTCTGGTTCTTCTCTTTGTTTGTGCAATTAAATGTGATAACAGCTTCTAGGCATGTTTGTAATAACATTTGTGAATATATGTGCATTGCATGGTGGAAGTTAATTTGATAGGTGGCCAGAATTTCTTCAAGTTTGCATTAATTTGTTGTTTTACACAACCAAGGGGTAGGACTAGGAGAGAAAGAGACAAGTTTCTAGGGAAAAAGGTAATATAATTTCCCCTTCAAGAAGTAAAGAATATATATCCGTCCCTCTCACGCTTTTGGTTTATGCCTCGGTGAGATCAATCAAGGTGTTAGTTAAGTTTGAGGAAAATGAAAGGAAGAACATTAACAAGTATCTCTGTATCGTAGTTAGGTGCAATTGGTTAGGACTTTCGTTGTTCATACTCCACTTTCTCCATCATTAGAAGTATGATCATAGAAAAGATGGGAGTCTGCAAGAAAGTAATTAATTAATGTAATCATGCATGACCAGAGAATAAAATAATACGATGAATTGAATTCATGTAAGCCAAGAAGTCAAATGAGTTGCTTGTGGAAGCCTCAGAAGACAGCCAGAAATGAAGTCGTTATCAATAGGTTGTTCTTATCTTTGAAGAAGCCAGAAAAACCCACCTGGCCAGGGAGCATGATCTCATCCTCGGTTTCTTTCCTAAACAAAGGTAACATACTAAAAACCTAGCCTTTAACAAAATGACACTCAAATCATCAGTGTGTATGCCAACAAAGTAGAAGTGATGTATTTTGAGCAGGGCATTGCACTTCTTCATTATCACACAATTACTAGCCCGTTCATGGATTGAATTCTGCTGATTATGGATGGTAGGCCTTTTAAGGCTAAAGTCATCAGAGCTAAAAGCAGAGTGATATGTAAACTGGAAGAAATTCGGGCGAACATAAGAAATTTGTAAGTAATTAGGGTGACAATAAGTAAAAGTATAAATTCTATAATAATAAAATTATACCACATAATACATATAAAAATTATATTTAAGATAATATTTGTCTGTCTGAAATATGTTAAGTCGGTTTTGAAATCTCATACGAACACCCAACTCAATCTCATTCAATATTTTTTTTTCGGTCAACCTACCGTCGATATTTGAACTTCATATTTTTATTTAGATTTTGATTTAATTAGGTTTTTAGGCCTATTTAGTTTCGGGTTGGTCTCGGGGATCGGGGGGATGGGTTTCTTGAACACAGCTCTGCTGTTTCGGGTTTAGATTATTCCTTCTATTCACAAGTCTTGGGCTTGGTTTGGATTAGGTTTTCTTGTCATCAGTTTGGATGAAGATTTTGACATCCTAATGTTTACAGCCCAGCCCATCAAAATGGGCCTACACCTTAAAGGCTCCACTAGAAATTTCTGAGTGGTACGACGCCGCCTTCCACTTGTCGTCCTTGTTCCTAATACATCTTACCCAGAAAGCTGACAATAATCTTAAAAAACAAAAAAACAAAACGTCATCACCATCCATTACATTTGCAAATTGCAATTGTAGCTTGCTAGCAAGTAGCAACGCGAGTTTATCATCAAATTATATCAAATCATCTTGTTATTGTCAGAGGCAACGGTTTTCTGAGGGTTTTGGTTGTCGTCTCAGAAAAGACAGAGACAACCCTATGCCCTGAGGGATTGGGTTCCAACAATGGCGACAACCTCAGAGAGTGTGAAAGAATTCTTCGAGGACCTGGAAGCTCACAAGGCCATCCTCACAACATGCACCAACCTCTTCACGGCCCTCTCCGACCACTTCTCGTCCCTCCAAAGCTCCCTCCAACAGAAATCCCAATCCATCGATTCAAAGCTCCAATCCCTCCAATCTCGCTCCCAAGAAACCCTCCACTCCCTCCGCCGCCGCGAGGCCTCCATCCCTGAGCGCGAGTCCGCCGCCGCCGCCCGCATCCACGACCAGAGGGAGGCCGCGCTCGCCGACCTCCGCAAGCCCCTCCACGGCAACCTCGACCTCTCTGCAACGCTCAAATCCCTCTGTCGCAAGATGGATTCCTCGGCGCTCCTGCGCTTCATCGTCTCCAAGCGCAAGGAGTCGGCGTCGCTCCGGGCGGAGATTGCGGCGGCGATAGCGGAGGCCGTGGACTCACCCCGGCTGGTCCTTGACGCCGTCGAGGAGTTCTTGAATTGCAAATCGGCGAAATCTGGGGTCACCGATAAGAGGTGGGCGTGTGGGATTCTGATTCAGGCGCTGTTTCCGGAGTTCGGTGGCGGAGCGAAGCCGCCGGAGTTTTCCCGGAGCGTTGTGGAGAGGGCGGTTGGGCTGGTGGAGGTGTGGAAGGGGCAGCTGGATGGGGAATCGGAGAATGGCGCCGTTGGTGCTGCGGAGGTGGTGATGTTTCTGCAGATGGTGGTGTGTTTCGGGTTGAGGTCTAGGTTTGATGATGAGTATTTGAAGAAGTCCGTGATGGAGTTTGCGTCTAGGAGGGACATGGCTAAGCTTGCTGCTATGTTGAAGTTCGGGGACAAAATGATAGGTTTGTGTCTTGTTCTGTGATTAAATATCGGTATTTAAGTGTTGTTATATTTTGTTTGGAGATAATTTTTTATAATGCATTGTTGCTGTACATGGAGTGCTTGGAAGCTAATCATGTACTGTTGGATTTGCATGTATAGTACTGCCTTCTTTAACATGATAGTTGCGTTTTATAGTGGCTTGATGAAATGAACTTCTAGTATGATGCCATTGGTCAAGTAGTTCAGCACGGCTATTTGGTATGAGTCGAGAGTAAAATCAAAGTAATGACAAAACTGATGTGTTTATATGAGATTGCATTCTCAGTGCTTTTTGAATTACAGAAATGAGGACTTTCGGCAGATAAAAAAATAAAAAAATTCCTGCGTCATTCATTTTGCTTGCATACAAGTTGCTTTCATCTTAAATAGCATTTTCCTAACTAGTTTCGTTTCATTAAAAATGTTTATGATTGGAGCCAAAAGAGATGCATTTACATGAATGCTATTCTATACTGTTTGATTTGCATGTATTGCACTGCCTTCTGTAACATGATTGTTGTGTTTTATAGTGGGTTGATGGAATGGAACTTCTAGCATGATGACATTGGTCGTAAGTAGTTTAGTTTTATTAAACACAGTAGTACTAATTTGGTATAAGAGACACTTGATTTTGATTTTGAATCTCTTTTTTGTGGTTCTGGTGGACAGTTATGAGGCTAACTGCTCTTCGTCTGTTTATTATTTATTTATTTGCTTTTGCCTTTCTTAAGACTTAGCTTTGGCTTTTGTGGGAGATGGGTAGAGACAGAATGCCTTTGTGTCTTGTGAGTACTCTCATTGTAAGAAGTAACCAAAGACAAATATGTTGGACTCCAAACTCTTTGAATCAGCTGTGAAAGCTTACAAGTCATGTTTTTCTATATAATAAGGCAGAAGCAGGCAGGCTACATAGCCTAAACCAATTAGTAAGAGGAATTCAGATTGTGTAGTCAGATACAGGTTTGCACTCTGCCCAGCTATAGAGATCATAGCAGAGTTTCGTTAGATTTGTGATTTTACTATTATTGTTATTATTATCATATGGAAAACTTTTTGCCAAAGCATTCATATTTACATAGACTGATAAACACAAGTGATTTACGCAGATATTATAGATGAACTGATTAAAAATGGCAAAGAGATAGAGGCTGTTTATTTTGCTTCAGAATCTGGTTTGACTGAAAGATTTCCTCCAATCAACCTGCTCAAGTCCTATCTTCGGAACTACAAAAAGAATGCTACTACAATATTGAAGAAGGGAAATAATAGTCAGGCTCCAACGGTCTGGATAATTTCCTGTCGAATTCGGTTGTACCGATATGTTATTATTCTCCTGCGATTATGCCTTCTGCAGAGCACGTTCTTAAATCTATGTTGTTTTTCAGGATGATTCAAACACTTTGGAGTTGAATTCGATTAAGGCCATAATCAAATGTGCAGAAGATCACAAGCTGGAATCAGAATTTAACCTTGATAATTTGAGGAAGCGAGTTACCCAGTTGGAGAAAACTAAGGCTGAAAGGAAAAAGGGTTCAACATCTGGGAGTAAACCTCAGAAAAAGCGTGGTTGTCGGGGCAGTGGATCAGGACCAAGCTCTTCCCGTCCAGCCAAATCAGCCAAATTTAATGCATATCCGTCATCTTTCAGTCGCAGGAACCTGGCTCCTTCTCTACAGCCTAGTCCTAGTGCAAGATTTTCTAGCCTATACAACTACCCCAGCCAGACTATATATGATGGTTCAACTACTAACCCTTATGCAGCAACCTATGGAACTTCCCACACTCAAAGCCCAGCTGAAATAACTCAACAACATTACCCACTCCCTGTTGACAATTTGGGCTCATCTGGCTACCGAGCTGGTGGTACTTATGCAGGGCAGTCTAGCTACAGCATATATGATTATGGAAATGCCGCTCCACCAACTTATCAACCTCCATACTCAGTGGACCAAACCAGCTATAGAGGATAAGTTTTCTTCCCTCCCTCCCTTCTCTTACAATCCTGTTTTGCTGGTTTCTCATGTTGTGCATGTCAAAATTGGAGATAAAACAGGGTGCTGCTGTTTTTTTTTCCCCTTTCTTTTTTAATTAAACGTTTCCTTTTTTTAAAGTAAGTAATTTTTCCTTGTCTTCTCTTGGAAGTTTTACCTTAAAATCAACGGAGCAATTAGCCTGAGGTGACACCATTTTCTTTTAATCCTCTTTTTAGTTTTATTCTTTGCCTCCTGATCCATGTTGATTCAGTGTATGGCCAAACTAGCTTCTAAACCTTATGTGAACAACTCACGTAACCTCATAATGTGTGTTATTTTTTTAACATTAATTAGACCTTATATGTGCTTTTCTCGTGTGCTATGTAAATTTATCGTATGAAAATCAACTATTCTTAGGATGATTTCATGTGACAATCCAAATTGTGTTATTGATTAAAATTATCTTTATATTTCATTAAAATTATAACTTTGTTATTCCCTGTGGGATATTGTTCAAACTTCAAGCAAGGGGGTTTTGAAGCATTTCAGTTGTTCTGAAATGTTGATCTCAAATGGCAGTACCATGTCAACAGAGAGGATGATGTTCTCTTGTAAGGAAATTAATCGTATATGGAGAATTAGAAATAGCAAACTGTTTTATAGGGGTATAGGTCGATTTTGTTTGCATTTGAAGTAAAGTAATATTCGAAATTTATCAACTTTAACTGAACTATTTTTTGAAATTTTTTAACAATTTTCACAATGTAGCTATTAAGATTTGCTTCGTTAGGTGAGGGTCTGGGATGCAATTTTCACGATAATCCCCATAAAACGATACGTGACAGATCCTGTAATTTGTCAGAAGCAGCCCATTTCATATTATTACCTCTTGTTTTGCCCACAAAATCAAGTCAGTTTTCTTCAATAGGACGAGTTTCGGGTAATACTATATCGTGTAGTTTAGGCCAAGGCCCATCGGCACACATCGTGGGTTCGAGTCAGCAACCCAGCCTCTCCTCCTCCTCAAAATCCCCCATCCCAGCGATAGTCCGACCAAACAGGGATTAGCATAAAAACAACATAACATTGGAGATTAGTATTTTTCATATCAAAATTAATCTGAAAACAATCCTATAAATAATATTTTTTATTTTCATGGGACAAAATATATATTTCAAAAATAATAAATTTATAATTTTGATTATTATTAAAAGAGAAAAGAGTAATTATTACAAAAAAAATAAAAGAGAAACGGGTCATCAAAAGGAGAAAGAAAAACAATAACTTAATAGAGTTTAATTTTTATGTATTAATAATGTAAAAAATTTTTACAGTGTCATCTAGTTATGTATTGTTACATTAGTAAAAATGAGTAAATTTCACATCTATTTCTTGAAAAGTCATACAAATGATGTGATTTGATGTAATGATAATGTAAAAAGGTTAGGATATATAAATTAATGATAATGTAAAAAGGTTAGTATATATAAATTACACTCTAGTTAATCAGAATATTTTTGTTGACTATTAAATTGGACACTATTATCTCGTAACATGAGATAATTTGTCTTTTTTTCTGTTATATCTTGCTAAAAGAGTGAAAGACTAACCTTCCCTCAAAGAGTACGAAAGTTATCATCTCCTATAAAAGTTATTTTGGTATACTTTTACCATAAACAATGCTTTTGCGCTAATATGCTTGTAGTGTAACAATTATTTTAATATGCTTTTACTAAAATATTTATGGGTTAAACCACCAACTTCTCCTCGAATTGTCGGTCCATGATATGGCTCTAGATATACAATGGCAGTGCCCGTGCTCATTAATTTCCACAAGTCACAGTCCCTAGCTAGCATCGTTTTCTGTCAGCTTCAGCTTCAGTTCATTAATATTATATAATAGCAGACAAACACAAAGATGACTGACCTCAATAATGGCCAATACTGCTCCGCCCCCTCCATCAAGTTCACTAAGCTATTCATCAATGGACATTTTGTTGATTCCATTTCAGGCTAATTCGTACATTCATGCCTTCCTCTCTACTTTTTATATTTCTTCCTATTTTTTCCCTTTGTTCTTTTATTTCATGTTCTTCTTAGCTTCTTCGGCTCCTCCTCAAACTCCTTTTGTGCCTTTTTCTGTAATTCTCTTCATTGTTTTATTGAAAGAGAACCAACCTACCAACCTACTAGAGACAATATTTTACGTCATATTCAAAGATAGTATTATAGTAAAGCGGTGCATGAATTTATTTTTAATAGTTAGGGTTGTCTTAGCAATTCCTTATGGTATCTCGACTCTGTCATGCTGTTAGTGTATGCTATGGTTTTAATTTTGAAAACTACAATAAAATTTGTGGGAATTCAATATTTCACAATTTATTTTGGAAAAAAAAAATGAAAATTAGAGATTGCAGAGCTAATCAACTTGACAATCAACAACAAAAGGAAGGTTATCATTTTTTTAAAAAATTTTATAAACATAAATTTGTTAAAACACTTTTTGTTGTAATGTTGTTATCTGCTTGTGGTCAAAACAATGGGGATAAAATTTGAAGAAAAATGTTATTTATATTCACAAGGAATGTGATACTGTGTCGACTCTCATCTCATTCACTATTAAATGAGTTGTAGACTCTACTTAAATGAAGTTCATACCCTATTTAACGATAGATGATATGTGAGTTGACACGATGTTCCATATATTGTGAGTACAAATAAGGAAAAACATTTGAGACAATGATTCAAGAACAGGCAGGTGATAGCGAGAATTAGTGAAGGAAGCAAAGAAGACGTAGATATTGCCGTGAAGGCAGCACGTGAGGCGTTTGACTCAGGTCCATAGCCCCGCTTGCCGGGCGTTGTATGTTAATTTCGCTTCTTTGATTCTGACATTTGTTTAGATATGACAGAAATCAAAGCGTAATATAAAAGAATAAAATAAACAAAATTATAAGTAAACCAAAAACACTATGATATGAATATAAATATATTTTATACTACTATTTTCAAATTTACTAGAAAAATATAATTGGAAAATATAAAATTTAATAAGTCTATTTTTTTTTTTCCGTCAAAGTCCAGTTCTTTTTATACGTAATGGTTATTCAACACAGAAGTAATGTAAAACCCGCATCTTATAAAAGCTGAATTACGGCTGAACATAAATTAGGAGTGGGTCACCCACTCACAGACGCAAGGCGGACTTCAACAATGAAAATACCACCTGCTTGTTTGTCTTTTGGCTATTGATTTATTAATGGGGTGTTGTCATACCTAAGGCCATGCTAACAACGATCTCAAATCTGCTGCTTGTACACCTCTGTGTCCCATTAACAACACCTCATTAGTTACATATAGTTTTGGCCAACAGCAACAGTAACCATTAATCTAAGAAGGAATATTCTTTTTTCCCGTAAATCGTTAAGATATATATATTCAAATCGTACTAATATTGATCTACAAGAAAAAATTGGTACTTATGTAGTTATGTTAATATTAAGGGAATGGTTATTGTTACTTCTGTTTATCTAATGTCACTCCTCATTTATTATATTTATATGTAACATTCTTAATATACTTAGCTAATTTTTATTTTCACAACTACATTAAATTTTATGTAGTAAAATCTCCATTGTCTATTGTAACTTATTTATTTTTTATTTATATCATTTCTAAATTCTTTTAATTAAATATTTTATATTTGTCATGTATTGCTACTTTGATATTTTAAACTTATATGGAATAATTGTATAATTAATATTAAACATATGAGTTTAACAAAAAGTAAACATCGAATTATTTATGCATTGAACAAAAATATTAATTCATCTTCAATATGATTCTTCACCAACGAGGGGAATCATGTAGTTGTGTTTACAAGTTTTTTTTAAAAATTATATATATATATATTTCAATTTTTTGGATTAAAATTTCTTTTATATTTTATTATTTAATTTTAAAATATAAAAATCATATTAAAGATGACTTAATATTTATTTTTAACTCTCACAATAGTGTTTGGTATATCAAAAAATTATTAGGTAATATTCAAAGCATCAAGATCATAAAATGAGCACAAATTAAAGCCAGGTATTATGTTTAATTGTTTTAATTTATATTTGGTAATTGATAAAAATATATCCTTTCAATTTTGAATTCAACGCTGATAAAAATAATAAATAATATATCCTTTTAGTTTTGTATTCAACACTAATAAAAATTAATAAAAAAGGAGTTAAAATAGATAATGGAGATTCTACCGTATAAAATTTAATTTAATTTTTAAAATAAAAATTAGCCAACTATAAGACAAGGATTTTATGAAGGGAATTTGAGGAATGTTACACATAAATACAATAAATGAGGAGTGACAATAACCTTTCCCTAATATTAATTATTGATTTTCACATTTATTTATAGTTGATCTGATATTTACTATTTAAAATTCACACAAATACAAAAAAAAAATGATAAATGATAGTGTAATTACCAGTATATCAATATTGATCTCTTTTTATTATTCAATTACAATTTATCCTATTTAAATTTGAGATTAACTTTGATGTAATGACAATATAAAAGAGTTTTACATTATTATTTAATTATATATTTCTATTTATAAAAATTTTAAAAGTAGTTAATGATTGAGTTAAATATTTTTCTGGATGGCGAAACATAATTTTCATATGTGAATAAAAAAGAATTCACTAACAATATATATAAATTAATTTTTTTTACATTTTGTAGATTTACCCTTAGGCTCTGTCTCATCTATAGTACTAATAAGTACCCTAAATCATAGCGCTGACATTATGTGAAGTACATATAATATATTATTTCAAGCTTCTTATATATCTTATATTTTTAAGTGTATTTTTTTGTTCATATTACCTAGATTAAAAGATAGACTTTTCCGTTAATTAAGATGTGTTTGGTATGAGATAAATATGGAGTGAAAAATTTTATAGATGAATACATGTATAATCATAATTTCACTGATAACAAACATCTCTCATATAATTATATTTTCGTTATCATTACACCTAAACTCTTATCCCTTAAGATATGTTTGGTTGAACGGTAAAAGTAAGGATAAAAATTGCATAAATTAGTTCCATATATAGAATAACAAGCAAAGTTCGTAATTTTATCCTCAATATTACCTTCGAACCCAACATAACCTTATACCCTGATAGTTAAATATATAACAATTGGGTAAGAGAAAAACAAAATACGTGATTAATTAATCCTCTGGACAAAGACCTATGAAATTAGTGAAAATCATTATAGCGGGATCCTAAGTATGAATTGAGATACTGAATTGACCAAAGGGGACTGATAAATTCGCACCGGCTAATAAACTCAATCAACTCATTAAAATAGCAGCTTGAAAAGAGAGAGGGGTTGGAATTAATTTAACTGGAACTGCTACCTTATATAGTAGTATCTTGCATCATGCCTGTTACTGGAATATTAAAATTGACCAGGCAAATATGGTGATCAGGAGAGAGCAAAGATTATGCCATTGATGCTGGCAAGCTGTATCATACGTATAAGGCTCTGGACATTCCTGCAGCAGCAAATTCTCTGCGTTACTATGCTGGTCCTGCTGATAAAATTCATGGAGAGGTATTAAAGATGTCTGGGGATTTGCATGCATATACTTTAATGGAACCAGTTGATGTTGTGGGACACATCATTCCATGGAATTTTCCTGGTACCATGTTCTTCATCAAGGTTAGCCCTTCCTTAGCTGCAGGGTGCACCATGGTCCTCAAGCCTGCAGAGCAAACACCTCTCTCTTCTTTGTTTTATGCTCATCTAACCAAACTGGTATGATTGAACCAATTGTTCATTCTTTATTAAACATGGGTCTCACCCTCACAGCTTAATTACTATAGAGCATGAGCTTATTTGGTTTTCCTTGGTCCCCCAATTTGAAGGCTGGAATCCCAGGATGTGGCCCAACTGCTGGGGTGGAAAGTTTCGTGGATTAGAGTTCATCTAGAAAAGATTTCACCTCATTTTTACCCTCACACCAAATACACCCTCTACGAAATTGTTCTTGATTATGAAGATCTTGAATAATAGTGCTGAAGATTGCCTTGATGATGGTGTATTCAGGTTAGCTTTACTGGTTCAACAGAGGTAGGCCGTGAAATAATGCAGGGAGCAGTTAGGAGCAACTTGAAATAAGTTTCACCTGAATTAGGAGGCAAGTCACCTCTCATAATTTTTTATGAGGCTGATCTAGACAAATCTACTGAGCTTGCTCTCTTGGGAATCCTATTTAACAAGGTGAAATTGCTTTCTAGAAATCTTTTCCTGAACAAAAGCATCCTGCTATACCTCTGACAACACTCTCCTTCTTCCTTTGTGACTATAGGGAGAAATTTGTCTTGCAAGTTCCAGTGTGTTCGTCCAGGAAGGGATCTATGATGAATTTGAGAAAAAAGATGGTAGAGAAGGCAAAAGCTTGGGCTGTGGGGGATCCTTTTGATCCTAAATCTCAACAAGGGCCTCAAGTAAGGAAATTATACAATGGCACATATTTTTTTTATACACTATTTCTAAATATCAATTGTTTCCTTGCAACTCAATCCCCAACTCTTATGCTTCAAAAATTACTTGGCTGCTTGGAGAAACAGAACTGATAGAAGGAACTATGATCATCATCCTCCGTTGGCTCACAGTTTTTTTGTATATCTTAGGTTGACAAGAAACAATTTGAAAAAATTCTTCACTACATCGAGCATGGAAAGAGAGAAGGAGCTACGTACTCTTTTGACTGGGGGTAAACCAGTGGGCAGCAAGGGTTAGTTATTACATTGAGCCTACAATTTTCTCCGGTGTGAAAGTGAGGGCTTAGTGAGGTCTAAGCCCACAAAAGTATCACATGAGGTATCTTCAGCATTATTAAATACGTAACTAATCATCATGTTTGCCTTTATAAAAATTAGGAATAACTATTTATGAGGATATGCTTATAGCACAAGATGAAATCTCTGGCCCTGTGATGGCGCTGAAGAAGTTTAAGTAAGTTGTATCATCATTTGTAATATTTTGTCGTCTTATTTCCAAGAAAAACAGTGGACATGGTCGTAAATTTTGGATTAAAGTATAATTTATGAACAACAGGACCACTGAGGAAGCAATTAAGAGTGCTAACAATACTAGATATGGCCTAGCAGCAGGCGTTATAGCCAAGAACTTGGGTATAGCAAACAGTGTCGAGGTCAATTCATGCAGGAGTAATTTGGGTCAATTGCTATTTTGCATTCGGGGATGACTTTCCTTATGGAGGGTATAAGATGAGTGGATTTGGAAGAGATTTTGGATTAGATGCCCCTCACAAATACCTACAGTTTAAATCTGTTGTAACTCCCGTTTACAATTCTCCTTGGCTTTGAATGTCTCCTGAGTTTGTGTGTGCATATATATTATCAATAAAAGATTGAAACAAGAGGATCGCAATGGAAATAATTAGTAAATAAATATTTAATAACTCATTTGAGTATAATGTGTGTGACGTTTATTAGTGCAAGTGATTCAATAATCATTTTTTTGTTCTTGTTAAGCAAGTTCTCGAATTTTACTAGTTGAGTAGACTAAAATCAAATTAGTTGTTGAGATTCGGTAAACTTCAAGGACCGGAGATTTAGAACAAAATATGTGTATAAGCATATCATTATTTTAAATAATTATCTTTCTTCTTCATTTTGGGCTTATGTTAGAAATTGTAAATGAAACTTGATTTGCTCTTCTCCGCAAGGATTTGAATTTTAGGGTATAACATGCACTGCACCTATGAACTCTTCTTTGAAAATACAACCACATATCTAGGCCAGCAAAAAGTTGAGCATTATTATTTTAACATTGGGCACCCACACTCTTATCATTAGATTTGATGGTGACCTCATTTTTTTCATTAGTTTATTATATTTAATAGTAATAGAATAAGTGTCTCAATTGAACACTTATTTTTTGGTGTTGAAATAATATTTACTAAAAAAGTTATACGTTACATTGACCTGATTGGATTCAATATCATACAAGTCTTTAAGAATAGTAATTTTTTCACATCAGGAATAAATTATGGATTTTTCGTTTAAATTAATAATATATAAATGAAGCAGATATTAATAATATATGTATATATTGTAGATTTTTCACTATAATTTATCTATATATATATATATATATATATATATATATATATATATATATATATATATATATTATAATTTTATTTTTAAATCCTACAATGAATTATGTATACTATGTAATTTCACATATTTTATTCAAAAGTTAAGCTGGTTCAACTTTAGTAAGCCATTATATTAAGGTACATTTGTTCAGATTTTGAAAAAAGTTATTATGAATCATTAATTTTATATATTATTGAAAAAATTAAAAATTGATTTTTTTTTATAAACTACTAATTTTAGCTCTACAAAAAAAATGAAAATTAATTTTTTTAAAAAATTTTAATTATTTTTTAAAAATTATCTAAAGATACAAAAAATAATTGTTTTTATGATAAAAATAATTATTTACTCAAATAATCAGAGACAAACACACCCTAAATTTAATAGATTGTCATAGAAAAATTTTTATCTCACAATATCAAATCAAGGAAAATCTAACTCGATTGGACCCGTTAACACATAAATTGCAAACAAACAAACTAAGTACGGCATCGGTTGGCGGAAAATGAAGTAGAGATTTTTTTTTAAGAAAAAATATACATCACACGTACTAAAGACATATTTATTTGCAGATGCAATCACAAATATAAAACGTTCTTCGGCCGGGTTCATCCCTTCTCTTTCTTTTTTTCCCCCTTAAATACAAAATATTCCGTCAAAGATCACCTAAAAGGAGATGACGATGACGAGGAGTGAATGGCAACGAAGAAAAGTTGCTTGACGGAGTTTACTGTTGCGGAAGGTGATGCGTATTCATGTTGGATGCCCACATTCTAATACTATGTTAAAATTTATGACTTAGCTAAAAAATGAGAAATTAAGACGATAAAGTCTCAAAAAAAATAAATTGAACCAATGATATTCACAATTAAAAATAATGACTAATCTCCTCAATACATAGAGTTTATGTAGATATATCTTATCTCATATTATAAAATCTTCTTTATATACATTGTCAGAAATCGAGATACTTAAAAAATATCCAACTAATTAACAGTTGTGTAAAGTCTTGTGTTTAGAAGATTAAGTTTTACTAATTGAAATAAAAAAAAAGGTGATTAAAGGAGTTCTATAATATGGCTTGAATAGAAAGAGAAATGTGATCGACTATTTACTATAACCTCCTAATCGATCCTCATTAAAAATTTTTGGCAAACTAATATGACCATATACTTTACCTAACATCCTCGTAATTGAGTAAATTTCACATTATTAAACTTGAGTTGATAGAACGCACTTGAAATCAAGTTTTAATGGCTATATTATATTTTAGCTTTTTGTTGCTCTAACCTTCGGAATCTTATCAAATGCGCATATTTGAGCCATTCCATTTGCTCTGCATTCCTTACTCAGCTATGGCTGGTTTTTTCTTCTTTAATTTTGTTACCTCGCTTTCGTTTGTTGGTTCGGATTTTTGTCTTCACGATATTTGTTACAGCGGAGCCCAGGTGCACAGCTCCGTTTAAGGGTATCAATTCCCTTCATTAACAAGTGGTTTATGCTTAACGAATCTTATTAACTTTGCATTATTTTTCAACTTTTTATTATTTTAAAAAGATAGAATATGTGACTTGATATTAATCATTAAATGTCATAAGGCAATGGATATCCTCCCAAAATTAAAAGCAGCGAAGAAACTCCATTTGTTTAAATTATATAAAATATTACATTCACACAATAAATTATTAAAAATTTAATATAATATTTAGATGCAATTTTAAATATTTTATTTCACTAATATATAATCTATGAATAGATAAAAATGCTTCCATGTACAAATAGTTAATGAATGCCATAAGCACAATGCCTAAAGTATACATGAGAACTTTAATAATTAGCACAAATAATAAATTAATGAATATTATAGGAACTTTAATCCACTTGCAACTCACTTATCGTGTGGAAACCATTTTGGACCGAGCTTTATTATCGATTCCACCATAGTCCCCGACAACTCAAGAATCCTGTTCTCATCCGGGAATATTGATTATGAATTATTAAGGGAGCAAGACAAAAAAAAATTTTAAAAAAAAAGTAGCAATGACAAAGGTAATCATATATGGTAATGGCTTTACTACTTCTTCACACGCCAAAAATGATTATCACTAATTATTAATTATTCGAAAATTCCTTTTCAGTAAATTGGTAATAACAAAAGTAATTCTATATCTGTTCTCAAATAATTATTTTTTAATTTTAATTTTTATAAATAACTGTCATTCTAGAAAATCTAAGCAATATTGATTATTCAGTTATATCCCTGTTAAACGAATCTAATGGATAAAAAAATAATTGAAAAGAATATCATTATATTAAGTAGTATGAGAGATAATTAAGAAAGATAGATGATTAAGTAGTAAGGATAATTTTGTAAAATAAACCTAATTTTCTCTAACACTATATTTTTCTAACCATTTTCTTAGTACTTATGCATGCATTTAAAATCTGACAATTATTTAAGAATAGAGTAGTTATTCACTGGTCACTTTGATAATAAGGTTTAATTTCTATGTATTAACTTTGTAAAATAATTGTATACTATCAACTCTAATGAAAAAGTTTAATACATTATTGGCATAGAAAAGTTTTATATAGATACATTGTTAAATTTTTTTATGTGAACCAGAGTATAATTAATAGAAAAGTTTGATGAATTATTATTGGCATAGAAAAGTTTCATGCAGATATACACTGTTATTGTTAAAGCGAACAGTAGGCTTGATGTCACATTATGACCTGAACTTTAACCTGATTTACTAGTTCTTTTAGTCCTTCAATCTATAATTAAATATGAGTTCCAATATTAGAGAGGTATTTATGCGGAAATTTAGATCTAGGTCTTGGCCAATACTCCAAGACACCACAAATCTAAGAACCAACCACCGTTTTAAAATATACTTGGCAGGCATAGGAAGATCATCAATACTGATACCGCTTCTTAGAACAAATGGGGAGAGTTTTATGATCTAGAGAAATTTTTATCAACATGTTATATAGAGAAAATCACAATAACATGCTATCTTGTGATGAGTCTTTTCACTTATGCGGTCTTTACTAGATTTATTTTTATCTAGTGTAATAAAACTGATGACTCTATTACTTATATTTGAAATCTCAAGCAGTCATTGCTTGTAATTTTTCTTTTGAGAATTATTTTAATCTGCACTGTAAACTCTTTATTATTTATAAATACAGATTAATAATCTTTATAAGCCCCTTTATCTGCTTTTCTAAGTTTAATTTGACTACATAGCAGCTTTTCTTTTGATTTCTTAATTTCCTCACCAATTGTGTTGTTCATAGCCAACAACTTATACAAGAAAGTCACTTGAAAAATATACATTGTTGAAGAGAGAAGTGATGCAGTATCTTCCTGATTGCTCGTGTATCATGCCCTTATGCCAATAGTTAATTCTATCACTCAACGTAATAATAGTACAAGTAAATACCCAAATTGATTACAGATAATTTTATTAATGAATAAATTAGTCCCTAATAAAAAAATATTGATATTAAAGTCTCTCACAATTATAAAAATAGGATTTTATAAGTCTCTGATAATAAAAAATTAGTATTGATAAAATCTTTCTAAATTGTAAAAATAGGACATATAAGTTTTAACTTACCTGAAAAATATTAAATGCAAATGTGAACTTTAATTATTGATTTATATGGCATCAATTAATCTTAATAATCACTAATTAAAATACATCCTTTTATTTTTTTCTATAAATTTCTCCCCGAAACGTTTTAATATTTTATCGTACCCATTATTAACCAAAAAAAAATCCTTGGCCTACAACTTACTGTTCTAAAAAAGGAATATGATTTGAAATTAAATTCTTTATGTTTTATCATTATCTTATTACGAGGCTACTAATATTATAAATTTATAATCATTTTCTTAAAAAAGTACAATGATTGCATATTATTACAAAACACAATAGGGCCTAATTTTTGTAATTATGAGACTTCAACACTAATTTTTTTTGTCAAGGACCAATTTATCTATTAAATTGAAAATGTTAAGGACATATAGTGTCCTATTTTTATAATTGTGAAGCAATTCAACACTAATATTTTTTGTCAGAGACCAATTTGTTCATTAATCAAATTGTCAATGAACCTATAATATCTTATTTTTATAATTATGAGAAATTTCAACACTAATATTTTTTTATTAGTAATTAATTTATTTATCAACAAAATTGTTAAGAATTTAGATGTTTACTCTAATAATATAATAAGGCGATAGGCACTAACGTCGTGGAGCAATATTCTACGAAACAAAATTTACGTTGATCAATCACCAACAAGAAGAAGAAAAGATGAAATTCCCAACCACGCTTGGCGCTTTCTGCCTGCTGCTCCGCGCTTTTCTCTCTCCATATACCTACTACTATAATCAAGTCCCCAGATCAGAGGCCTACACTGATTCCAGCTGGCACCTTAAATCGACCTTGTTTATCTCTATATATACCTTCATATATCATTAGACAATAACACACAGTCAGTCAGTCAGTGAGATCGAGATGAGTGGTGTCTCTGACTCATCCAGTAATGACCAAGACGGCTCCAGCTTCTTCAGGATTCCCGTCATCAAGTATACTAAGCTCTTCATCAATGGGGATTTTGTTCATTCCTTATCAGGTTCTCTCTCTCTCTCTCTCTCTCTCTCTCTCTCTCTACATGTATATTTCCATCATGTTCCGCCTTTAATTTTATTGACCTTCAATTCACTACCAGGTCTTTTTTTCTTTTCTATTTTTTTTTTTTGTCTTTTTGTTTTTCTGCGTTTCACCTGCGCTTATTCCTTTTCTCTGTAACTTTTTTATCTTCTTTCTTTTACTTATGTATTTTCAGCATCAAAATAAAAACACGAGTCAAAGTATTATATTTACCTCAATTTCAGAGATTTCAACCGTGAAGAAGAAGTTGTGTAGGTTTGATTCTAGTTTTGATGTTTACTTTATTAAAAAAAAAAAAAAAACGCTTGTATTACTATCCAACGTGAAGAGTTACAGATTAAATTTTCTCAGGAATTTTTCACGTCATATAATGGTGATTTAATTTGGTAAAGTCTTTATTAAAATATCAAATCTAAAATTATATTCGAACTCCTAACATTATAAATAAAGTCAATACAAGGCTTCATACCTCAATAATAATAATAATAATAATAACACGAGGCTAAAGTTTATTCCGTCGACTAATTAAGGATGTGAAACTCGCTCAGTGTTAGTTTTCTCTCTACTCACAACCCAAAATATTACTGAAAGAAAAGATGTCAAACCACTTAATCCAATTGAGTTTTGATAATTAAAATTTATATTTTTGATAGATTTTCAATACAAGGCTTTTTATGATGACAATTAATTATATTTTTTTAATATAATTGATGAAATAATTACATTAATAATTAAACACTTATAATAGTATGGTAATATATAATTAAATGGCAGTAGAAAATATTAGTGATATAAAGTAAAAAAATATAGCCAAAATTTTTTATTATGGTTTTTACAAACTCATATTTCAAGTTTACAAATTTCTTTGATTTTGATAAACTTCCAAATAGTGAATTATATATACTCAACAATTTGTATGCACTTTAGCTAATAATGCACTGCATGCAAAGAATTGGCAGCGATCTCAACAGCGATTAATTTGATTTCTCTTGATCCCTATGTTTACTTAGATAGCATTTGTTTCAAGGCAAATTTAGTTATTTTTAAGCATAATTATTTGAGAATAATGTGTTTTTATCTTTGTTGCAAGTTAAATAAAATTATTTTTTGATATCAATTATTCCCTAGCAAAAGCTTTTCCATGATTTAATAAGATTTTATTTTCACAATAAAAGATGGGAATAAAAAGTTTTCATGACTTGTGAATGATAGTTATTAAATATAAATATAAAAATATCTCTCAATTATTTGACTTTTTCTCCTATAATTTTTATTTACCCACACTCATCTTACTTCATAAATTCATTGCACTCTCAATTTAAATTTTTTTATTAATTGTTATATTGATCGAGATGAATAAATTTTAAAAAATTAATTGTTAACTTTTTTAAATTGTGATTTTTATTTTGGATTGTAATAATAATAAATGTGTTTGGGTATTTTAGAAATTATGATGTATATACTTAGGAGCATATATTACAAAACAAATCAATTTTAAATTTATTTCTAAAAATTTTAATAAATAATTTTAAAAATATTTAATATTAAACAAATAATTTATTTAAAATATCTATGAATAAAATTCATGAAATATTGAAAATGTGGCTCATAGAAATATAATTTTAAATCTTGAAATAAACGTCCTATTTCCAATCAAGTTAAAAAGGATGTTTGTTCAATTAGTCTTTTTTTTTCGTTGAAGTTTTTTTCGTTAAAAAATATTTTTTGTAAAAATTTTATATGATTCTCTTACATTATCATATTAGAAAAAAGAAAACGAAAATTCTCAAAAAAAAGAAAAAACAACGCCGACAACAACCGTGATTTGAGTGCATAAGTAGGGTTTCATTAAGTATAAAGCGGACTTCAATAATAGATCCTTATCCACAATATTTTTTATTTTTCATTTGACCTTATTGAGTAAACATTATATATAAAATTATCCATTTTCAATTAACGAATCATGCACTAGCTAATGGTATTCATTAGTTTTTTTATTTTTGATTAAAAAAAAGTTACATATCAATATAGTATCTTAAAATTTAAAAATAAGATATTAACTTCAATATAATAATAATAATAATATAAAATAATTTATATAGTCAATTAATTATATCCGATAAGACATAAAATTTTTAAGATAATTAATGTAAAACATATTTAAACATTTGTAATAATGTGATGTAATTGATTGACTATACAAAAAGATGTTACACTAAAACTATATCAAAATTGAATTTTATAATGAGGAGAATTACTTCCTAAATTTTGTGAATCTGACTTATTTAATTTCCATTATGCACTGGTAAGATAGAGAACATAGTTCATTACATAATTCTTTTTATACATTGATTATATAAAATATCAGTGTAAAACTCTTTACTTTCCGATGCACAAATTTTATTTTATTTTTATTAAAGTTATAATAGTATACTTAACCTGTAAGTTTCATATTAATTTTAAATAAACAATACACATATTTGAGAAAATAAAAAAATATATTGATAAATATAAAAAATTATATCAGTCGTAAAAACTATACTTCTATAATCATTATTATTTATTTTAATAAATATATTAATTATTTAACTAATATATTTATATTAAGGATATAAGTGAAAAAAAATTTTCAAATATTATAAATAGATAAACCATGAGTTGTAGCGTGGTGGCATTCCTTGTCATGTAATCGTGGACGGGGTTCGATTCTGACTCAGGAATGGAGCACGTTTATGGTCAGTAGTTCTTCAGAGCTCATGAGTGAGGGATTAATCATTCTTGTCGATGAATCTGCGATTCGATAAAAAATATTATAAATAGATAAGTATTATAAAATATGATAAAGTAAAAAATTGATAATTAGAGTGAAATGGAGGAAGGGAGTATACATTATACATTATATAAACTTTTTTAATCGTTGTTTTTGTTTGTGTGCGGCTTTGCCGTTGTTTTGGGAAAATAAATAGGGAAGACATTTGAAACAATAGATCCAAGAACAGGAGAAGTGACAGCGAAGATTTGCGAGGGAACTGAAGAAGATATTGATGTCGCTGTTAAGGCGGCACGTGAGGCATTTGACTCAGGTCCATGGCCCCGCTTGCCTGGTGCTGTACGTTTTCTTTTTCTCTTTCTTTAATTTTTTATTTTTTACTTTCACTGCCCTGATTTAAAAAAAAAAATTAAATACCTAATCTCATTCCTTAAATTTATATTGGGAGATAAATTAGTCCTTCAAATTTTAAAAGAGAATAAATCGGTCCCTTCGTACAGTTAAAAAATGATAAATTAGTCCCTCCATATACTGTACAGAAACTGTACGGAGGACTAATTTATCCTCTTTTTTAAAACTTAAGGAACTAATTTAGGATTTTTAAAATATGAGGAACTAATTTGTTTCTAATATAAACTTGAGGGATGAGTTTAGGTATTTAACCTAAAAAAAATTCAATCTTCAAGTATTTTCAACTTAAAATAATTTATTATTTCCGTCCGTAATTTTTTTCCCCTTGCTGTTTAATGTAGCCCCATTAATAGATTACAGCCAGAAACCTCTCTTCCTCCCAAATCTCAGAAAAACATTCTTTAATTTTTGCTTTTGTGAGTGGAGCATTTTTAAAGGAGTCATGTCTCGCGAACATCTATGACCCGACAGATGTCAAGTGCTGGCATTTTAAATATAAAAAATATTTGTTGTATAACTAAATTATGTAATAAATATACATCACACATTATTATTGAATATGATGTGTAATTTTTACTCATTTCACTCATTTATTAGATCTAATAGTGATAAAATATGTGATATATATTTATTATATAATTTAATCATATCCCTAACATCACTATTTAAATATTGCACTATGCTACGTACTATTGAATCATCGCCTTTTGGTAAATTTATTTATTTTATTTTTTAATCGAAACTTAAATTATATTCAATCCCTCGTTTCACCTTGTAGGCTTGTACCTTATACTTTCAACCTGCTCCCATATTTTCATATCTTTCTCATTATTTTAAAAAATCTGTGCAATTAAGTTTATATTATTATTTATAAATTTATAGAATTATTTTAATATTTTTATTATTAATTAAGATGGCTCATAATGATTTATTGAATACAAAACTTGAATAATTTTTTTGTTCAAATAGCATGAGTCTATTAACATACGAACAATAAAAAATAGACATTGTATTTTGTTGAGTAGTTATTTGTTCTCATTAAATGATTATATTTTTTTATGAAATCCATTAAATTTTTAAAAAAATTACGAGGATCTATTTGAGTAAATATTTATTTTATCATGTATCGATAATAAATAAAACCTTTACAAAGATACATAATATCATGCATAAATTTCATGTTTTTATGAGTAAATGTTTATAATTTCATAAATAATATAAACTCATCAACTGCCAATATTTATAAAATAATGAGAAAGAAAATACATAATGAAAACGTTATAATCTATTTCAAAGTTCTGGGTCATTTTTCTTATGCAAAATAATAAGAGAAATAACATATAAATTCCTTTACAAAATATTTTAGCAAGTTAACAAAATAATGACTCCGTGAAAGAAGTGAATTGTTATGCCAAAAAAGAAAAAAAAAAAAAAAACTGTTTATAGTTTTGGCTCCAAGTTCTAGCATCAAGTGTGAGTAAAGGATTGCTTTCCAACCTGTGTTTTCCCCAGCATATTTTGTTGTGCTTATGCGAAGCTCTAAACTAAACTGAAATAAGCGTTTTTATTATCTTATGCAATATGTGAGGTGATGAATTTCTAAAATATATTTAATAAGAGTAAAAAAAAAAAGCTGGATTTGCAGTGACATTGAAAAGAAATGGAGGAAGAGAGGGGAGGGAGAGAGAGCAAAGTAGAAAAAGAGGCAACGAGAGCATACATGGATTAAATGGGTGGTGGGTGAAGTATTGAGATTGGAGTGTGCCTTAAATTTTGGTTAAAAAATAAAATTGTAGTGTTACTATTAGGTGCTGGAAGTCACTATTTGATTTTGACAATGGTCGAGTCCATGACAAGAGATATGATCCCTAGTCCGTCTTAAAGATTGCTCTTTTTAAAGGGTAATAGAGGTGAATTTCATCATGGGAAAGTGTGTATAATTTCACCGTAAAAATAACTTTTTTTACTTTGTTTTAATTCCCACGTCCTCTATTAATTCTCATCGTCTTCTTCTTGCATAGTATTAATTTTTTCGGTTAATTGAAGAATAGTTATATATATATGTACCGGGTATATATGGTAATCAGGAAAGGGCAAGAATTATGATGAAATGGGCAGACCTTGTTGACCAGAACATAGACGAATTAGCGGCATTGGATACCATTGATTCCGGCATTCTATACAATTTTTCCAAGTTTGGAATTCCTGCAGCAGCAAATACTTTACGCTACTACGCTGGTGCTGCTGATAAAATTCATGGTGAGGTATTAAAAATGTCCGGGGAGTTCCACGCATATACACTATTGGAGCCAATTGGTGTTGTGGGACACATAATTCCATGGAATGCCCCCTCTGGCATGTTCTTCTCAAAGGTCAGCCCTTCCTTAGCTGCAGGCTGCACCATGGTCCTCAAGCCAGCTGAACAGTCACCCCTATCTGCCCTCTTTTATGCTCATCTAGCTAAACTGGTATGAATATGATTGAACAAATTATTACATATATATATTGTTCATTTCCTTATCAAACTCAGTTACTTGAGGCTACACTAATTGGGAATTTCCTTTTAATTACAGGCCGGAATCCCGGATGGAGTGCTTAATGTAGTACCCGGATTTGGCCCAACAGCTGGTGCTGCAATAAGCTCACACATGGACATTGATGCGGTAATCAATTGTCATGTCAAGCATTTGCAACTTCAGACACCAAGTCTTTTAATTGCCTGTATCTTAACATGACCTTGATTGTGCATGCATTTTCAGGTCAGCTTTACTGGTTCAGTTGAAGTAGGCCGTGAAGTGATGCAGGCTGCAGCTAGGAGTAACTTGAAACCGGTTTCACTTGAATTAGGAGGCAAGTCACCACTTATTATATTTGACGATGCTGATGTAGACAAAGCTGCTGAACTTGCACTAATGGGGATATTTTTCAATAAGGTGAAATTGCCTTGATCAAAGAAAAATCCTTTCCTTTACAAGAATATCCAGTTGTTATAACTTGGCCTAACCAACTTTTTTTGGTTTCAGGGAGAAATTTGTTGTGCAGGTTCTCGTGTGTTTGTTCAGGAAGGGATCTACGATGAACTAGAGAAGAAGTTGGTGGAGAAGGCAAAAGCTTGGGTCATTGGGGATCCTTTTGATCCTAAATCTCAACAAGGGCCTCAAGTAATAACTATATATATATATAGCATCAAAATCTAAATGCATACAACTATTATATTTCAAATACTGTATCTGGCTACATGCAGAAACAATCAAACGAAAATGAAAAAGGAAATTAGGACCTTGCTCTTTTGGCCAGGCTAACAGTTTTCTATTGTAGGCTGACAAGAATCAATTCGAAAAAATTCTTTCCTATATTGGGCATGGAAAGAGAGAGGGAGCAACCCTTCTGACCGGAGGTAAAGCACTGGGCAGCAAGGGCTACTACATTGAACCAACAATTTTCTCTGGTGTAAAGGTGAATGCTAACTCCACACACAAGTATCAAAGCGGGTATATATAGCACAATTAGACAACTAACCATCTTGTTTTCATTTTTTTCTTTTTTGAAATGAATCTTAATGACTTGTTTAGGAGGACATGCTTATAGCACAAGATGAAATATTTGGCCCTGTGATGGCATTGATGAAGTTCAAGTAAGCTATAGTTTTTCTTGATTTTTGTTTTTTGTTGTATTTGTACAATAAATTTTTGTGGGCTTCTTCATGGATGTTGTATTTAAGTATGACTTCCGAACAATAGGACCATTGAAGAAGCAATTAAGAAGGCCAACAATACCAGATATGGCCTAGCAGCAGGCATTGTGACCAAGAACTTGGATACAGCAAACACCGTGTCAAGGTCCATTCGTGCAGGCATTATTTGGATTAATTGCTATTTTGCCTTTGGGAATGACATTCCTTTTGGAGGGTATAAGATGAGTGGAATTGGGAGAGATTACGGATTGGAAGGCCTTCACAAGTACTTACAAATTAAGTCTGTTGTAACTCCCATTTACAATTCTCCGTGGCTTTGAATCTATCCTGATTGGGTTGTCTGTAACCAATATATTCCTCTCTTTTTTTGTCAGAAACAATATATGTCTGTAAACAACATATATCCATCATCAAATCAACAAAGACCGGTTAATCTTAATGTTGCATTGCGGCCTATTTTTCAAGTCTACCCGTTTTAAACACATCAAAACCCACTGTTGTTGTTAAAGATATTTCGTTTCATTATTTCTCCCCGTGGAAGGAAAATAAATTTTCGTTTTTGTTAATTAATTAAATTGAATGGAACACACAAGGTTAAAGGTACAAAATTATGAAACAGTCAGGACTAATATTACTTAACGAAAAGAATAAATAAAAAAACTTTGTTGTTTAAAAAATTAAAATAAATAAGCTAAGAAAAGAAATTAAATTTAAGAACCATTTTTTCGGTCAAGATCCAATTGTGTGATTATCTTTTTTCTTGGCAGCCTGAATTGGGCTACCCGAATTTTTTTGGAGACTGGCTTGGTGAGTATTGATTGAAGAAACAAAAAGAGTAAACCATGAGTAGTTGATTAATAATGGTCACTCAATAATTTTTTAGCTTTAGAATTTTGGTGTTAATAGATTTAAATATATTTTACCTACGTTTTAATTTATCGTTTGTACCCAGCTTCGACCTTTGTTTTTCAGTCTACGAGCTTTCCGAGAAGGAAAAAAAAAATCACGAGCGGATGAATATGAAATAGCCAATAACACATAATTAGTATTTTTATCAATAATGATCGACTACTAATCGTCTCACATATTTGTTTTAAGGAGGTTGTTCACGTGCCTAAAATAGTCAATATCTGCGGTATCCGTAAGAGTTTTGTCCAATAAAAAAATATCATGTGGCATGAAGTGGGCCCCAACAAGTTTGAGAAAGCGTGAATGAAGTGATTAAGTAAGTGAATTAATAACTGTGTTACTGTATCAAGTTTAGAATTACGGACCAAAAAGAGTTAATTTATATTATTAAGTAGTTTTTTCTTTTTTTTTTATCATTTTTATTGTTTTTATTTTATTTTATTTTTTTTTCAAAATTCAATTAGTTAGAATTAAGTGCATTAAATAGTACTTTTTTCATTTGTTAATTTTCCTTATTATTTCTTTTTAATTTTTATTTTTAGTTATATGCTTTTCGAATTTAGTGTAATGAATAGTACATTTTTTCCTTTTCAATTTTTTATTTTTTATTTTTATTTTATTTTTTTCATAATTTAGTCTAAATTCAAATAAATAAACAATACTTTTTTTCCTTTTCTTCAATTTTTTTTTATCATTTTTATTGTTTTTATTATTTTTTTTTCAAAATTCGGTTACTCCAAATTCATTGCAATACATGGTACTTTTTTCATTTTTTTTCTTATTTTTTTAATGTCTTAATTTTTATGCTTGTTTATTTGTTTTTCATAATTCGGTTTGTCTGAATTTAGTGCACTCAACGGTATGTTTTTCCTTTTTCAATTTTTATTTTATTTATTTATATTTTGTTTTCTTTTATTTTATTTATTTTTCTATCCGGATTCAATTAGTTTTTTTCTCATTTTCCAAATGTTTTATCATTTTTTTCTGGATGTGTCTTTCATTAAAAAACAAAGACTTATTTCATTATTTTTAATAAGAAAAATTACAAAGTGAAAAAGTACTATTTATTGCACTTAATTTGGACTAACCGAATTTTGAAAACAAATAAATTAAAAATAAAAATAAAAATAATAAAAATGATAAAAAGTTTGGAAAAGGAAAAAAAAAACTAGTTGAATTCAAACTAAAAAATAAATAAAAACATAAATAAAATAAAAATTGAAAAAGAAAAAGCGGACTGTTCATTGCACTAAATTCGAACATACTGAATTTTGAAAAATAAATAAACAAAATAAAAATTAAAAAAAAATTAAAAATTAAAAATAGGAAAAATTATTAATCGTATTAATTAACTTCTACATGCTACCTAATCCCTATTACACCACTTAATAACACTGACTATACGCATACATGTCACGCCCTCACATAGCCGCGTCACCTTGGGCACCGAAGGCTTTGACCACCTTCGGCACCTGAGCACGACCCTTGTTTTAAAAATGTGTCATTAAATAAAGCACGCATAACTAACTTCAAATTTTCAATTTTGGTTTTAGTACTTACTTTTGATTCACGCAACACATATTTTCTAGATCTGTTTCGGAATGCAACTACTCAACAAATAAATATAATAAATCAATTTTAAAAGATTTCATTAGTTGCTACATGCTCCCTTCCTTTTTAAATATTTATCTATTTTCAGACTTCACATTTTAAAATATCTATTCATTTTTAGACAATTTCACATTCTAATACAATATTTTTTTTAATAATATCCCTAAGTAATTTCACTCGCTACCTATTAATTTTTCAAAAATATTTCATTTAATAGGGATATATTAGTTCATTCACTAAATTTTACTTTACTCCCGATAAATTTATTATCTTTTTTAATATTTATATTTTTCCAAAAATAACAGATATTTTGAAAGGGATAGAGTAATGTTTATATAAAACTTAATTTTGTTGTATCATCATATTTGATTTCTTTTAAATATTGCCAAATGCAACTATATCCAAAAAAATTTATTTTTTATGTAGAAACGGTTTCATTCTAATGATTTTCTTATTAAAACAATAATAATATTTCAATATTCAGTTTTGGGTATCTCATTTATACCTCTATCCTATCACCATTGGATGGGATTTTATCTTCATCTATCCATCTCATCCAATAATAATGAAATGAGTATCCAAATAAATAGTGATAAAATAGGTGTCCAAATAATACACTAAAAAATGTACATTAAAATAATGTTATTGTTATTGAAAAGTGTTATTTGTATCCATATTACACGGGACCTTATAGCCACTGACATCCTATCTACAATTTGATAGTGCAGTCAAAATTTAATGCATGAAGTGAGCAGTTGGCATTGAAAACCCATTAAATGTTAAGTAGAAATTTTCAACTTGAACAGCCCGATAAATAGCGTTTTGTATGTAGCTTTAGGCATCAATGAACAATCCAAACCATCTCCTCATTTTCAGTGTGATAGAGAAGAGTTATTTTTTATTTTGAGTGTATTTGAGATTTGGGATTTGAGTGAAGTATGGTTACTTTTCATATTTTCATTGTATTTCTATGGTAAAATATTTTATTGTCATATTTCTTGTGAACATAGGTTTAAAACGGAATCATGTTAATCCTTTTGTATTGTTTATTCTAACACTTCGTATATTTTATTTGTGCTTTTTGTTTGTGTGTTTTTGGCCGGGCATTTCACAATAGCAGCTTTTCTTTCGATTTCTTAATTCCTTCGCCGACCGTGTTATTCATTATTTTAGTCAACAACATATACAAGAAAGACACTTGAAAAACATACATTGAAGAGAGAAGTGATACAGAATCTTCATGATTGCTCGTGTATCATGCCTTTAGCAATAGTTAATTCTATCACTCACGTGCTAATTGATTGAGGCTTGGGGACTGCAATACCCAATTTTCCCACCAAAAGGCAACACAACGAAGAGAACGAAATTGGGTGTACAAAATCAAGGATGATGAAGGGAGAGTTTTTTATGAGGAGAAAGAGATAGCTACTGTGATGACTAACTTTTTTCGAGAGCTCTTTAAGCATGAACATACTGAGGAAATTGATGATGTGTTTGCAGGAGTGGTTGGACGAGTCTGCCCATGAAATGCATGATTTTTTGGCAGCTCTTTTTACTAGCGAGGAAGTACAAAAGGCCCTCTTCCAAATGCACCCAACAAAGGCGTCGGGCCCTAATGAGTGTCAAGCTCTATTATATCAAAAGTTATGGGATGTGGTAGAAGATGATCTTACTATAATTGTGTTGAATATCTTGAATAAAGAAGTTGATCCAACCCCGTTTAATGAGACCCTCCTCTGCTTGATCCCAAAGGTGAAGAAGCTAGTGCATACCAAGGAATTTAGACCAATTTCCCTCTATAATGTCATCATGAAGTTGATAACCAAAACAATAGCAAATAGGCTGAAGCATGTTATGTCAAGATTGATTGGTGAGTTGCAAAGCGCCTTTGTACCAGGTAGATTGATTACTGATAATGCATTGCTTGCTTTCGAGACATTTCACTATATGAGGAGAAAAACATATGGGAAGTTCGGTTATGTGGGACTTAAACTTAATGTGGATAAAGCATATGATAGGGTGGAATGAGCTTTTTTTATCTAGAGTGCTCGAAACCATGGGTTTCCCTCAACATTGGGTCTCGTTTGTATATAGATGTGTATCCACCGTCTCTTTCTCAATCTTGCTGAATGGCTTCCCTTGTGACCAGTTTGTACGGAATGGGGACTTTGTCAGGGAGATCCATTATCCCTATTGATGGCCGCTTACAAGAGCGGGTAAAATACCGCAAGTGCACGGGTCGTTCAAGTAATATAATGTGAGTTAAGAATATCGTCTCCACAAGGATTAGGAATAGATATGCTATCGATTTATTAAACTACCATGTTCAGGCCCAAGCAAAACAAATTAATGGAGTTAAAAGGAAATTCTAAAGAACAAGTAACTAGAAAACACTAATGTAAATTAAAGTTGAGAGACAACCAAGGTTAAAAGGCCTAGGGGACCTTTTTCACCCTCTACTTCACCTGGATATGCAAATTACTTAAATGAACATTAACGAATTGGTTTTGTTAGCATGCCAATTATAGTTAAAAGCCTATGTCTAGGTTAATTAACCGTGTCTCTTTCACCTAAAACACTAAGTGTCCTTGTGAATTAGTGTGAAATCAACCCATTTAGCATTATCATCAAGCGTATACTATGCAAGGCCAATGGGTATATTTCCATCCCATTGACTAATCTTCACACCTAAACCAATTAAGTGTAAAAGAATAAGCATTACCCACACCAAGGTCTAATATCTTTATTCTTATGTCTAATTCAAGAGAATCCTCCAAATCAACTTAAATGATGGCCTAACATATAAGAGCATTAAGAATAGAAATGGGTAACCAAAACCAATATCATCAACATTCAACTAAGCAACATTACAAACATCCAAGATCCATAGAGGGATTCAAAGGATCCTCTAGCTACAAGTTTAGCTATCCATAACAATGAACAAAACACAAACTAGTTCAAGAGACATAATGAATATAAAAACATAAAGAGAGAGGAAGAGATGAACAAAATGGGGCTTCAATCCCTCTCCTAGCCCTTGGTCTTCAATCTTCAAGATGAATTCTTCTCTAGTGTTGGCTTGTCTTGAGAACCTCTATTTTCTCCCTCAAAAATGCTGGAAAAGGCAGTAAAAAAAGAACTCCAGCGTTATGCCCTAGGTCTGGTTTAAAACTTTACTGAAAATGGGCTGGGCCGTGTCTGGGTTGCAACCCAGTGAAAGAATCAGGTCGCAACCCTACTTTAAAAACTGATCAGATGCTGTATGCACCCAGTAGGTTGCGACCCAGCATATTTCAGGTCGTGACTCAGCAGCAAAAACTTTCATTTCTTCATTCCTTACTTCCTCCCTCTTGGCTTCCACTTGGATTCTCTTCAAGCTCCAAATTTCTTCAATTTCCTTTGTCAAAATCATCAAATGAGAATTTAAATTTGAACCTTCCAATTCACCTCAATAATCATGATTTAAGACAATGAATTTTTAACAAAAGTTCCAAGACAACAAGGAAGCACCTTCTTCTTATTTTAATGTGTTTTACTTGGAAAATTAAGGACAAAGCATGTAATTTCAAACCAAATTAGACACTAAATAACTCCATAAACTGGAGTTATCACCCATATTTATTTGTTCTCTGTACTGAGGTCCTCTCTGCCCAAATACTTAGAGCTTAAGAATCAATAGTCCTCCATGGCATTAAAGTTGAAAGAATAGCCCAGAGATAACCCATCTTTTCTTTACAAATGGCAGCATCTTCTTCATCCGTGCTACAAAAAGGGAAATGGAAAAATTGCAGCAGATACTTTTTCCTTATTAGAAGGCATTAGGTCAGCTTATCAATTTGGATAAGCCTGAGATATATTTTAGCTGAAACGTGCCCACAGATCGAAGACATGATATCCAAGGATGGTTGAACATTAAGGCAGTGGAATCTCACTCCAAGTACTTGGGTTTTCTAACTTTTGTTGGAAGATCTAAAGCTCAGATCTTTGCTTTTGTCTAAGAGAAGGTATGGAAGAAATTAAAGGGCTGGAAGGAGAATGTGTTGTCTAAGGCAGGAAAGGAAGTGTTAATTAAATCAATTGCACAGACCATTCTGACCTACATCATGGGGTGTTTTAGCCTACTTCTTGGAGTCACTCAATAGATAGAAAGTATGATTAGCAAGTTTTGGTGGGGCAGCAGGCAAGGGGAAAAGAAAATCCATTGGATAAGATGGGAGAGGTTGTGTGAACCAAAATGTATAGGAGGCTTGGGTTTTTGGGCATTCAGAGCATTTAATTCTGCTCTTTTAGCAAAGCAAGTGTGGCGATTAATGAATAAGGAGGAAGCATTGGCAACACGGGTATTGAGGGCAAAATATTTCCCAAGGAAGCGTATGTTTGATGTGGATGTTGGTTTCAGACCAAGTTGCACATGGAGGAGCATACATTATGCGATCAAAGTTATCCAACAAGGAGGCTATTGGAAGGTGGGAAATGGAGAGAATATTCATATATGGGAGGATGGGTGGCTTCCTATGTAGAACGGGCTTAAGATTTGGAGCTCGAAGGTGAGGGTTGGTGATTCAAATTGTGTCAAGGAGTTGTTGACAGAGGAGGGTCGGGCTTGGAATTATCAAATGGTCATCGAAATTTTTCTCCCCTTTGAAGCCAATCAAATCTTAGCATTCATCTCTTCACCCAATTTGTCAGATACCTTTATTTGGAAAAGACAAAGAATAGGGTCTTCACGGTTCGGTCAGCTTACAATTTCATTATGACTCAAGGGAGTTTGGAGGGTCCATCCAATACTACCCGAGATGCAGCAAAATGGAAGAAGATTTGGGCACTATCAGTTCCCCTTAAAATTGGCACTTTCTTTGGAGAATCCTCACAAACACATTATCAGTCAAACATAGATTGATAGCCAGAGGAGTGGACCTGAATCCTTGTTGTCCTAGATGTGGTGAGGTTATTGAGTCATCAATCCATGCCTTCAAAAATTGTAGATGGGTCCAGCAACTTTGGTGTAATTCTCCACTGAATCAAATCTAGCAAGGCGTACCTCCGCAATAGATGGAGACTTGGATCGAGGGAAACTTACACCTTGTCAACCAGCAATAGTGAACTCTTTATTTCCATGCTCTATGGGATCTAGCTCTCAAGAAACAAATTGTGCTTTGAGAATCATGAGACCCCTGTAGATGTGGTGATCACAAATGCGATGTCAGCGACCACCTCTTTCTCAAAGATCCTGCGAAGTCACGGAGGCCGCAGATCACACTTTCAAACCAGACAGGTAGGGGAGCACTCCACTTGGAAACCACTAGAAAGAGGGAAATTCAAACTTAACACAAATGCAGCAGAACCAGGCTTGGATGAATAGGGATTGGGAGCTGTAATAAGAGATGAAAAGGGACATGTGTTGTTGGCAGCAGTGGACAGGATCGCCGTTGTCACAACCAGGATTGCGAGGGGACGGCAAAAAAAATAATTAAAAATTGGAGTCGCGACTAGGTTTATTTAATTTGGGAAAATGTGGAAAAATCCCATTTTATTGTAGAAAACACTCTTCAAAAACCAGTTATGGATTCGAGAGTCGATTATGTATAGAGAAAGATAGAAACTTAATTCTACAGCACCCCTAATACATCCGCCCTTAGACGGTACCTTGGAAAATTATGCAAATTAATTAATAATCCATTAAAAATTTCAATAAAAGGAAAATAAAAATTACAATATAAACACATAAATTAAGAAAAATTAACTTAGACAAATATTTACAATTTAAATATATAAATTAAGAAAAGTTAATTTATACAAATTTATTTACAATTGAAACATATAAATTAAGAAAATTAATTTACACAAATATATTTACAATTTAAACAAATAATTTAAGAAGAATTAATTTTGACAAATATCTTTACAATTTGAACAAATACATTAAGAGAAATTAGTTTTGGAAAAATATATTTACAATTTTAACATATAAACTAAAAAATAATTTACACAAAATATTTATAATTTAACAAATAAATTAAGAAAAATTAATTTTGGCTTGATAGGGTGTAGCTTGCTCTTATGTATCCTCTGGTACAATAAGGAACTCAAAGTCATGTAGTTCTATAGAAAACAGTTATGAGTTTGGTTGATTTTAAATAATTAAAACTTTTTTGACAAAGTCGTCATAGGATTTAAGTTAGTAGTTGACTATTCAACGAATCCTTATGACTCAATAACAGCGGCGATAACACTTGCAATTCAATCACTATTATTGATCATTGCATGAGAAATTATTTTTTAAAAAATACTTTTATTTACAAGAAAGAAACACATTTATTTTATTTATGTTTAAAACTAATTTCAATATGAATTGACAAAACTAATTCATAAACAAATAATAAACCTATAATCAATATGTACAAAATACTAGGACTAGTAAAATAATTGAACTTAAAAATGCAACGACCCTAATTACTATTTTTATCTTACTCCAATCCTTTTGATTTTTTTTTTAAATAAAAAGATTTAGCACAAAATTTACTAAATAATAAATAACTAAAACACTCTCTAAACTATTTATTTCTTTTTCAAATAATTTAAAAAAATCTTTTAAGAACATATTACAAATTATTTACAAGAAAGAAGTATATTTATTTTATTTATTTCCAACATTTTTCACTTTTCACAAAAATTCATAAGGAATTTACGATGTCTGAAAGGCTTTCTTTTCATCATGCCAACCGAATCAAAAATAGATCTAAGTTTCAAATGAAATCATTCAAAACCCAAAATAAAATCTATAACATGAAAAAAAGGAGTTAAGGCCGAAAACAATTAAAAACATAGATGCCCACTAAGGAAAGAAGACAAAGGGAATACGGGAACACACTCATGACAACTAAAAACAAGACAATAATGGGCCAAGACTAAAGCAAACCACACTCAGGAAAGAAACATAAATACATGAAAGAAAAATAAAAAAAGGAATACGGGAACGACACTCATGACAATTAAAAACAAGACAATAATAGGCCAAGACTAAAGCAAACCACAATCAGGAAAGAAGCATAAATAAATGAAAGATAAATGGAAAAAAAAAAGAATACGGAACATTCCCGTAGCTTTTGAAAGTGGAGTTTGGTTTTTGTCATGGCCTTCACTTTTCGAAAACAGAAGCCAAGAAAGTTTTGTCTTGGTTAAAACAAGAATGAGAAATGAAAGGTAGAAGGGTCTGCAGACTTGGGATTTCATTTTTCACAAGGACTTCAAACACACCCACATAACATACAAACAGAGAGATTTAGATCTTCTTCTTGCATGTGGGGAAGAGAGAGGCCAATGGAGGGGAAGGAGAAAGGGGTGCTGCGTGTGGCTTGGAGGAAGGGAACACACGAGAGGAAAGGGCTGCGTTATGGAGCTGGTTTGCGGCCATGTTCGCGGCGGATGGGTGGAGATCTGGCGCCGGGTTTGCTCAGTTAGGATTCGGCGGTGGTTAGTGGCGGTGGTCGCGCAGTGGTCTGGGCTTGGCGACGCAGCGATCGCAAAAAGGATGGCTGAGAAGGAAAGGGAGCACGGCGCAGCAGCTGGGTAGGTGGACGCTGATGGTGGCCGAGAAGGAAAGGAAGTGCGGCGCGATGGCTGGGACATGGTGGTTCGAGGCCGCGGTATGTTATGGTCTGGATTGGGATGAGAATTGATTTGGTTATGGTTTGTGTTCTTGATTGGTTTGATCTTGGTGTAAGAATGGAAATTGTGAATGTGTATGATGGTTAATGGGTTATGACTGTGTTGGACTTAAAGGTTAAATGGCTATTGAGAATGGTGATGGTGAAGGTGTGAGGGTTGTGTGTGTGTTTGTCATTTGTGACATCATAATAGGGAAACATTAAAATCAAGCCTTAATCAAACAAAAGTATAACCATACCATGGCTTCCTTGCTTCTGCTTTTTTCCTTCTCCTTCAAATCTCTTAGCTCTAGAATTCACAATGATCCTCAATCTGTAGCCTCTCTCAAAATCTCAAAACAGACAGCTTTCTTTTTCTTTTGAAAATAAAGATTTCAATAACAAAATGAAGTCTGATTCCCCTTGCATGTGAATTTCGATCCCTTTTTATAGATGTCAAAAATTAATTTTGTCAAATCTGGTAGTAGTCATTTTTTATTTTGGAAGAATTTTTTTCAAATTGCTATAGATTTTATGGGATCTTAATTTTCCAATTCTCTGCAATTTTTCCATTCGATACTATTCTTTCTGACTTCTTTTGCATGCTTCTGACATTTTGAATCTCTTTAGTTAGGTGCTCATTTTGTCTTCTCTGTAACCTTGCACGTTTTAGTATATAACCTCATTGTTGCGCTAGGCACCGATTCTCTCTTTTTTTTGTTGTTGTCTTTCTACTTTTTTTTATTTAAAGAAATAAAGTAAAATAAAATCAGGCAACGGGCTGGGGCAAAATTTTCTTTTGTTGATGGATCAGCAAGTCATGGGCTGGAACATGAAGTGGACAGAATTTTTTTTCAACTTAAAAATGAAATGAGCCGAAGTCCTATAGAAATGGGCTTAATTTTTTTTCTTTTTTAACATTTCGAAAATAAAATAAACCTACCACTCAGGGTCTAAACTTCGTAGGCAGGATAAAATCGAGTGTTTACAGGCGTAGTGTCAGAAGCAAGAATGTCTGAAGCCATAGCTATGAGATGGAGTTTGTTGCTGGCACTGGAGACTTCCTTCCGTCACATTGAAGTGAAGTCTTGTTGTTTAGAGTTAGTGGATGTAATCAATGGCCAAGTAGATAATGTTTCCCATCTTTTTGACCTGGCCCGCGATTGTTGATAATTAGGAATGCTTTTAGGTAGTTGCTCTTTCACGCATGTAAAGAGGGTAAGTAACAAAAGTGACCCACCACCTAGCTAAGCACTGTTCTCACCTTGGTCGTGTTTGTTGGCTAGAGGATGCCCCCAGGTGAGGTCCTGCACCTTGCTCATTCAGATGTAATATCTCTCCTGATTTAATATATTCTCTCATATTACCTGTCAAAAAAAACAAAAAAGAAGGCGATAGGCACCTAGCGTCGTGGAGCATTACTATACGAAACCACATTTCCGTTTGATCACCAAAAGCAGAAGAGGAAATTCCCACCGACGCTTGTGTCCGCTCCGTGCTCTTCTCTCTACATATTTCTATAATCAAATCAAATCAAATCCGTAGATCGAGGGACTAAGATAGACTCCAGGCCCCTCAAGTCAAAAACACACACACAGTGAGATGGAGATGAGTGGTGTCTCTGACTCATCTAGCAATGGCCAAGACGGCTCCAGCTTCTTCAGGATTCCCGTCATCAAGTATACTAAGCTCTTCATCAATGGGGATTTTGTTCATTCCTTATCAGGTTCTCTACTCTCTCTATATATATATTTCCGTCATGTTCCGCCTTTAATTTTATTGACCTTCCTTTCACTACTAATTTTTTTTTCCTTTTTTTCTGCAAGTACTTCTCTTCTTTCTTTTACTTATGTATTTTCTGCATCAAAATAAAACACGATGAGTCAAAGTTCTATATATATTTACCTCAATTTCAAAGATATTCAACCGTGAAGAAGAATTTGTGTGGCTTTGGTTTTAGTTTGATGTATTATCTTTATAAAAAAAAATCCTTCTTGTATTATTATTCGACGTTCACAGTTAAAGATTAATTTTTCTTAGGAAATTTTCACGTAATATAATGGTGATTTAGTCTAGTAAAGTTTTTATTAAAATATGAAATCTAAAATTATATTCGAACTCCTAAAATTATAAATAAAGTTAACACCAGGTTAAAGTTTATTTCGGTCGACTGACTAAGGACGTAACACTCCCTCAAAATAGTGTTCTCCATTCACAACCCAAAATATTACTTAAGGAAAAAATGTCTAACCGCTTAATCCAATTAAATGTTGATAATTAAAAATTATAGTTTTGATAGACTTTCAATATTAAGCTCGTTATAATGATAATTAATTATGCTCTTCAATATATAATTGATGAGATAATTATGTTAATAATTAAACACTTATGATAATATAATAATATAAAATTAAATGATAGTGAATTATAATAAAAAAAATTTATTAAGGGTTTTACAAAGTCATGTTTCAAGTTTACAAATTTATTTGATTTTGATAAACTTCTAAATAGTGAATTATTTACTGAACAAGCGTTAATTTAACTCCTTTATCCTTATGTTTACTTAAGGATATTTATCCAATCACGCAAAAAAACGATATTTGTTCAATTAGTCTTAAACTATTTTTCGTTAAAGTTTTTTGGTTGAAATATAATTTTTTGGTAAAATGTTTATATGATTCTCTTACATTGTCTTATTAGAAAAAAAATTCTCAAAAAAAAAAAAACGCCGACTACGGTCGTGATTTGCATAAGTAGTTTCATAAATATTAAGTGTGGACTTCAGTAATAGATCCTTATCCACAATATTTTTTATTTTTCATATGGCGTTATTATTAAATAAACATTATATATAATGATCCATTTTCAATTAATGAATCATACACTAGCTAATATTCATTTTTTTTTAAAAAGTCTACATATCAATATAGTATCTTAAAATTTAAAAAAAGGATATTAATTTTAATATAATATTAATATAAAATATTTTATATTATCAATTAATTATATCCGATAAAATATAAAATTTTTAAGATAAATAATGTAAAATATATTTAAAATTTTGTAATAATGTGATGTAATTGATTGACTATACAAAAAGATCTTACACCGAAACTATATCAAAATTAAATTTTATAAGGAGAAAGATTACTTCTTTTGAATCTGACTTATTTGATTTCCATTATGCACTTGTAAGATATATGTACTTATATGGAAAAATAATTT
Source organism: Dalbergia cultrata (assembly GCA_031216105.1). NCBI lineage: Eukaryota > Viridiplantae > Streptophyta > Magnoliopsida > Fabales > Fabaceae > Dalbergia > Dalbergia cultrata. The sequence continues at coordinate 1,463,066 of CM062348.1, read as the reverse complement.
ATAGATGGTGTTTATATAGGTGATTTACACTAATATGATAAAATAGATAAATTTACTTGTATATGATATTTTACATATATAAATTATTTTTGGAAAAACACCATATTAAAGTAAATACACCACTTAAAAATCATATGTAAAAAAAAGACCCTACTTATATGGGATATTATAGATGTGTATTAATACGAATATGAAAAATAGATGTGTATTAATATTTTAAAACTTTTCATTAGATAGTATTTTTTATATAAAAAATCAGTGCAAATTTATTTTATTATTAATGCATAAAAATTGTTTTCTTTTTATTAAATTTCTTATAATAGCATAGTTAATACGTAAAGTGTATAGTATAAATTATATAAACTTTGTTAATTTTTTGTGGCTTTGTTGTTGTTTTGGGAAAATAAACAGGGAAGACATTTGAAACAATGGATCCAAGAACAGGAGAAGTGATAGCGAAGATTAGCGAGGGAACTAAAGAAGATATTGATGTTGCCGTTAAGGCAGCGCGTGAGGCATTTGACTCAGGTCAATGGCCCCGCTTGCCGGGTGCTGTACGTTATCTTTTTCTCTTCGTTTAATTATTTATTTATTTTTTTCATTGCCTTGCATTTTTTTAAAAATTTTCAATCTGTAAGTATTTTTCAAGAACAAGCAATAGGCTCATTCAGTCATCATTGGACACAATGATCATACCTATTTAGCCCACTAATCCATGAGATACTATGATAATAACGTGAGTATTTTTTTCTATTCAAATGAGATTTTTTATTTTCTAATTATTGTTCCCACTTACTGTAAGGGGCTGTTTAGCACACTGAATTAGATTGGATCATAGTTATCAGAATCGGACTGGTGATCGACTCGGTTAAGGCCTTTGGGTTCTTTGGTCATTTGGTTCAACTTGATGGAGTCATTTGGTTCAAGCGGTTGAACCGGATTTAATTAAATAAATATATAAAATTACAATTTAATGCAATGTAATATATATATAATATGACACATTAATAAGCAACTAAGCACATGGCCTAGTGGTAGCCATGCTTGTCCATTGCATCTTGGAGTGCATGTCCCTGGTTCGATATGTTTATAAAAAAATATGCACATAAAAAATCATAAATAAAAATGAATTATTTTATAAATTTAATGTTTTTGTCAAAATAACCATAAGTATAAGATATTATAAAATATATAAATTATTTCATTTTCTTTAGTATACATTATAAAAGGTTCTTTTTTTTTTTGCAATCTAAACAAAACTTTAATATCATTTTTAAATTCGTATATTCAAATATAAAATTAATTTTCAAATAACAATTACATGTGTATTTAATTATTAAAATAATTTAAGCTCGTAATTAGTCCAGATATATGTTAACATTATCGTGCTAGTATTTGTTTTATAGTTTATATATATCATACACAATAATCATGAGATATGGCATGGTAGTAGCTCATCTTGCCCCTTAATTGTGTGGTTGGGGGTTCAATCATCACTTATGGGAATGACGAGCATTTCGTAACTAGCTGTTTATCTTTTTGTGAGAGCTCTCATGATGAGAGAATTAGTCACTACTATCAATAGTAAATGCCCTAATTTCAATAATACACTCACCCCCTAAAAGTTTTATCACTGCTTACAGGGACAAATCACAAAACTTAAAGGAGTTATGGGCGTGGAAAGTCATCATTTTATTTCCCTTGGCTTAAGCCAACCCATGTTTGGAAAAATAACAGCATTTTGGTAGCCCCCATTCAAGCCTTCTTTTGTGCTTCCACGTGCTACCTGTTCTTTGAGAATTTCAAGTGCTTTTCCATAGGAATCGGTTGCAACTTAACCGATTTCTTATCAATATCAACTGCACATATATCTTCTAATAATCAACTGATTTCTTCACAAAAAATAAAAATAAAATATTGAAATCGACTGAATATTAACCGAATTTAATGTGTTTTGCTTTTTTGAAATCTTATAACACTTAACCGATTTCACTTACATATAAAAATAATACATATACGTACTTAAAGTTTAAAAAGTGACAAAATTGTATATAGGCGGATACTACAATACAGTCGTCGGTCAATGGCGTCCCTACAGTAGACTAGGTGGCAGCGCATATGTGCGCCACGTTTCATAAATTATTTTGCATTTAACCACGTTTTTTAAATGTGGCTAACTGAATTAGAATCTATTGCTAAACACCAACACAGTCTCCGCCTCCGCCCTCTTCCTCAGCTTCCACCCTCACTCCTCCCATCTCTACACATGCCCCTTCTTCGATGACCTCTTCCCAACTCAGACATGTTACCATAGGTGCCAATGAAGCTCCAAGATTTACTTGGACTTCCCTTATGCCCCACATCAAGAAGTCACAATCACTAGGCTTAGAATACTTCAAAGTGTAAACATTAAATTTCTAGCCGATTAATATATGGCATGATTAAAAACGATAAACTACAGCCAACATAGCGTCAAATAATGTCTTTTGCCCAAACAAATGTGTTCTAAAACAAACATCCCCTCCCTAGCCCTCCAAGAAGCATGAGCCGACACATTCCCTAAGCAACAACAGTGTTGGCTGTTGTTGATTCGCTGCAAATATCAAAAGTCATTAGTAACAGTACGGGCACAGTGGAGAGCATCAATTGATGCGTGCACTCCGGACAAGTAATAACAAAAAAAAAACAACAAAGAGAGAAGAAGGAAAAAAAAGAAAGAAAGCGGAGAGGGAGGTGAAATCACGATACTGCCCCAACGGTCATGAGCATTGATGTTGGCCTTGTGGCTGAGGAGGAGGCGGGCGACTTCGACGTGACCTTCGCAGGCAGCGATGTGGAGTGCGGTGCGGTCGTCGAGGTCAATGCTATTGACGTCTGTGCCGTCGTTGAGGAGGTCCTCCACACCCTTCATGTCCCCCTTGCACACCGAGTCCAGGTTCTCCGGCACCGTCGGCTACCCTCGCTCCTCACCCTCCGCCATCGCAGCCGCTGGTACCAGACTCCTCCTTATTGGGTCCAACGACGACTACCTCCCGAAGCTGAACCTCAGGTTGTTCCTCCTTGGGTCTAGTGACACCTGCCACGAGAACTTGAGTTATAAAGGAGGTCATCGGAGAAGGGGCATACACAAAGATGGGAGGAGTGAGGGTGGAAGCTAAGGAAGAGGGCGGAGACTGTGTTGGTGTTTAGCAACACATTTTAATTCAGTTAACCACATTTAAAAAACGTTGTTAAACCCAATAGAATTTATGACACGTGGCACACACATGGGCTGCCACCAAGGCAACTGCAGGAATGCCATTGACCGATGACTGTATTGTAGTATCCGCCACCTTGTATATAATGGTTTTTTTCATTTTATTTACGTGAAAAAGCCGTGAGAGCACCTCTATAGCCAAGCTTGTCGTTTCCCATCTCCGACGCATTAGGTCCAGAAGCTATCCTGCATCATACTCTTGTCATATCACCTCACACAACGCCGCCACCCATTGCCATCGAGTAATGAGAAAGTCTTAAAGAGAATATCGTATGTATGAGAGAAAGAATAGAGAAAACGTTAAATAGGAGATGAATGGTCATATTTTTTAAAGGACCATTATGTTCGGTCATAGCACCTCTTTAGCCAAGCTTGTCATATCCATCTCCAATGCATTAGGTTTGGAAGCTATCCCATATCATACTCTTGTCAGATCACCCTCATATAGTACCGACCACCAGTTGTCATCAAGTAATGAAATTGTCTGAGAGAAAATATCTTATGTATGAGAGAGAGGAAATAAAGAAAATGTTAACTAGGAAAAGAAGAATCATATTTTTGAAAAGATGATTATAATGATCGGTTAGAATAAGGGAATAATTAACATAATTGATAATATTCAAAATAATCAAATCAAAATGACTATAATTTTGAAAAATTGAAATCATTATGAAATTTCTTTTAAAATAATTGATTGATATTTAAATAGTTAAATGCATATGACCAAATTATTGGGATATGATTAGCTCTATGATATGATAAATAATTGTGTAATCATTGGGCTGAGAATTCGACGAAAATCAAATGTTCTAATTAATTGAATGACATGTTAGTCATTTTCCTTTTTGTAAAACTTGATTTAGAATTATATATATGATAAATGGTATGATATATGTGATATATGATTACTACTTGATATTATCCGATACGAAGGTGAGGCCATTCATATTCAAAATCCTTATTAAATTGATTAATTAATTCGCAAACAAACATGGATTTTAGTTCTTAAAAGATTGCACATAACATTAATTTATTCTATTCTATAATATATTTTTTATATCAAATAGGTTGAAATCTAAATTGTTTGTTTGAATTTCCACGTCCTCTATTACTTATCATCGTCTTCTTGCATAATACTAGATTTTTTCGGGCAATTGCAAAATAGTTATTTTATATATATACCTGGTATATATGGTGGTAATCAGGAAAGGGCAAAAATTATGATGAAATGGGCAGAGCTTATTGAACAGAACACAGACGAATTAGCGGCATTGGATACCATTGATTCTGGCATTCTATACAATCTTTCCAAGTTTGGAATTCCTGCAGCAGCAAATACTTTACGCTACTATGCTGGTGCTGCTGATAAAATTCATGGTGAGGTATTAAAAATGTCCGGGGAGTTCCATGCATATACACTGTTGGAACCAATTGGTGTTGTGGGGCACATAATTCCATGGAATGCCCCATCTAGCTTGTTCTTCGCAAAGGTTAGCCCTTCTTTAGCTGCAGGGTGTACCATGGTCCTCAAGCCAGCTGAACAATCACCCCTCTCTGCTCTCTTTTATGCTCATCTAGCTAAACTGGTATGAATATGATTTAACGACTTATATATATATTGTTTATTTCCTTATCAAACTCAGGTACTTGAGACTACACTGATTGGGATTTTCCTTTCAATTAAAGGCTGGAATCCCAGATGGAGTGCTCAACGTAGTACCCGGATTCGGCCCAACAGCTGGTGCTGCAATAAGCTCACACATGGACATTGATGCCGTAATTTTCATGTCAAACATTTGCAACTACATTTACCAAGTTCTTTTAATCGGCTATATATTAACATAACATGACCTTGATTGTGCATGCATGTTCAGGTCAGCTTTACTGGTTCAGGAGAAGTAGGCCGTGAAGTGATGCAGGCTGCAGCTAGGAGTAACTTGAAACCGGTTTCACTTGAATTAGGAGGCAAGTCACCCCTTATTATATTTGAAGATGCTGATGTAGACAAAGCTGCTGAACTTGCACTTTTGGGGATACTTTTCAATAAGGTGAAATTGCCTTTGATCAGAGAAAAATCCTTTCCTTTACAAGAATATCCAGTTGTTATAACTTGGCCTAACCAACTTTTTATGATTTCAGGGAGAGGTTTGTTGTGCAGGTTCTCGTGTGTTTGTTCAGGTAGGGATCTACGATGAACTAGAGAAGAAGTTGGTGGAGAAGGCAAAAGCTTGGGTCGTTGGGGATCCTTTGATCCTAAATCTCAACAAGGGCCTCAAGTAAGAAGAAACATATGTATAGTACCACAATCTAAATGTATACAACAGCTATTTTATTTCAAACACTATTTGGCTACCTGCAGAAACAATCAAACATAAATGAAAAGAGAAATTAGGATCATACTCTTTTGGCTAGGCTAACGTAACAGTTCTCTATTGTAGGCTGACAAGAATCAATTCGAAAAAATTCTTTCCTATATTGGGCATGGAAAGAGAGAGGGAGCAACCCTTCTGACTGGAGGTAAAGCACTGGGCAGCAAGGGCTATTACATTGAACCTATAATTTTCTCTGATGTAAAGGTGAATTCTAACTCCACACGCCTATATATCAAATCGGGTATGTATAGCATAATCTGATAACTAACCATCTTTTTGTTTTCATGTTTTCTTTTTTGAAATAAATCTTGACGATCTCTTTAGGAGGACATGCTTATCGCACAAGATGAAATATTTGGCCCCGTAATGGCACTGATGAAGTTTAAGTAAGCTTTAGTTTTACTGGATTTTGTTTTTGTCGTTATTGCACAATAAATTTCTGTGGGCTTGTTCATGGATGTTGGATTCAAGCATGCCTTATGAACAACAGGACCATTGAAGAAGCAATTAAGAGAGCCAACAATACCAGGTATGGCCTGGCAGCAGGCATTGTGACCAAGAACTTGGATACAGCAAACACCATGTCAAGGTCCATTCGAGCAGGCATTATTTGGATTAATTGCTATTTTACCACTTGGAATGACATTCCTTTGGGAGGGTATAAGATGAGTGGATTTGGAAGAGATTATGGATTGGAAGCCCTTCACAAATACTTACAAATTAAATCTGTTGTAACTCCCATTTACAATTCTCCATGGCTTTGAACTTGTCTTGATTGGGCTTTCCATAAACAATGCCTTTTTTTTTCTTTTTTTTTAAAAAAACAGTATATGTCTGTAAACAATATATATCTATCACAGGTGAATCTCATGTGGCATTGCGGCCTATTTTTCACGTCTACCCGCGTTTTTAACACATCAAAACCCATTGTTATTGTTAAGATATTTCGTTTCGTTATTTTTCCCTGTAGAGGGAAAATACATGGTTTTTTAATCATAAACTGAATGGAACACACAAGATTAAATGTATTAAATTATGAAAGATGTTGAAATCCATGGTAGCAGAGAAAATAATAGAGAGAGTTGAGCAAATGGGGAGAAGATTGAATGAGAAAGTTTCGCTAATGATAAAAAAAAAGTATCACACAAGTGAGGTATTAAGTTTATATAGTCTAATGGGGAATGACTAACAACTATTTCTCACCAATCTAACTCTCAATTTCGGACTATTCTAATTTTATTTTTCACTTAACGAAAAGTATAAATAAAAACACTGCATTGTTTGAAAAAAAATTAAAACAAATAATCCCGGAAAATATAAAATTTATGAAGCCCATTTTTTCCCGTCAAAATCCAATTGTCTCATTATCTTTTTTTTTTTTTCCAAGTGCAAAATTGTATCATTGATTTAAGTGTTGCCTGGCAGCCTTAATTGGGCTGCCCGAACTTTTTCTGGACTGGCCTGGTGAGTATTGATTGAATAAATAAATAATAATCACACACCCAAAATAATAATAATAATAATAATCGGCCATGAGTGGTTGATTGATAAACAAAAAATAAGTTGTATAATCGGTATTGCTTAATTTTATAGGCTTAGGCTTTTGGTGTTAACGGGTTTTAATGTATTATACCCAGATCTCTATCTGCTGATTTGTATCAGGTTTAGACATTTATTTTTTAATCAATGAAGCTTTCCAACAAAAATAAAATAAAACCATAAGTGGATGAATATCAAATAGCTAAAAGCATACTTAAGATTTTTTTTATCAATAATTATCAATTACTAATCAACTTACATATTTGCTTTAAAAATGTGTTATCAAAAGCACACATAACTAACTTCAAAATTTCAATTTTCGTTTTAGTACTTACTTTTGATTCACGCAACACTTAGTAAATATAATAAATCAATTTTAAAAGATTTTATTAGTTATTCGATTTGGTTTTTTTAATATTGCCAAACGCACCTATATGTAATTTTTTTTATTTTTAACGTAAAAATGGTTTCTTTCTAACATTTTATTCTTGAAAAATGTTATTTATGCACATGTTACATAAGCAACCATGCCAATACACATTCTATTTATAATTGGACGGAATATGTAATTAAGTTACTTGAATGAGACCCACATTTCATCAATAATAATAGATGAAATAACGAATTAATACAGTGTCTCATACAACATAAATAAAAAATAGCATTACTTGAAGTAGCTAGCCATACCCTATTGTCCATATATTTTCAATTTGCCACTCCCTCATAAATTAGTCGCAAGAATTCAGCTGAGTACAAAATGATTCGCAACAACTAGACTGATAATGAGCTGAGGCTGCAGATGAAAATGTGAGGAGTAGAGACTCAATTCAAATGAGTACAAAATAAAAGGGCACATCTCTCCAACTTGACAATAACGCAGCTAAAACGAGGCGGAAGTACTATTCAAATTTCAAAAAGATTAATGAATTTAAAAAAAAATGTTTAGTGTATAATATTTCTTTACAACAACTTTATATTTTTAATATATAGAGACAGATAAAAATAAAATAAATGTGGATCCATATACCTCTCTATACACTGAGATGCATAGAGATTGTAAAGGAATATTGTACAGACAATATCTCTCATTTTAATCATCAAACAGTAACGATCACATTATACATATATATTGCATTTTGCCTTTTGATCTTTTGGTCTATCCGAAACAACGCATATATGTTAATCTATAGTTTATAGTTTTACATGGTTAATTAATTATTTAAAATGGTGGCCCTATAACCCACAAAGAAACACCACTTAACTAGTATTCTACTATTTTAGTATATATATGAATGTCAGATCAAGAAAATAAAATACGGTATTTGAAGCTGCAATTGTGGCATGGCCTGCTAATGACATTTAACTCTACTTGGTCAATTTGAACCGGTAGAGACAATTTTCATGTTTTATAAGACTCAAAATGATTCCAAAAGGGCAATGAAAATGCTTATAAAGGCTCGACACCGTACCATTGAACCAATGCCTAGAAAGGAACTTTGAAGTCGATTAAGGTTTCAAAAACTCCATCCGTTACAGCATTTTGTTAATCAGAAAGAAGAGAAATGACTTAATATACTTTGTCTTTCTGTTTTGATAGTGTCATTCTCACCTAAATTCACCTCATAAATTACTCACCCTTGCAGTTAATTGTTCCTTGTTCTTGTTTGTTTGTTCGTGTGGGCTGTGTTTTTTTCACCTTTTGTTCTGTTTTCACAACTTTTCAGGGCTGAGAGAGTCATCATGATCGATGTCACTGGCTACCCCGATGATCATAGGCATGAAGTGAACTTCGCCAAGCCGAGAGGGTTTATGCTGAAACTGAAATCAGGAGTCAAAGAAACGCTGTTCCCGGACGACCCCTTTAGGCTGTGCAACAAAGAAGAGAAGCCGTTGCTTAGGGCCCTCAAATGGCTTCAGTACTTCATTCCAGTCTTCGAGTGGCTCCCCACTTACACTTGGCGCATGTTCTGCTCCGACTTCTTCGCTGGCCTCACCATCACCAGCCTTGCTGTCCCACAAGGCATTAGCTATGCCAAACTCGCTAGTCTTCCTCCCATAATTGGCCTGTGTAAGATTCCATTCAATTTGGTGCAACTTCATGTCCATTTAATTTGTGTATGTTTTCATTATGTATTTTCAATTTATTGCTTGTTTTGAAGATTTTGTAAGAAATCTCGCCTTTTCTGATTTCATTACTTAGTAAAATTCTAAAAAATAGAAAACACAATGCAGATACGTTTTTAAGTTTCTTTGTTTGTTCACTTTTTTTTTCAAAAGGATACATGAAAGACTTAAATGAAACGGTGATCTCTTTCACTCCACTCGCATGCTTGTGAATAAAGTCCTCATGTCATAGCTAATGTATTAGCTTTCACATGAAGAATATGTTTTTTGATTAGATTGTTATTTGTCACCGCAGATAGCTGCTTTGTCCCACCGATTGTGTACGCTATTTTTGGGAGCTCAAGGCACTTGGCAGTGGGGACGATCGCATCAGCATCGTTGCTTATATATCAAACTATCTCAGCCGTGGTGAGGCCAGAAGACGACCCCACATTGTACCTTCATTTGGTTTTCACAGCTACCTTAATCGCCGGTGCCTTCCAAGCTTCTTTGGGTTTTCTCAGGTGAGGCAACAGAAAGTGATTTTGACTCAATGTTTTAGATACCTGGCATGGATGTTTAAATAAATAGGTAGTTAAATTATGTTTTTAGCTAAGAGATTATGCTTTAAGCTTTGGGTTTTTCTATGTAAACTTTACATGTACAATTGATGTCACACTTTAAAAAATTTTAAAAATACACTTTTCAATGCAAAAATTATTTGTCTAGAATCCTTAGTCAGTTTCTTTAACTATGAAAACCCTTATGTTTTTACTTTCTCATCTAATAATATGCTTTTATTTGAAAGGATTTAAAGGTAATTAATGAGTAGTTGGCTTAAACACTTTTATTGAGATGTGATAATAAATGATTCAACATCTGATTATTTTTATTTTTTTTACACTGACAATGAAAATTTAATTCTTCAGCTAGCATGATGATTGTGATAAATAGTAAATGTATCATCAATTTTCTTATTGCATTAATAAAAAAGATAATTAAAATCTCAAATTTGTTTATATTTCACTTATGTTTTTTCAAATGAAGAACTATATATCATTGAATGATAGAACTGCAATTCTTAATTATTTTATGCATAATTGTCAGAAGTGCAAGTGATATTGAAAAATTGTGTTAACAATAAGAGGACTATTCCTTAAACTGGCTTTTTATCATGTTCTTAATCATTGTTGCGGGTGGGATTTGTTTTGGCACCACGAAAGTAAAAAACATACATGCAAAAACTTAGCCCTTAGTAAGTAGGCTTTACTGACATTAGAATTCAGAACAAATATTGGGTTTAAGTCAACTTAAAAGTTAATTTAAAAGTAAAGATTGTACAAATCACTATAATAGGTACTTTCAACTTCATTTTGGCATGAGACTTGACAGTGAACGCTTCGCAGGTTGGGAATATTGGTGGATTTCTTGCCCCATTCTGCCATCACTGGCTTCATGGGAGGAGCAGCAGTAATGCTCACCCTCCAACAACTGAAGGGTATTTTCGGCCTGAAACATTTTGTGAGTAAAACGGACCTCGTAGCAGTGGTGAATGCCATATGGATTAACAGGCGTGAGGTTGGTATGGAGAAAATCATTGCATTTTTTTTTTAAGTTTATTTGCTTAGGAGTAATAGGGATGGCATGGCAATTGCTGATTGATTTATGTCTAAGACGAATCCTCATGCAACTTGCATAGCTTCTTTGGGTTTGAAGCATGAGCATATACTGGCACCAAGTTTCATATGAAGTCCTATTTAAAAGAATAAAAAAAGTTTGCCGTCTTTCTCTATTCACAGATAAGGTGGGAGACCACAGTAATGAGTGTGATCTTCCTTGCGTTCCTGCTGTATGCCAAACAGTTGGTGAGTGCTCTTCTGCACTTAATTCTCAACTTATATCAGACAGAAGTGAATCCATGATTTATCACAGTATAAAAGAAAAAATTGGGTCAATTATTATTCATTATACATCTAGACATTACAGATTAAATCATGTTCAATGGTATGAACATTTGTATCATAAATTTTGTGCCAACATAGGCGACTTTCGTTTATTTGAACACCATTTTTTTTTTTTACCTTTTTCGGAACTTCAATTAACCTACTCCCAATTACTTATCATCCCTTTTGTTTTTCATATAAAAAATATTCGTACTTTATAGAAATTTTCTTACATTTATCCTATGATTGCTGATAGTCAAGCTATAGGTCAAAAAATGTAGCAAGATTTCACAAACCTATACTTCGTATTTCACCAGACCGTCTAATTACTTTAACAGTAGTGTTTATGGGCACAGATAAATTTTCGTAAAATGGTAATGAATTGCTGCCTTACCAATGGTAGGAGAGAGATTTTCCAAGGCAGAGGGGGGAAAAGTTGTTACCAAAGAAAATGCAGCCTATTGAATTGTAACATTTATCATTTTCCGTAACTAATGAGGTTCTCTCTTTACAATATATATGTATATTCTTTCAGAGGAATAGGAACCCAAAACTCTTCTGGGTATCAGCTTTAGCTCCATTGACAGCTGTGATAGTAGGCGGTGTTTTTACTTACCTCGTCAAGGGCCAACGACATGGAATTCAAATTGTGGGTTAAATAGTATCTTTTTCAAATAACCAAGTTTCTTATATGAATGCCTGCCTCAGTTTTCTATTCTTCTTGTGTATGTGTCAATTTTATTGTAGGTTGGTCACCTCGGGAAAGGAATAAATCCTCCGTCCATCCAGCATTTGAACTTTGACAGTAAATATTTACCACGAGTGCTGAGGGCTGGTCTTATCACAGGCGTTATATCAATGGCGGCAAGAAATTCTAATTCCGTTTATTTTACTTAATAATATCTTGATTATTACTGTCATCAATGTTCAATATCGTTATACATATATCTTTTAAGAAGTTTATTTGTTTATAATATAGGAGGGAATAGCAATAGGAAGAAGCTTTGCTGTGGCTGAAAACACACCTCTAGATGGGAACAAAGAGATGATAGCTTTTGGTCTTATGAACTTATGTGGTTCTTTTACTTCAAGCTACTTGACTACTGGTAAGTTTTTATTTACACCTATGCTTACCATTCCATTAATAACCAATTAACCATATCGTTTTTATTTGAAACTAAAATAAACCTTTTGCCTGAATTGTTTCGACCAAGGGAACATAGGTGTTTCCGATATGCTAATATTTGGTCTCTAAATATCTGTTTTGTACGTAGGACCATTTTCCAAAACGGCTGTGAGTTACATTGCAGGGTGTAAGACACCTATGTCAAACATGGTGCAGGCACTCCTAATGGCACTCACACTAGAGTTTTTGGCTCCGCTTTTTGGTCACACTCCTCTGGTAGCTCTATCAGCTATTATAATATCGGCCGTGCTGGGGTTTCTTAATTATGCCGAAGTTATTCATCTTTATAAAGTCGACAAGTTTGACTTTATTATTTGCATGTCGGCCTTTCTCGGAGTTATTTTTGTAGCCTTGGATTTTGGCCTCATTCTCTCAGTAAGTTTCCAATTTCTCTCTTCTCTTTTTTTTTTCAATTGATGGAGTTGGATTTACTTTATTTTATTAACACAAAATCTGATCGAGTTGTTCTATGTCAAATCAAGGTTGCTCTTAGCTTGATTAGAGCACTCTTATATGTGGCTAGGCCGGCAACATGTAAGCTTGGAAAGGTACCAGACTTGGGCTTATATCGAGATGTTGAGCAGTACACTGCTTCAACATTCCGAGGAGTTCTAATTGTGCAACTTGGTTCTCCCTTGTACTTCGCAAATTCTAACTACATCAAAGAAAGGTAAATTTTGGATTCACTTATTTTGATAAGAGAATATACTTTTGTAAAAGGTTTGATTGATTTTAGTTTTCTAGTATTTTAAATTTTGTAAAGGAAATATTAAAAATTAAAAATGAAAATTAAAAACTAGATTCTATAGAGCTTGTTTGGTAACTGTTTTGGAAAACAATTTTTGAGTTTAAAAAACAAAAAACCAAAAAAGCTTGTTTGGCAACTTGTTTTATAAATGTTAGTTTTAAAAATTGAAAAACAAGTATTGGGTTTTAAAAAATTGAGAACGAAAAACAAATGAAACATATTTTTTTTGTTTTAAGAAGGCTTAAAAACACAGTGGCACACTTATAAATAAAATGAGTTTTTGTTTTTTACCGGCCTTCAATTCTCGTTGAATGTTTTCTGGGTTTTATTTTGTTGGACATTCTCACCACACAACTTCCCTCCATTTACTTCTCACCACACAACTTTCCTCTCGCGGTGGAGCTCACAGTGAGTCCCACCCAGTGTGCGGCATTGACGGAGGGAGGAAAGGCAATGACGGTGGGTGAAGCATGCGGCGGCGTGGTTGGGTAGAGGGAGAGAGAAAGAGGTGGAAGGTGGAGGTGGTGCAGGCAATGCGACTCCGAACTCGCGATGGTGGGGTATGGGAAGCGCAGGTGGCTGCGGGTGGGAGGTGCTACCCGAATGACGAGGTGAGGGCAGTGTTTCTAGGCAGAGAGAGGGAGCTTGTTGGCTAACCATGCACCCAACCAAATTCACCGACACACGCAGGCAGAGGAAACTTGGAATAGAGCACTAGAGTTTTGATGATTTTTTCTTCTTTGATTTTTTATGATTTTTGGCTTCTGGCTTTGATTGTGATGGAGGAATTATTTTACATTTTGATGATTTTTAGCTTGTGGCTTTGGTTTTGATGATTTTTCTTCTCTGATTTTTTATGATTTTGATGATTTTTGTTAGTGAACTCAAGTGAGGAGGCCATGAAAGCAGGGTTTCACATTATACCATGTCTGTGTGTGTATGTGTTTTTTTTTTTTTTGGTGCTTAGGAAGAAGATGAAGATGAAGATGATAATAGGAATAAAATGCAAAATTTGTCAAATAATTTTTTGTTTTATTAATTTTAAAAGTTATTTTTTTAAAAAAAATTATCCAAACAGGTTTTCTACTTTTCATCATTATAAAATTGTTTTTGAAGTTACATTGCCAAACAGATTTTTTTAAAAATTGAATTTAAATTTATTTTCTAAAACATTTTTAAAAAATTTGAGAGCAAAAACACTTCTAAACAACCTCATAGTTTTTAAATTTTTAGTATTTTCTTCATAAAATCTAGAAAACTGAAAATAAAAATTATAAATTGAAATTAAATAGACTTTATTTCAATTTTTCAGAGTTCCATTCTCAAAATCCTAAAAACTAAAACCAATCAAACCCTTAAATATTCTCTTTGGATTCAGCAGTCATAAAAAGGAGGGAATACAAAAGTAGGAATTAGATTTCTTTTTTTTTTTCACAATTTCAAGTTGGCGAGTATAGAGCTGGAAGTGGGTGTCTACCCGAGCTGCGTTGTGTAAATAACGAGTCTCTTGTGATACATCCCTGTTAACAAACTTAATTTGTAAAATTTGTATCAGAATCATTAGGTATATTCGAAGTGAGCAAGACTCTAGCGGAGATACCATTGAGCAGATCATACTGGATTTGTCAGGTAAAAGAGAGTAAATTCTTTTTACATTATAGATTCGGAACTCTCATATTATTAATAGAAATATTATTTTAACGCCTATAAAATAGGTATCTTTTAAGACATTCATTTTATTATTATTGAATGTGGTGATAAAAAAGTGAGCATCTTTTAGGTAAAAAAGTGTGGTGATAAAAAAATGAGTATCTTTTAGACGTTGAAATAATATTTTTTTATTATTGATGATTGTAATGGCTATTATATTAGTACCATGCAATGTTTTAGATGACTGTATATACCTTTACAGGAGTGACTTCCATTGACATCACTGCAATTGAAGGATTGTGGGAAGCAAATAAAATCTTCGAAAATAATGGAATGCACGTACGTACAGTATTAGTATATAGATTTCAATCTGGGATATATCTCCTGGTAGCTTATTATGTGAACAAGATTATTAGCAGAAATAAGAAAACTAATTTTTGTTTGCGTTTCCACATTATTTTATAGGTATCGTTCGTAAACCCAAGGCTGGAGGTTTTGGAGAAACTGATAGCATCCAAGTTCGTTGCCAGGGTTGGGAAGGAGTCATTTTTTCTTACATTGGACGACGCAGTAAAGGCAAGTCAATGCAGACTTGGCAAAAAGAAGACCAATTATATGGACGAGGCAGTTCGAGAAACAAATCATCAATCTAATATAGCAGAATTCTAATAACTGAGGTTGCAGAATTTTGGCAAGAGTTATTTTCAAGTGGTGTTACTAGTATTTTATTATAAATTTTTGGGGATTTTGGACCGAAAATAATGGTCAAGTAAAATCACCTCAAAGTGGTGAGCTCAGAATTTGAACTCCCAACATTGCAAGTAACATTCATTTTAATTAAATCGAAATTCAGTTTTAATAAAATTAATTAACCATATTATATATTATTGATTGCTTTTTCTTTTTACATTGAAATTTAAAAACAATAAGATATAAATCTGAGATCTCATACATATTATCCAAACCTCATTATTAGCCTAACTTTAGTAGCTTATAATATTTATTACTATAATTATGTGTTCTTTATTGCATACTTTAATTATGTTTTTAATGTTATAATTAAAATACTGTATACTATATAATACAAAATCAAATCATTTGAAAGCAAATCTCTCCAGATAAAAGATTCGTTTTGGCTTTCAATATCTTAGCCGCATTCTATTATACTCTTTTATTTAAACTAGATCAAGGGTTTTTTTTTCTATGTATTCTATTTTCTATCAAGTCCAAATAAGTAACATTTTAAGATATATTTGTGAGTTTAGGTTTTAGAGAATAAAAGTGAAAAATTTTACAAAATAAACCTTTCTTTCTCCTTCAAAATTAAAACTCACAAATATGCCCCTAGGATTATACACAAGTCTCTATTTTAAAATATTAACTGTTTGGAAAAAAAATGTTTATCCATTATTTCAGAAAACTAAGAATTCATTTCTTTTTTTTATTTTACCTGTATTCTTTTATCTCAAACCTTAAATTCTAAATCATTTATATCATTTCCTTTCCTTTTAAAATCTTAACTTACAAATACATCCTTAAAAATATATAAATTCCTCTGCTTTAAAATTTAGGTGTTTAGGGAAAAAAAATCATACCCACTATACATTTATTTTTGGTCAGGATCCATCATTTAAAACAGAGGAAGTAGTAACCGAAAGTCTGTTGGATTTTGTTCAGTGTGCCCAATCTTTCGTTTTTGGTCAAGGGCACATCCATTATCAAAAATTCAAAAGGAAGCCATAGGATTGGCCCAATCTTTATGTTTTTCTGGTCATGGACTGGGCTAATATTATTAATTCTATCGAATACTTTTTCGCCCATACTTCTGGTCATAGGGATCACGAATTGGTCAATAGCAATTTGTATGTTCAAGTTAAAAGATACACAAATTAAAAGCCCAAAACTATACTGCCATAACATGCATGCTGAAACTCCAACTCTTGAGGTTGAGGCCTCAGGCACAGTGGTAAAGATGTTTGCCTCTGAAAACCACATTATGGGTTAGATCCTGAGGATGTGAACCTTCTTTACCCTACCCCATGGGTGTGCGGCTGTGTTGGCCGAAAATAGAAAACTCCAAGTCCTTTTTCCTTTACCAAAAGGATAAAAAAAAAAACAAAACCTGACGGCTATTTTATTTTGTCTGGGAAGTCTTTCGACCCAAAAAAAAAAAAGACACACACACACGCCATAACAGTAGGAATATAATTAGGTTGTGCGTCTTGAAAATCAAATGAAACTTGGAATCCTCATTCGGCTCAACATCTGGAACCAATGATGGTTAAGAACTAGGAACCCGTTTTGTTACCTTTTTTTTTTTTTTTTTTTTCAATTTTAAGGTCCTGGTTTTGTTACTTTTCTGTTACCGCTATCAACCAGTGTCTCTTTATATACATGTAATGTCTTCAAGCATTTTCCACTACTAGGTAAATTCCAATTTCATCTATACAAGTTTTCGTATCATAACTGACGAAAATATTTTGGTTTGAAAACTTGATGATTGGGAAAAATGAAGAGTAGATAATGCGCCTATTATCAAGTTCAATCAAAACTATAGTTCATGCAAATAAACCAAAAAGAGTGGACTTAGTTGATTAAGTTTTGACTTATACCCCACAAAGCATAGGTTCAAATCCCGCTGATCGATATGAATATCTCATTGATGGAGCGAAATGTAATCTTCCCAAAATTCCTCGAAAAAGTTGGGGTCTTCTCTGACTTTATCAGGATACCATTGCTTATCCCTAACTAAACTTTTCTGCACCAAAAAGTTTATGCAAATAACAGTTGAAGTAAAAGAGCTAATTTGGAATCGTGTGGGAGGAGCCATTGCCTGAAGCTCTCCCGGGGTCCATGGCTTAGAGTTAAGACACTAGACACATGGTCTGATCTTTTAAAAGCAAAAAATTGGTTCTAAATTGATAATTTGAGCATCAAATTGAAACAAGTCACTCTAGTGAGTGTTTTTGTTTTTTGGTTTTATACGAAACTTCAGTGAGGAAATTGAAACATGCCCTGAAGTTACCTCATACATGAGTTTTGCAACTTTTTAATATGAAAGAAAGTATTGTCCGGATAATTTATTTATTTTTATAGTAATAAAAATTTGAATGCTAATTATGATGACTGGTCGGGGTGGCAGAATCCATGCTTCCGATATTATTGACGTGGCTATGGTGTTAGGTGGACTTGAGAGTTGAGGCATAACGATCTCCTGTCTACAGATACAGCTTATAATTTGATGCCTTCATCATACACCAGACGCAAATTGGCATTGATTATAACAGTATCGTATTTGCTTTTGTTAATTTCTGAAATAGCAGTGCTTTGGCCATATTAATAGTAACTAGTAAGCCTGATCCAGCAATAAGCAATCCTACATGTCCAGGATAGAAAAGATGTTTCCATATATATTATTATAATTTTTATGGTAAAATCTTCCTCCATGTTTATTTCCTTTTTATTTTGAAAATTAACGAGCATGATATATTTTTATTGCACTTGCTTGACTCTGCTGACTACAGATCATCTTATCGAAATTTCGTTTGGTTAAATTCCATTATCTGGATAGATTTTCATTCAGTCAGATGCATGGGATCAACTGTCTCTGAAATCTGAAACAGATTTATATTAGGTGTGGATTGTGTGTACAATACTACTTGATTCGTATCATCTAGATTTGGCATTCATAACATCTTCGATATGATATAATATAAACATATCAGATGGTGCCCAACACCTTCATCAACAATTACAAAAAGATATATGTATGCATTTTTCCTCCTCTTGTTGCTGTTTTGCTCCCTTACTGCAATATAGAATCGTTATGAATGCTTATAAATTACCGCTCTGCATTCCATTCAAATATTAAATTGCTAGGTAGGCTTCTACAAGTAATCAATATCCAGCACAGAAGATCATTCATAAGCTATCGTAGTGTGGTTCCACCGGCACACCTAACCACTGAAGCAAAGTGGGTGGGACATTGTTATGTGATGGAAGCTCCAGTACAAGGAGATTATTGACATATCATGATCAGCATTTGCTTGTGACCCAATTTCGGTTTTACAGATCCAGAAAGGAAGTCAAATTAACAGGAAAATAGTGAAAAAAGATTGTATATCTATGGAAATCTGATACAGTTTATAGACATTGATCAGATTATTACGTCTATATGCTATCCAACTTATAGCACGTTGTCTGTGGGCCAAAAACTGGTGGCCCCATGGACATGGTGCCCCTCAAACGGCCCGTGTTTGAAGGTAGCTAAAACGAAACCTCTATCTCTATAGTATACAAAATTATTGACAATAATTAGTAGATTAATTAGCACATGTTTTAGTTTTTTTCTTGTGATAATTAATCTAAATACACCCTTCTTGCTTTTGTTTGTTTATCTGGCTTGTGCTTAGCTAAATAGCTTTTTACATTCTAAATCATAATCCCGCGTTCATTATTAGAAAAAAAAATATGTTCCAATCATAGCCAATCATTTGGTTACCTTTTGATAAGCATAATTTCAGCAAACAAAAAGGTGGTCGGCGACTCGAGGATCAGAAAACTAGTGAAAATTTTGTCCTGCTAAACACAGATTAATTTTTTAAAAAGAATTATAAGCATCATTTGTACTTTCTAGATGTATCTTAGCTCCCCTTTCGTATCGAGTGTGCGAACTGAGCTGGCGTTTAAAAAGTTGCGTATTCCCTGTGTTGTGGGGTTACGCGTTTATAACGAATCTACTTTTTCACGGTTAAGTTAATTTGAACAACACAAAAGTTGTTTATTCTAACGTGCCGACAAGTCCATGTCTTACGAAAAGAAATAGTTCTAGTTTGCTCATTGCATCCAACTCCATAAATCTCTCTGCTGCTTTCTTTATATAAACTCATGACAGAAAATAAAGAACATAGCATTGAAATGGCGAAGTGGCTCTCACGTTCTACTTAATAACTGCAGCACAGTTTTGAGCTTTCTTGCATATTTTATGATTCTCCGCTCCATTTGAAAATATATTAGAGATTAATTTAACACTTATGTTTTTTTTTTGGATAGTATCAGATCTGGTTTTGCCTGACTAATCGATCGACCGGATCACGCAAGATGTGCTAGTCTCCCATTTGAGATTTTTTGCATACACAAAGCTCGAACCCGAGACCTTGCTTAAGCGGAACTGAGCCGCTTACCACTTGGACCAACCCCCGTTGATATTTAACTCCTATGTTTACCATGAGCGCTATAATCCTCAAATGTATGTACACTGAACGTTACCCAAAGTCAAACTTCATCTCTTCTAATTAAGCCTAAGAAAAAGCAATAGATCATCCATAATTCTATATGCATGTTTAATTAAAAGAAATCACGCTAGGTTTTGGTTTGAGGAGCTTGGGCAGCAAAGTTGACAGATAGCTGAAACGAATAAGAATTGAACAGAGAAGGATTATGAACTCATAAGGAGAATAGAGAGAATGATAGAATATTAGGAGAGAGAAATCATATTTCATTTCACATATTAATTGATGATCAATACAATTCATAACATACCTATGTATACTATTCCTTACTCATTAAATCCAATTTTACTAATTGGACTATTAGACCATCCTATGCATGTTACAATAGTTAAACTAGTTGGAATGTCAATATCCGCACACACTATATGCATAGATATAGGCAAATAGGATACAGCAAGCATCGGTGTTGACTGTTGAGAGAATTAAGAAAGAGACCAGTGCCCCGATTACGAATCATTTCATAAAAAAACTTCTCAGGGATCCTTTTACAAAAATTTTCTCCATGAGAAAATGGTGGCCTAATTAACATGCAGGGCATTCATAGCCACGACGGAAGATAATAAACTAATATGTGTCAAAATCACTGCAAGTATATATGTATTGGATTAGATTAGATTATTACATTGTATCAGAAGACGTACTGATTACGAATCATTTCATAAAAAAACTTCTCAGGGATCTTTTTACAAAAATTTTCTGCATGAGAAAATGGTGGCCTAATTAACATCCAGGGCATTCATAGCAACGACGGAAGATAATAAACTAATATGTGGCAAAATCACTGCGCAAGTATATATGTATCGGATTAGATTAGATTATTACATTGTATCAGAAGACGTGCTGGTTGCAACAATATTTTTGTCAACGTATATTAGTGACGCAGGAAAGTAACTGGTCATCAAATGGCAAACCACACTATTACATATTAATACGAGCATATTGCAAATAAGTGCCCTTTTTCCTTTTGCTTTTTGTAACTCTTTTGCAGTATGTTTGCTTACCTCATTTCTTTGCCTTGCATTAGAAAAAATAGTAAGAATCCTCTGAGATTCTAAAAATAGTAAGAATCCTCTCAAGTGAGAATCTTACTTTAGAAGTTAAAGTGAGGAATTTTACTCTTTAATTAATAAAATTAGAAATGAGATCCTTTTTACTTTATTGATCTACTGGTAAAATCTTTTCACTTTATCCTCTAAAGTGAGATTCTCACTTTAAAAGGTAAAGTGAGAAATTTTACTATTGGATTAATAAAATTAGAAGTGAGGTCCTTTTTATTTTATTGATCTAATGGTAAAATCCCTTCACTTTATCCTCTGGATCCAAATCCAGAAAAAATTGAGTTGAGGAAAAATGAGGTTATTTATTTTATACTTTTACTTTTGATAAAAATATCTCACTTTTAGAAGAATTAATTATAGTGAAAGTTAAAAATATTAGCTTTTATTTCCCCATCGAATATCAATTCTTCTAAACTTAATGTTTTAATATATTTTTCAAATATAAATCAATTCTTTTAAAATCAATTTCTTTAATATTAATTATCTCAAAAGTAATTTTATTAAAATTTAAACCAAATATGTCTTTGAACATTGAAATACAATTTTTTTTCTCCGGACAAAAAAGTTATATTCTTGTACTTCGAAAATGACTCTTTTGATAGAATTAATTTGACTGACCAAAACACTGCTTTTAAAATTCTTCTAAAATGGCTCTTTTGCTAACCGAAGCCCTTAAGGAGTAATATATATATATATATATATATACACGTTAAAAAAAATAAATTTTATATTTTTAAAGTATTGTATTTATGACAAAGCTTAGGAATACACTTTTAATAATTTTAATCAATGCATTTAGGATATTAGTTAGCAAAATTCATATTATTATCATCCCGTCATTTTTTCAACATAGTCTTTTTTAACATTGTCTGGCATAGTACACGATTAATACACTAGTGAATTTTTGAAATTCCAAAAAATAGTCTGATTCCTATCTTAAATTTTTGTATTCTCCGTTTGTCTTTTTAAGAGTGTCAAATTGGGAAAAGAAACACCGCAGTCGTCCAGGTGGTTGCATCCTGCTTTAGCTTCCTTCCTTCCTCCTAATTAATAGTCCCCCAAAGCCATAACCACAAAATAGCAAAGGGAAACCGCGTCAGCGGGCACTACGCAATTTGAGTTTGATTGGGGCTACTTTAGTCATTAGGACTTAAATGTCCTCAGGTAGATAGGAATAGGATGCAGTGCGCGTTGACGCGGAAGCAATGCGGACGCGGTGCACCATAACGGTTGGAGGTGGGGCCCTTGAAACTTGAACGGCCGATGATCCAGCCGGCACAACGTGACGCGTGGGACCCAATCGTGACACTGTCGCCGGTTGTCGCTTTCTGTTCGCATTGGGCAGGTTTTCATCTGCCTTGTTTGGTGGGTCCCGATCACAGAAGTGCATGCACGATCGCAACATCTGACACAGACGCATAACACGTTAGCCCCTGCCGGGATGTGATCTACCCTAGGTCACACGGCGAAGGATTGACTCAATCAGAGCCAGCCAGGAGCAGGGTAACGCTAATTTTTAAAAAAAAAAGAAAAACAAAAGACAGTATAATTAGAGATTCTTCTTACGGATAGAAAAAAAGGAGATTGTAGGATTCAAACCAGGACCTCTCACTTACATAATATAGGAAATAATCATAACTATTAGACCGTAGACTCAATCATATTAGCGTTCCTATTACCTGCTACTGATTGGTAACATATTACATTTATCTATTCCAAACCCAACCATCTATTTATGCTTCCCCATTACTCCATCTTTCACCTGCTATAGCCCCACAAAAATGAAAAATATTGTCTAAAGAAAATGTACATTTATTCCCAAGAAAAAGAAAATGTAAATGTTTCTATCAATTCACTTAAAATATAAATCTATTACTTATTATGTATATAAATAATAAAATGTAAATAAATAAAATAGATGCAATATTTAAAATTGTATGTCTTAATTGATATGCTCAATATAATTAAAAATAGTTGAAGATTAGATTTAGATCATTTAAAGTGATAATCTTATTTTAAAGAGTAAACTTAGGAGTTTTATCCTTAGATTAGTAAAGTAAAAAATATCCAATTTTTAATTTTTTTTAATGAAAAAATAAAATTTATTTACTTTACCCTCTAACATAAAACTTTCACTTTAGAAAATCTTTATTGGTAATTTTTGTATACAAGTTTTTTATTATTATTATTTCTCAAAGATCAACATTCATTCTCCCATCATTACATCACACCAAGTTATAAAAGATGACTGCCATAGTTTGGTATAAAACATGAGTTAAATAATTTTAATGTGGTCAGTATACTCTAATTAAAATAATTCATTTTCATCACTTTTTAAACTATTAATGAGAAAGTAAATATAATGGCTAATATGAGAATATATAATTGAATGATTTGTAAATTTATATATGTTATCAAAAGTATATAAAAATTAAATTCATAAAATATTAATTTAACTTTGTGGACATATCAGATAAGAGAGTAATTTATTATGAGAGTTAAAGAAGTAAATTTATATCATACAACCATTCATAAATATCCAATGTTAAAACTTAAATAATGGTAATTAATGCTTACAGGCTCATTTTAAAAAGTCACACAAGTTCATATTTTAATCATGATAATTATGCAAGATCTAATGGTCAAATTTATTGTTCAAGGGCATCTCCGCCCGGCAGCTGAAGACTAATCCCTCCAAGGCGTGGAAACTACAGAAGCAAGTTTTGCATCTCCCAATAAAGCCCCTTTCTATACATACGACAGGAGTCGAACCCCTAACACATGCTTAAATGACCCAGTCACTTTACTAGCTATGTTAGGTTTTGTTGGTTTTTCCACTTTTAATATATATGAATCCCACATTCAAATTTTAATTTTGATTTCAATATTTAAACTAACTCTCTCTCTCTCTCTCTATAACATAAAATCAATCTCTTAACATTTTTGTATTAATTATTTTAAACAAAAATAATACATGATTCAAATTTCAATTAAAATATAATTTTATTCTTAACCTATCATTGGCTAAAAACATCTTTTTATTATTTTTCATTTTGATTTTTAAATGCTTCTCTGTTTGTATTATCAATTTTCAATTATTGTCATACTAACTAATATTATTTCTGTTTTATTTGGTCAGGTGATGTCTAATAAGTTCTTTGAAGCCATTTGGTGAAATCATTATGGTATATTCATCAATCTTCTATTTTCATTTTTCTTTTTACATAGTTGTTATATATACTTTTTTCAATTAAATAGAATTAAATTTAAAATAATTTGATAGTAAATTTTCCTTTGGTTAGAGTTTGCCTCGTTTCTTTTGAAGTAGTATTAAGACTCTCCAATTGCAATGTTGTTAATTTTCTTCAATTTTATTTTTCTTTTATTTGATTTGAGTTTTACTGTGCTTCGTTCATCATGTTTTCATTTTGTTTCCTTTTACTTTGATTTTTTTTATTCATATAGCTTCCATGGCTTCAAATGATTTTTATTTTTGGATTAATTGTTTCTTTTAAATATAATTTTTTCTGAATTTATTCATTTTTACTTTTGATGTATTTTTTCTTAGTATTAATACTATATTGATTTTAATTTGAAATTAATCAATGATAGTATGTTGTTGTAAATAAGATTCAAAAATTACATTATTGAAATTTAATATTATTTCAAATTATATTATATGTCCATTTTTAAACATTTCCTTAATATTATATTCGTGTTTTAATACTACCACACTAGTTGTTATAAATTATTCTTAATCTTTAATTTTATATTCTTTGTCCACAACATTAGAATATCATATCTTTGTTTCAAATATAAAAAAACTCAAAATATATTTCTTTCTCATCTTATATATTAACTTAATTATATCTTAACTTATTTTTATTAATTGTCATACTGATTAGTAATTTATAAATTTATAAATATGCACATTCACATTAAATATTAAATTGTTTTTTTCATTTTAGTCAAATGATTCCAAATCATTAAATCATATCTATCTTTGACAACATTAGAAAATTATATCTCCATTTCAAAGCAATCAATATATGTGTGTGTGTGGAAAATCCTACACATTAATTTCATATGTTTTCATTATCCCACCCAAAAATTTCATCACCTCCATTAATTTTTTTCATTTTAATTTAATTATTAAATATTTTTCTTTTTCTTTATTTTCAACTAATAATTACCATATAAGCTAATATTTTATATGTATCTCATATCTTAAATCTCAATCTCGATATCAATTTCAATTTTCAAATTTAATATGTAAATTAGTTTTTAAACAAAATAATCATTGATATTTCAACTCACGTAAATTTGTTATTATCATGTTATTTGATGTCCATATTTTATATTATTCTTAATTGATATCATTTTAATCTGATATTGATTCTAATGTCATATATGAGAGATTTAATTATAAATGCGAATTTCCTTCAATCAATTACAAATGATAAATGGTTATAAAGTAAAACATTTTTATCATAAACACAAAAATCAATCACTTCCTTAATATACCAATCATATATATTATTTATAATAAATAGAAAAAATATAATAATCTTAGCACTAGTTGAAATTAAATATGTATACAATTTCACTAATTTTGTCATTTTTTCAATAACAAATATATAAAGACAATTATTTCCTAACTCAAACAGTTTAAAACACAAGTAGTGATGAATATATCTTGCAAGGGTAATGAAAGCATATAAATTACATAGATAACAATTAGTGTACCTATATATATATATATATATATATATATACATTTTTGATGTCATAATAATTATTTTTTAAAAACTTTAAGAAGATAATTATGCTTGCATGACAAAAGAATTAATCATAGAACAAACTTTTTATTTTTATTAGTTGCTTGTATTGGGTGGTAATACTAAACTCATATATTACATGAGTGATAATAAAAATGCACATTACATAGGTAATGATTTATTTACAACCTAATTACTATCTATTTATGCTAAATTACAATTAGTCCTAAGTTATAAAAAACACACATTTTTTATAGATAAACATAAAATTTTGGTAAATTATTTATGTTAAAAATAAAACATTTATCTTTAAAAAATTACCTTGATAAATTATTTTCATGATAAATTATGCAAAATATATTATAATTCAATTCAATTTTATAATATATTTTTTAATCAAATTTTTTAAAAAAATTATAAACATAAAGCCTCATGCATCACATGGATAAAAAAACTAGTTTGTAGTAAAATTGCATAAAATGATTAATCATACGGTATCAAAATAACTTCTCTATTTTTTGAGAGCAATATATGGGCAATAATTTATAAAATTAGAATAAAATATTAGAAATATAAATAAGCATGTATCTCATACCTAAAATTATAAAGCCATGAGTAGTTAATCTATGTCAAACAAATAATTCTATTGATAAGACATGCTTGTTATTCTTATGTGATAAAGTATGAATAATTGGTACTTCTTCATTTTAAATTGAATTATAATGCATTATTTAATCACATTATCATGCATATATAGAGAACATTGGAACTTCTTCGTTTTTCCTAGTTGATTAAAATGAAGTCAATTAATTGAATAAAACAATATCAATCAATCACTTTGTATAAAAAACAAAATCAATTTGTTTTAATTGATTTTGTTTCAATCAATTTTAATTTTTTTTAATTCATTTCATTACAATCAATTTGTACCAATTTAATTAATTAAAAATAAATATTTAATTAATTCTAATAAACCATCATTTGAAATCACTTTAAAATATCTAGTTTTGATATAATATTTAATTGATTTGATACTATTTTGATAAAATCAAGTAAAAAATGTTCAAAATCAAAATAATTTTAATGACTAATTTGATTTTAAAATACCTATATTATAAAAGATTAAAAATAATTGTTTTGATTTTTAATTTGAAATGAAGATATGATTTTCTAATATTGTGAAAAGCAAATATGATTTAATGATTAAGAATCATTTGACTAAAATGAAATGAAAATTTTAATATTTAACATGCATATTTATAAATTTATAAATATCTTATCAACATAATAAGTCATAGAAATAAGTTAAGATTAAATTGAAATAGCTGAAATCTTTTGTTCCAATTTGACCAAAATGAATTCAAATACTTAGTTGGTTAAAATGGAAGTTGAGTGTAATAGTATTAATTTGATTAAAATAAAGGGGATTTCTCTAGTATCATATAAAATTCATGGATACTGGTACCTTTTCAATAACTTATGGTTGAAAATTTGTTATATATCCAACTAATTAAATTAATTAATATTTTAAATGCTCATGATTATATCACGATCATTTGACTTATTTATTTCATTGAGTTTATTTATTTTTATTGAGTTGTGGAATACAATTGATTCAATATATGTGGATCATATATTAAGTTTAGAAAATAATTATTTTAAATTATATATTAATTATACATTAATGTTAAATCATATGTTAATTATATATTGTAGCTTATATATATTGTGAATGAGCAAAGGAAACAAAAGAAGCTGTAGCTTATATTTAAATGTCCCAATCAAATTAAGAAATCAAACGTGAGATTAACATATTATAAGAGTGAAATTGTAAAAATGTAAATTGTAAGTAGGAATAAAATTAAGATTAAGATCAATAAAAGTATATTTTTATATTCTTATATTGTAAAAGGAATCAACTTATCAACTTATGTAATAAAGTGACTTTCTACCATATATAGATTAGGAATAATATCCTATTTAAATAATGTACATCATATCAAAATTAGATATTATTAAATGATTACAAATAATTGCTTTATTGGAATTGATTAAATATTGAATTTTACTTAATTAAATAATTGACTATCTTTTAATTAAATTGAATTAAGAATGAATTAAAAAGGAATTGTCATGTCAAATTTTCTTATATATATATATATATAAATAATATGATAATAGAGTATTTTTATAAAAAATAATAATGTATAGATGAATATATCTTCATGATTATTAATTGTGGTATACATTAAATGATTGAATATGAAAAATTATATTAATAATTATTAATTATTTAGAGATATTATTAAAATAAAAAATTAATAAATATTTTAAAAGATGATTTTATATTAAAATAAAGAGAAATTTTAAAAAGAAAAGAATATTGTGTACGGGTTTATTATTAAATAGGGCCCAAGGCCGTTGGCACGTAATGAATTTCACGATTGTAGGAGGGGTCCGCATTCGTGCAATGAACAAGTCCAAGGGTAATGATGTAACTTGAGATTTGAGAGAGTTTAATAACCAGCAGTTCATTTACTGCAAGAGGGGTCCGCATTTGAAAATGAAATCAATCGGGCCACACTATCTAATCTTTCCCCCAAAAAAAAGAGTTAATAGCAAAAAGTATCATAAAAAAGTTAATTTACCAAAAAAAAAAAACTACTTCATATAATCACTTTCCAGCTTCTAAAGTCCAGACTACAGCCTCAGGTGAATAACTCCAATATAGCGCCAAGATCAACTTGCCAACAAAAATTCGATAATTTGAATTGAACTAATAATTTGTGTTACTCATCATTCGGCATTACCGAGTTCCCCCACAATCATGCTAGCATTTGTCCAATCACATTATTATTATTTTTTTAAATTGCAGTTCTTGCTGAATAAGTGAGGGGTTGCACCTTGTCACAATTATACAGCGTTTATTTAAGATAAAAAATCAGAGATATGAAAGATAATAGAGACAGAAATATAAATAATAAATATATATAAAGATATTATTGAAAGAAAAAAATATAAATTTTTATCTCAATATTTTGTCTCTACATTTTAAAGATATAGAAATTTTGTGTTATTCTGTCCCAGGAATAAAAAAATTTTCTATCTCTTATCCCTGTCTTTATCACTAAATAAGTTTGTGTCTCTAGTATCTCTATATTTCTGTCTGGAAGATAATAAATAGACTACCTTATATATCTTAATTCGTTGCCGCAAAATCACAAATCCTAATTAGTAGATTATTATTATATACTACCGTAATACAAATGAAACACTCACTTGTGAAATATTATTAGCAGGAAGAAATCGGTTATTGCAAGGCTGCCCACGCGTCCACGACTTTATTCCAAGAGTAGGAACTCGATTTGAGACGACATCTGCAACAAAGAAAAGAATAAAATCTTTTCCTTTTAGTAGGGCTTTGCGAAACTGCACAGAACGGGAAACAAATCTATCTTTTTTCACTTATAAAAACTTATAAAAAAAAGATTAATGATAAAGCATACAGAAACAAAAAAGAAATAAAATAAATGGTGAGAGAGAATCTGGTGGGCTTTGAGCTGTGATATAGCTGTCTGTTTTGATTCGATGAATTATTTCAAGCCCACTCTGTCCCTCTCTTTCTCTATATGGATTCACGCAGTCATGTACACTGACTCACTCCACTTCCAAAATCCCTAGCCAAAAAAAAGACCCTCACTCCCTTCCTACACCTCAGCCCCTGCAGCTGCATTTGCCTCAAAATCAGATCTCAAGTTAGAAACTTCTGGAAACAAGCAAAACAAAGTGCAGCGGAAGAAAACAAACAAAAGAAAAAGTTTTCACTTGGTATATCAGATGCCTCATGTGAGATGAAGAACGAAGCTTACTCCTCCAACCTTTCCGTCCTCCTCCTCCTCCTCATTGCTTTGTTTGTAGGCACACTCTCACTCTGTGCCTCCAATCCCATCAATGGCAATGGAGCACTCACCGATGCACAAGCATTGTACATCAGGCAGCGCCAGCTCCTGTACTACAGGGACGAGTTCGGCGACAGAGGGGAGAAGGTCACCGTAGACCCTTCCCTTGTCTTCGAGAATGACCGCATCAGGAACGCTTACATTGCCTTGCAAGCTTGGAAGCAAGCCATTCTCTCCGATCCCCTCGGCGTCACAACCAATTGGGTTGGATCCGATGTCTGCAACTACACCAGGGTTTACTGTGCTCCCGCGCTCGACAACCCCAAGATCCGCACAGTCGCCGGCATTGATCTCAACCATGCTGACATTGCTGGTTATTTGCCGGAAGAGCTTGGTCTTCTAGTGGATCTTGCTCTCTTCCACATAAACTCAAACAGGTTCTGTGGGACAGTGCCTCACAAGTTTGAGAGGCTGAGGCTCCTCTTCGAACTGGATCTAAGTAACAACAGGTTCGCTGGGAGATTCCCCGACGTTGTTCTGAGGCTTCCAAAGCTCAAGTTCTTGGATCTCAGATTCAACGAGTTTGAAGGGACGGTGCCGAGGGAGCTATTCGACAAGGACCTGGATGCCATATTCATAAACGACAACCGGTTCGTGTTTGATCTCCCCGAAAACTTGGGTAACTCTCCTGTGTCCGTGATTGTCCTGGCTAACAACAAGTTCCACGGCTGTATTCCTGCGAGCATTGGGAACATGTCGAACCTGAACGAGATCATCCTGATGAACAACGAGTTCAGGGCGTGTTTGCCTTCGGAGGTTGGGTTGCTGAAGAACCTGACGGTGTTTGATGTGAGCTTTAACCAGTTGTTGGGTCCCTTGCCGGATGCCATTGGAGGAGCGGTGAGTTTGGAGCAGTTGGATGTGGCTCACAACATGCTTTCTGGGAAGATTCCTGGGAGCATATGCATGTTGCCGAATCTGCAGAACTTCACGTATTCGTATAACTTCTTCACAGGGGAGCCGCCTTCGTGCCTGAGGTTGGCGTCGTTTGATGACAGGAGGAACTGCCTGCCGGCGAGGCCGCTGCAGAGGTCTGCGGCGCAATGTAGCTCTTTCTTGTCAAAGCCTGTGGATTGCAACTCGTTTGGGTGTAAGCCGTTTGTTCCTTCCCCTTCGCATTCTCCTTCTCCTTCGCCTCCTGGAGTGGTACCTGCACCTGCACCTCCACCGGGTGTTGTGGTTCCTTCACCGCCACCTGCGGTGGTACCTACGCCTTCTCCTTCTTCACCACCTGGGCATGGACCTTCGCCACCAGTTGTTACCCCACCGACACCGTTTAGTCCTTCACCCTCTTCGCCCCCCGGGCAAGAGCCTTCTCCACCTGGGCAAGGACCTTCGCCACCTGTTTATACACCACCATCGCATCCTACTCCATCACCGCCGGTGGTTCCACCGTCACCTTTGCCACCTGTTTATACACCACCATCTCCTCCTCCACCATCACCTGTAGTGGTGCCACCGTCACCTTTGCCACCTGTTTATACCCCGCAACCTCCTCCTCCACCACCACCGCCACCGGTGTACCTACCTACACCCCCTCCGTCACCACCACCCGTATATTATCCTCCACCACCTTCTCCACCCCAGCCTTCACCGTCATCGCCTCCTCCACCATCCTCCATTCCATCTCCATCTCCACATCAGCCATCACCATCACCCTCACCGACTCCAACGCCACCATATTGTGTCCGGTCTCCACCACCGCCACCACCAGCTCCTGTATTCTCCCCACCCCCACCTTCGCCTTATTATTATAGCTCCCCGCCACCTCCCACTCATTCTCCTCCACCCCCTCATTCACCCCCTCTACCCGTTTATCCCTATTTGTCACCGCCACCCCCACCACCAGTCCATTCACCACCCCCACCCTCTCCACCACCATGCATAGAACCTCCTCCACCTCCCCCACCATCTTCTCCTACTCCCACGCCTTACCTGCCGCCACCATCATCACCACCACCACCGATTCATTATAGTTCCCCTCCACCACCAACTCCATTTCACTATAGTTCCCCTTCACCACCCCCTGTCCATTACAGTTCTCCGCCGCCGCCACCAGCATCACCGCCTCCGTGTGAAACTCCACCCTCTTCTCCGGCTCTACCACCACCCACCCCTGTATATGAAGGGCCATTGCCACCTATTATCGGAGTCCCATACGCATCGCCTCCACCACCACCTTACTATTGATTCTTTTTGAGATGTTTTCTTCTCTAACCTTTCCCTCTACATATCCACGCTTTTACTATTGCGGCCAATTTCTTCTGTAACACAAACCCTCCTCCTGTGCCTCCTCAATCGTGTTCATGTGAGCGATTCTCGTCGCTTGTGGATGGAAAATTAAACGATTTTCTGCAAAGGGAGAGTATTTAGATTTATAATTTGTCCTCGAAGGAAGCAGAGAATAGGTTGCAGTCGAGTGGGGGTAAGAGGAGAAAGCCTCTCCATATTGATTTTAACTGTTATGAATATTTTCTGAGCCGTGAAATAAAAATTGCAAGAGAAAGTAGGTTGCAGAGAAATTGTATGTACAGGGATCAATCGGCGAACATAATATTGATGGCTGCAAAGATGGAAGCAGTAGCATTTTCTGCTGCTGCTGGTGGCTGTTCCTGGGGTTTATTGTTATTGTCTCTCTTATATCATAATTTTTTGTTTCTTTTGCTTCCCAATTTAATAGTATAATTTAATTATGAGCATTTCACTTGTATTGATTTTCTGAATTGAGACAATTCCTTTCTGATATCAGCGTCCCTAATCCGTTTCGTTTGTGCTATGAGGTTATTGATTTCAGTGGTTTTCTTCGCTTCGCTATCAATCTTTCTGCATTAATGTTGTTCATTTATGAAATTTATATCATTGAAGCTATTAACTATGTTAATGATAGACGGATGATATAGATTTTCATTTTCACATGATTATGAAATGCTCCTTTCCCACCATTGAGAGGGATAGCTAGCCCTTAAACAAGATAATCTTGTTCATTTTTTGGTGACAAGCCTGCAAGCCGGGTTGCTTTAGCAATTTCGTCATAGTCATTATCTTTGAAAGGATCTATTGTTTAAGTAATTAAACTATTCGAGATTGGAGTCTTAATCATGCAATAATGAATAGAACTTAAGTAGAAGGGGTGTAGGGAATCAGCAAGATAATGATCTTAAGTTTTCGTACCGAATAATTAGTTGGATTTCGACATGCAACTGTGGTGTTGTCAAAGAATATATATACTCGCAGTTTAAAATGCTCGTCAATCGCCAATCGAGTCCACCACCAAAATCTACATGTCCCGATTCAGATCATGGTGGTGGGGCCTGGAGATACCAAATAACGTTAAGGAACACCTGCCAGAGTCAATTTATTAATGTGGTTCGTTCTGCTTCGTTTGATTAATCGTATAATTATTATTTAAGGTTACCCCTCCATGTGCAAACTTTCGTTTTGGTATAGATTTGAATTCAAATCTGTTTACTTTTTTTATGATAAAAACCTCAGGGCTAAAGGCCAACAAATCTGGTTACTTCGTGCACACATATGACCCCATTGGATTTTGAGCAGTAGTACTGTTAAGCTTGTGAGTAGCCCACTTAAGGCGATGATTCTCTCTCTTATCATGGTTTGCCTCTTTACTTTGCTTTTTCTTTTATTTTTCCCTCTTGACATACTTGGATATGATCTCCAATTTAACCATAGTCTGGAATTTATCTTTTCTAATGCCATTTGCTTTAATGTTCGTGTCTCTTCTCTTGCGTTCCTCATGTTGCACTTGTTACCTGTTCTTTTTTATTGCCTTATTGGCCACTGAAAATGGTCCCACAATTAAGCATAATTCTTAGAATACAACTCCAGCCCGAGTAAATTAAGGTCAAGGGTACTCTTTCAAAAGGACCCTACAGTTAAACATAATTCTTTGGATACATACGGAATTGACAACTCAAACCCGTGCTTCTCACCAAAGCCCCTTTCTGTAATTTAATTGGCGCAAGGGCTCCCAGTTTTCCTGGAAATCTACTCTACATTGAAAGTTCTGCTTTCCATGGTACATTGTGGTCATTCTTGGTCCCTTTTCTATAGTGTTTTTCGTTTTTTATCTCGGAGGAGGGGCACAGTTTTGAATTGAATAAAGCAACTTTTCCTTCATAATAGGGAAAAAGGAGAAGCGGTATCGATCGAGTAACTTTTGTTTGCACATATGAGCATAATGTGCTTTCGCGATTGCCATTTGCGCTTTAATAGAAACTTCTTTTATTAACTTGTTTGCTGGGCTCTCACAAATACGGTAGCGTTTTTCAGGTACGTTATTTGCATAACCGGTTTTTTACTTTGATATATACACACACACACACACACCAATCTCTCATATTTTGAAGTATGCATGTGCATTCTTTTTTATCTAAGCAAAATCACTTAGCTCTTAGTAGATTTTAGATTACCAAAATACAAAGGAATCAGTCAAGAAGTGATATATTTTCCTTTGTTATTATACTCATTGGAATCGGTTGGCTAAGATTAGATTTTCAATTTTTTTTTCTTATACAAAATCGGCCAATTGCAAGCAGACTTCTGACATTTTGTTTTGCGGCCGTTTTATTTATTTGTGGAGGTTCTCAACCTCAGTAATCTTTTTTATTTTTTCTCTTATAAAAAAATTGCATTTGTAAATATATAATTGTACAAGCAAATCAAACGTGATCAATTACTCCTACATTATTTAAGTATATAATTATATAAATATATATAAGGAGCGTATTATATTAGAGGACTGATTTATTGTGAGAATGAGATGGGTGAATCTTGATCATTTGATCTTACATGAACAGTCAAGATTAAAACTTATGTGACTTTTTTTAAATGAGTATGTAAGCATTAATTACAGTGATTAAATTTTAATACTGATCATTCATGTATGGTTATATAGTTCAGATTTATTCCTATCACTCTTATGTGCCCATACACACACATACACCTGGCGAACAAATCCTTCAAGATTGGTAAGCTTGCCCATGGCGATAATGGTGTTAGTGGATCAAACCAACTCGATGAATCCAAATCAATCTAATTAGATTGGTCTAATTTGGATCAGCTCATTGGACCAATCGGTTCTAATCCAATTTGAACCAATCACATATTGGATCAATTATTGGATTTGCATACTTCAAGTCGAAATCCAACCTACCAATCTCTCAACAACAACAACAACAATAACAATATTATAATATTAATTGTTGTTGATATTGATTACTAACTATAATATTTACTCATATTTATTATTCATTTACCATTTACTATCATTTATATCCAATTTGAGACTCAAACGAACATCACATCATTATCATTGTAAACTTATGCAACATTAAAATATAACATCTTAATGTATGTGAATTTACTTATATAAAATTTTAATATTTTACAAGTCAGAATATTTTTATAGAAATTCTTGGGTAAAAATTTAAAAAATAATACATAGATAATTCCAATGATCGTACCTAAACCAACCAAAAGTTGATTAAATCAGTTTGGTTCGGATTTTGCAAAATAAAAACATAAATCCTAACTAATTAAAAAGTGATAGGTTCAGATTCATTTTTCTCAAAAATCCAATCCGAATCAACTCTTTTACGCCCCAACATGGAGACGACCATCTTTGCACACCATCAATAATCTTATCATAAATTATCAATGTGACATTTTTTTCATGCAAAGAGTTTAGAGAAAATTTCCTTCATTCTATATTATTTTGCAATATTTTATTGAAGGATTTGATGCAATGACAATGTAAAATATTGTCATTTACATTGTTACCGCATCAAAATTAAACTCTCAAACTTATTAAAAAAATTGGAATTTAAAATCTATATATGATTTATAAACAATTTTAAGCTAAGTGAACTATTTTCTTTGGATATAAAAGCTGAGTAAATTAATTTAAACATAGACAACATAAAAAAAAGTATAGACGAGCATAGCTTTTTTAATATAGGTTTATGCTAAACTACCAACCGGAAAAGGACTATAAACTCATAAATATTGCAAAATAATATAGAATAAAAGGACTTTTCTTTAAACCCTTTGCATTAAAAAATGGCACATTAATAATTTTTTATAAAACTATTGATGGTGTGCAATATATGGCCGTTGCCATCGGCAAGCTTGCCAATCTTACAAATGTATTTTTTTTTTCAAAATCACAAATAAATAAAACCACCGCAAAGCAAAATGTCAAATGTCTGCGTGCAATTGACCAATTTCATATAGGATAAACATGGTTGGAAATCTAGTCCTAACCAACCGATTCCAATGAACATAATAATAAAAGGAAATCTATCAGTTATTGATTGATTCCTTTGTGTTTTGATAATATAAAATCTAGTGGAAACCAACCGATTTTGTGTATATAAAAAAAAATGGATATGCGTACTTAAACTTTAAAATGTGAAAGATTGATATATAACTTTTTTAATTTATATATATGAAAATAGAGGTGGGTATGTGGGCGGACCAGTCCGTGGTGAACCACAATAAAACAGGCTGGCTTATTTCATAAATGGACTTGGTTTTGGCTTGTTTGCGTCCGTCTCCATAAACCCGCGAGTCCTTGTAACCCATTTTTTTCTATTCACATTTTTTGCCCGTACTGGCCTACAAACCAATCTGTAGACTAATTTTTTTCTATTTTTTTAGCTTTTTTATACCCTATACTATGTTATAGTTATATATTTATATTTATATAGTAAGTTTTACTTTGCAAAATATATATACACACACATTTTTATTATAGTATCTAAAATATTACCAATCAAATATTCATAACTCCTCCAATCATAAAAAATAGTAAAATTACAAAAGAATATAAATTAACAACTATCAACTATCAAATACAAATCATAAGCAAATCAAATAACAAATGGAAATACAAAAAATGGTAGAATAAACCAACTCTCCAAAATCTATCCATCAAGAACATAAATAAATATCACAAAATGAAAGCATTCTTTCATTTATGTGGGTCAGTGGGTTGGTTTGCAAACCCATAGGTTAGGCTTGTTTAGCCTACGGGTTAAGCAATATGGACTTAAACAATCCTCGAGTTAGCAGATTAAAAATCTTCTAGCCCATTTTTATCCGAATTGCGAGTTAAAATGGGTTGGTTCGTGGATGCGACCCGTATACCCAACTTTACGAGAAAACCCCTTAGCATATCGTACTGTAAAGGAGGAAATTCACTGGATTCGCTTGAAAACTTTGGACAGTACATGTTCTTTATTTTTTTTAACTACTCAATGCGCACACT
Source organism: Dalbergia cultrata (assembly GCA_031216105.1). Taxonomy (NCBI): domain Eukaryota; kingdom Viridiplantae; phylum Streptophyta; class Magnoliopsida; order Fabales; family Fabaceae; genus Dalbergia; species Dalbergia cultrata. The sequence goes on along the minus strand of CM062348.1, from coordinate 1,425,895 downwards.
AAATAATAGGCAAAAAACATTCCCATTCCGAAATGGCGTAATATGCAGAAGGCAGTGTTAATATTTTCTTCATCAATGGAAACCGTAGCAAGTGACATGAAACTGATGAAAGATCCAAGAAAAAATGTTATTCATACTTATAGGTGTATGACACTATATCGACTTATACTTGATCCATCATTAGATTGAATGTGAATACTATTTGAATAAAGTCCACACTTAATTCAATAATAAATAAGATATAAATTAATATAATGTCTTATATCTCATAAGTACAAACAATAGTTCTAAACTTCCATGTACCGGTACCTTGCTGGGTTTGGCCTTTCAATTAATGCACCACTCTTTGCATTAGAGGGGAGAAAATAAGGTGAAAAAAATATAGCCATATACCATTCCACTTGTCCTTGCTCCCTAGGATGAAAGGAAAATTGGGAAAAGAGGCAAAGCCAGCAGCGCATGTCCCAGTATCGGACACCACTGGAGGGACAGTGGCCTTAATGACAGAGGCCCTTGTAGATAATATTCACGTGGCATGTGTAAGGGCTTTTCACTTTCATATCCAACATGCAATAAAAATATTAATGTTAGGAAGTTGGTTGACTTGTCCAATTAACCCCAACTCGGACATAACTACCATTCAATTAGGGCTCTAGGGACAGTCTGTGGTTAGGTCAAGCTCATTTAATGGTACCTCATAAAGTGATGCTATGATATTGACCCCCATCGTCACATTAAAATAACAGGCGAGTCTACGATTCAAGATAGAGAAAGAAAATTGCTAGTATCAAATTATTATCAAGAGTGGGGGAATTTTCAAATTAACTGAGATTCACCTCTAATCTTTACCCAACCTCAATTGTTTCACATGCTTCTCAACAATATGTTTCAGCTATTTGGTTCTTATTACTATCTGATTGTTAAAGATGATTCTGGACATGGCATCTTATGATATTTAAGCGTAGTTCACTAAAAGTTAAGATCTAACATTTTTTTTTTTACTAATAATTTCCCAAAATAAAAGCAAATTGCTTGGCAAGCAAGGGAAGGGGGGAGTTTCATAAATCAAGTTATATAATCTAGCTAATCCAATAATTGGTGAGCGGCAAAGATCGACAGTGCCAACTAATTCATGTGCTTACAACTAATTAAAGGTATTGTTCAAGGAAAGACAAAATATCATGATAACGCCGATAAATTCGACTTTGCATACTGTATTGGCTAAAGGAAGGCAGAGCTGTGGCTTATTTGAGGTACCTCTGAATGAAATTGCATTTGCTGCTAATGCAGTAATTGGGGAGTGCCACCATACACGTAGATGATAAGATATAACAGCAATTGATGTATTTTGTAGGGTTACCCAGTTGCTTCCCTTTTCTTGTTTCTTAAAAAAAAAAAAAAAAACTGAAAGTGATGTTTGGAAAAACATAAAACAGTTTGGAAAATGATGTTCACAGGTCCATCTTTGATTTTGATACAGCATACTTAACATGAACAACCATAAAATCAACGGTAGCCACAATTTGATGACCCAAATAAAAAGGTAGGTAGCCACAATTTATTTAATTCCAATCATAAGAATGTTTGACGTGAATTGCATCTGTGATTCTATAATCCCCTTCATACATTATGTCAAGACTCTTAAATTTAAATGTTAAAACTCTAATTATACAATTTCGGTCGAACAAGTGTACACACACATATACATGTATTTGAATTGACAGTAACTACATTTGATCCGTTATGATCAATTTTTTTTATAATCGTTAAGTTGCCGCCTACAAAAGTAGGCTCCAACCTGTTATTGTTATTATTATTATTTGAAGTATGTTTCTACTTTTGAGAGAGGTTACCGCTGTCATATTATATGAAGTCCAAACTCCAGAAACCTCTTACGACAAAAATGGACCAGCTATGGCTACAATTGTCTATATTGGCATTGCTATCAAAATTAATTGCCCAATGCCAATAGGGCTTTTCTATCTTATGCCTTATATAAATATGATTTAGTATGTATTATTAGTGTAAAATAAATGTTTGATTTTTTTAATAAATTTATAAATATATAAAATATAAAATTCTATTTTGATCAACCGTCTTCTTTACACAATCGTTTATTTTTTTTTGTACAAGAAAAACAAAGACACAACCAAAATTAACTGGTTAGATCAATAAGAAAAATACTATTTAGCTCCATTCCAGGATTATGCCACCTGAAGTAGCCCAAGCCTAATGCAGCACCAGTTTTTACCACATGATCAGCAGCCCGATTAGCAATCATAGGGATCAACTCAAAATGAATGCTCCAGTTGCGCAAAATTAGCGCACGGATACACAGAAGCAAACCCAAGTCCAAGTGATGAGGAGAAATTTGCTTAGTGGACATATAATTATTATCTTAAAATTCACGACTTTATTAACATATAATTATACCGAAGTATAAAACTCTTTATACTAACATAGTATCAAAACTAATCTAAAAATATAAGCATTCAACTCTAATGAAAATTCATATACCTTGATTAGAATGAAAAGTTGATTGAGTTAGCCAAACTCCGTCATTAACACCACACAATCTCTTACCAGTAACAAATTTGAAGGAAAATTCCAAATACAGCTTTGCAAGATTAATTATTTGCTTGTGCCAGTCTCTCTTTTTTTTTTTTTTGGGTCATTGTGTGACAGTTTTATATTAGGATTTCTCCCTGTGAACAAGGCATTATTCGCAGGCTCCAAAGTGCAAACCATAGGAGTTTAGCATGCGAGGTAGTGGACCTAATTTTACTTTGACGGCCCAATCAAATCTTGAGTTGGAAACAAAAGTGGACTGGGTGGGTCATGGATGAGCAAGCCATGCGTAACACATAATGAGCACTCCAAAGTCCAATCCCATGAGAAACATGAAACACGGTCTCGTGCAACTGAAAAAAAGTAATATTGGGCTCACAAAGTACAATCTGTAACATTTTTGTACCCAATGGGGTAAGGCCTAAGAAAAATATACAATACAGGCAAATCTTTTGATGAATAATAACTACATGGCGTCTGATCCGGTTGTATGTAGTGGTTGCTGACTTACTGTCAAATTTGGGCGTGCATGTGCATGGTTATCAAAGAGCGGAAGCTGACAGTTGGTTGCCTCCTTCCCCTAACCACCTGGAGTTTCATTAGGATTCGGGAAATCCCAACGCCTACGAAACATCATTTGCTAATTTGGCTCATTTGCCATGTGGTCCTCTTCCCCACCAACCAACTGAGGGAAAATGGAGGGTTAGCAGTGAGTACGGGCTTCATATGAATGAGTATAATCAAACTCATCCCATTATAAAAAGAACTTGGTTCAACAGGACAAAAAAAAACAAAAGAATTTTGCTAAGCCATGCCTCAAGAACACTAGTTAAGAATATTAGTAAAGACAACATTCAAAACTTTATAATGGGTTTCATGTATTGAAAATATTAAAATTTATCCTTTTAATACCAAACATTTTACAAGTGAGTCCGCAGTTTAACGGTAGACTTGTGCATGTTTTAATGAATTAAGAAAGTTTGTGAATTCGACTTCCATATCTACTTTTCATGTTAATTATAAAAAGAAAAAATCTACATCTCATCTAATGATGGATTAGGTCTGAATCAATACAGTATTCCACATTTCGAGTACAAATAACACAACTTTAATAATATAAAAGATGAATCGAAAATACCAATGTGATATGCTATCATTTCAACGGAGCTCTGCCAGAGTGAATCCAGAGAGGCAGTGCGCCTACTAACTACCGCTCAGGGGTCAGGGGGACTTGCATCATTTTGGAAATGTTGATATCTATCGAACCTAATACCAAGATCTAGCTTTTCGACAAAAGATTTGGAAATTCAGCTTACTGGTGTCCTTATAATATGGAAGCGAATGCCTATGCAAATTTGCTCGCCAAATGTGGATCGAGCTACGGGTTCAAGTTCAGCAGATGTGTTAGAATAGAAGGTGTCCGTGTCCCATCTGTCATGGGATCGACCAAAAAAACTCTGTCATGGGCCACCTCCGTAATGTTCAATGCTGATCCCTTATAAGTCATTGAGTAAGATGTTGCTGTTTAGCTTCATCTATTAAAAAAATTAATTTTAATACACCAATAAAGTGAAAAAGAAATACTTAATACATAATTATCTTATTATATAATGCTATATCAATAAATAAATAAATTTGATTAATTTTTATTTTTATAACTTAAAAACTCATATAAAAATAAAGATTTAATTGGATGATATTATATTATTGCATCAAAATTAAATTCTTATTAAAAAAATTATAATAAAACTAATCAAACTGCTGTATTGAAATCAATTTTTCGAAAATTCATTCTCATCTAATGAGCGAAAGAAGAAAAACAGCTCGCGCGAGAAAACAAGTTTATGAAATTTAGAAGGAAAAATAACTTATATGATTTTAGCTCTTTAAAAAAAAATTCATAACATTTATGGTGAGCACAATTCAAATCTAGAGCATCTAAATTCATAGAGCACTTATAGAACAATTTATATTTACCCCATTTCAACTAGATGGGTGGGGATTTGAAATTGCAATATTTAACAACTGAGTTTGGTTTATGTACTGGACTAGAAATATGGGCCCCAGACCTCGGCCCAATATTGGAAAACTCTCTCGAGGGATCCCACAACTTGCCCACGTGGCATATTATCTCCTACAGATTCTCCATATAGGATCTTTATATATCTCATAATATCCTATTATTATCTTATCATATCTTATCATTATCCTTAGTATTAACTAAATCACAGATATATCTCCTACATTTAAGGACGATCATAACAGATCTACCACGGGGTCACCTCACTATATAAGGGGCTTAACGCCCCCAGGTATCATAACCTAATTACATGCTATTCTCTACCACTCTATGTCTTTCTCATTTATTAACTTAAGTATCAGAGTGTCTTTGCAGGTACCCCACCCCCTGTTTCCATGAACGTTGGAGCTACTTGCACTCTTACCACTACTTCTAGGTAAGAACATTGGCGCCCACCGTGGGGCCGATAAACAAGCCTACCCCATCAAGGTCTGCAAAATGAGCCAGACCTCAAAAAATCATCATGATAGGAAACAAATCCTCATCAAGAGCTTCTCTCATCAAATAAATCAATTTCTAGGTGATATCTCACCATTATTCTCCCACTGTCAATGTGAACTCTTCCAGGTTACATCCTTCTATTATTCTATCTTTTCAATATTTTTTATACGAACCATACTATGTATGTCAACCTGATGCAGTTATTGGTAAAAACCAAATCACAATCATGTATTCACATGATTCCAAGTCAGAACACGGAATGCTTGCCAATTTGCATGAATATAATTGTGTTTTCACATGATTCAATTTTTAATTTTATTTGTTCATACAAGATCACATCCACAATATCTAAATGCCAAAAACTAGTCAACGCTGATAAGCAAAAAAAAAAAAAACAAAGAGAAAAAAGGGTGAAGGAGATAAAATTGAATAACACACATGGTTACAATGATTCAATTAATTTCTAAACCATGTGCGTTCATTGTACATTCTCCGTTCATCCACTTTTTCTTTTCTCTTTTCAAATCTGCATTTTAGGGAAACACACTCTGAAAGATGCATCCTTCATCGCGCCAACAACATGCTATCGACAATAACTGAGGAGCAGCATCAACAAACCAACTCTGAACCTTTTATTCCGAATTGGATAGCAAAATTTCAGGCAACACAAATATGCATGAGTCTAATTGAAGACAAACTGCATCCTTCAGCGTGCCCTCAATAGCTAAACGCTAGAGGAGCAATGCCATCACACTACTCCCTCCATGATTGCTCTGGCGAGCAACTTCTCCCTTCCAACAAAGTCTTCAATAGTAATTGATCAAAATAAGGGAAGAGGAGAAGAAATCAACACAGCCACCACGACCTCATAATCACAAATTAGGTTGCATTTCAGGGAGATGAACACAATCATGGTCGAAAGCTGCACGCTTCACCTCAGAGCAGGAGCGTAGCAAGCAAACCAGTGACAAAAGCAGAATCGAAGAATGGCGGGACGCATAAACAAATCATCAAAAGGAAAAATCTCCGACAGAATATCTCTTTCACAATTAAATCAAACTTCCAGGTGATATCTCTCCATGTCCCTTCTACTTTCACAAGGACAAAATATAATCATGTTATGCATATCAAAATAATGCAATCATACCTGCAATTCAAAATCACAATAGTATATTCACCTGATTTCATATTTAGCAATACCCTGCCTGATTAACACCAATTGCACAAAATCGTGCCTTCAAGCGATTAAAATTTCAATATACTTTCTCTATCTCTCTGTCACCACAATTCCCAGTATCAAAATTCCCCAATCATGGATAAGAGAAAAGAGAGGGGAAAGGCATATATCATGATTCTCATAATGATTAACAACGATTACAACAATATTTGTGGAATTTACAATGTCCATGAATGATTCCCTTTGCCTAGAGAAATTGTGTCCCAGGGAAAGGAATAAAAATTGAGTGTTACAAAATACAAGATAAATGGCAAGGAACACTGGCGGACCACCATCGCCCCTCATTCTTCTCCAACAAATTGGCAATGCATGTCACTGAAACCCAGTCATCAGGATCTCCGTTGGACATTCTCTCAGGCAGCACTGACAGCCTTGCCCTCGTCGTCCTCTCTCGCATCTCGGCAACGAAGGAGTTGAGCTCCTCCCTCTCTCCACCGCGAGCTCACCATCCTCCCAGAGGGGCAACCTCGAATCTGCGAATCCAGTCATCCACCAAGCCTCGCACACGAGCACTAGTGTGCACGGGATTCAGGGCCATGTCGCCGCCATTCATCCTGCTGTGCCGCCACTCCCACGCGAACAACCTCCATGGATGCTGTGTGCCTCACTGAAACGGTGCAATGCTTGCTGCATGAATGAAGGAACGAGGGTTCCACAAGCTTTTGGGTTTCTGGCCCATTATCGCAAAAAAAAAAAAAAAACTTGGGTTATACAACAACAAAAAAAGAGAGACTGAAACATTGAAAACAAAAAATGGCGAAAACTTTGGCAAAGGGGATCGAAACTGAGCTTTTGGACCTGAGGATAAGCCCACTCACCACTACACCAAAGCATAGCTTCATGGGTTAATGATGCACGAAATATTTAACTATATTATTTCTTTTTACAGGAATTAAAAACTCAAATGCTAGCTTAGCCCAATTCATAGACTTGGCAATCTTGATTCAACATACGTCAAGCTTATCTTAATTCTCAAATTAATGGCCATGTGAAATTTTTTTTTAAATGCATTGTCTTTGATAGGACCAGCTTCGGCACCACCTCTTCAACTAAGCTCTATTGGCCAACCATACCACCGGCTATCATTATGACCTCTCGTCCAGGCATTCCGCATAAAACAGGATAAGCTTCGCCCTCCTCTTAGCCAATTTTCACTGCCATCTCTGGTTGACCTCATCATCTCGCGACCAAGCTTTGGACTCTCTCTCCTACTATCAAAGCAAATTTCTAGGTTATATCTATCCATTATTTTCCTTTTACAAAGGCTGGATATATAATCATATTTTTCACATTAACTTGTGCAATTATACTTGGAATTCAAAATCATACATTCTTTTCAAAATTGGACGATATATTCCCTCCAACACAATTAAAAAAAATCATGTTTTCACAAAATTAAAGTTTCAATCTCTTTTCTTTATTGCAAAAACATAGTAAATCACCATGATTTTGCAAAAGCAGAGATTCTGAGATAGGAACCCATACAATCATACTTTATTACAAATCATGTGCTTCTTCCTTTTGATTTTGGGAAAACATGAATGTTAAATAACCCTAGCAAGAAATTAATCTCCCCTTGCAAGCTAGCTAAGCTCTATTGCAGCCTCTGGCCGAGCTCTAATTCCTCTCGAACGAACTCCACCTCCTCCCAGCTGAGCTCCTTTTCCATCTCTACTTCCTCGACCGACCCTTGACATGTGTCGGTCGACTTTTACTATCTCTTAGCTGAGTATTTTGCATAGAGAATATACAACCACTACACAACAGGTTTGGTATGGTTAATTAATACCACATATCTATATATGTTGTCTCATTCTTGATAGGAATTGCATATCAACTTAGTCTAACAACTGTGGTTAAGCCATCTGCACTCATGGCTCAAGCTCATCTCAACTGTTAATCACTAACAAATAGCTTTGATATGAATTAATTATTATTATTTTGATCAACTAACCTTGATTCTTGGATGCCGAGCATTGTCTTTGACAGGGACAGCTCCGACATTTCATTCAGCCGAGCTCCACCTCCGGCTGACCATATTGGCACCCTCTGCCTGAGTTGTATCATCGTCTCCCTGAAGAAATCTAACGAGATACACCTTTATTATGTTCATAAACTATCTATTATACATAAACCTTAAGCAATTCTTCAATGCATAATCCTTTGATCTTATGAGTATATCACCGTACTGACTTACTTTTCAGGCACTCGGCATCCTCAAGCCGAGCTCTCATCAAAGCCTTGGTCCTACCAAGCACTCCGCCTCCTTAGGCCGATCTCCCAGTAAAGCCCTGGTTGGCATCCCTGCCAGGCACTCTACCTTTTCAGGCCAAGCATCCACCCAGATATGTTTCTACTACTCTCATAATCATCTTATTTATAAATCTGAATATTTTTATATGTAGGACTACCCTCCTTTCATATCATAAAGATTTTCTTTTATGCATGACAAGTCATTTCATCTTATATATAAACTCATTAATGATCTAACCATTCATATGCTAGACATATTTGTATAATTTTTATGTGCCAGGTGTCAAGCTTGCTCCAGCAAAAAGCCGCCATACTCACGTAAACCTTGGCACCAGCCAAGTGGTGAAGGCGCACTTTCACGTAAGTCTCGGCTCCAGTCCCGAGCAGTGAAAGGCCAAAGCCGCCATACTCACGTAAACCTTGGCACCAGCCAAGTGGTGAAGGCGCACTTTCACATCAGCATCGGCTCCAGCCCCGAGCAGTGAAAGGTCAAGCCGCCATACTCACTTGCCAAACGGCACTAGGCCCAGGTGTAGTGAAGGCGCACCTACATACAACTTTCTCACGTCAACCTCGGCACCAGCCAAGTTGTGAAGACACCTTCTCGTCGCCAACCAAGCAGATCCAAAGCACTAGAAGATCAAGACTGATCCCACCAGGCATTCTGCCTTCCCAGGCTAAGTTTTCAGCAAAGCCCTGATATCACCAGGCACTCCCAGATGTGCAAGATAATAGTTCTTTCCTATCTGCAAAACCTATTGCTCTTCCAAAAAACGCACAAGATACTCAGACAACACACAATGTACTATCAAATATAAAATCATAGATCACAGACTGAGCTTCTAGAAAAAGCCCTGGCCTTACCAGGCACTTCACCTTTTTAGACCAAGCTCCCAGACAAGCTCTGGTCATATCCCTACTAGGCGTTTCGCCTTCTCAGGTCGATTCTTTGGCAAAGCCCTAATATCAAGCTTACTCCAGTACTCATTCCTACTCAAGGAGTCCTATTTCTGATGTGAAAGTAGGACAACCTTGGCCCTGGTTGAGTAGTCTTTGAAGCACTTAAAGAGAACAAGAACTACAAAGACTGAAGTCCTAAGTCCATAGAAAATAGCTGAATTTATCAAAAGGAAAGACAACCCGCATAGGCTACACCAGCCAATCTCAAAATAACCTCAGTACCAGCCGAGCACACCCAAGCATTCTCCAACAAGAGAAATACAAGATAAAAATATACTCGGCCAATCGCCGACCACTCCCCAGAACAATACGGCGACATTGTGTCTTCACACCTTAACACCTAGCGCGACAGAGATGTCGACACTTGGTCATCCAGCTGTACCTAGAACATGATTAAGACTGAACTACCCTCGACACTCCAAAAGTAAAGCAGAACAATTGACCTCTCATAAGGACCTTGGCTCACCCTCATTGCAGCCAAGTTAAAGCTCACATCGCCCTCATACAGGCAAGATGAAGTACAACACTCCCTAAGGACAATCAGTCAAACACTATGCAAAAAACTTAAGTGAGAAGATCAACTAAAAGCTCCGTCATTTCTAACTATCTCAAATTAAACCAAAGGTCAACAAGCCGACTGATGCCCTGTAACATCCAGATGAACTCCAGATAGGGATTCTAAGTCTACATATGACTAGGCACCTCAAGCTTCATAAAACTTGAGTTAGCATCTTGACCGAACCCTCTACCTTTTCAGGTTGAATCTCTAGACAAGTGCTAGCTGGGTCTGCAGCAAATATTCCACTTTTTTAACTCACACTAGAAGTAATTGAACAGAGACACAACTCCGCTCTAGGTTAGCATCAAAGCAGATCAAACATAAAACATCTCAGATCAAATCTCAGGTCGACAACTCAACTAAGAACTCGACAGGTCGTTGCCAAAACCCTAAGCCAACTAGATGATTCACCTGAAGACCGGGTGGACAACTAACTTAAAATAAACACTAAAACTACATTATTGCTGAAGCTGAGAGCAAGACCTCCCTCCTAAAAGGATCGACTACTCCACTCTTGATGTCATCAAAAGAATAGTAGACATGAAAGTAACCTCTCTCCTCTCATGGCATAATTCCATATACCTCAATAGAGATGATCTAGCAAATCTTCAAGCATGCAAGCAGAAGAAATTTAACAAACTCCAGCAACAAAGGGCTCAGAAGAAATTTAGCAAACTCCATAAGTCGACTTTCTGACTAGAAGGCTCAACTTCCCAGATAAGCCCTGTATTGGCAAAACATAATCAAGCACCCCGCCTTTCTCGGCTGAGCTACGATGAAGCAAAATTGTTATTCCAACCAAACAGATCATCGTCCTCGACCGAACTTAGCAATGGGAACTAACTTCCAGACTCTAAACGAGTAGATCACGCAAGAGAACTTTGACAAGATCTCCAAACTCAAATGAAAAAGAAAGGAACAAAAGACTCGGCTATCGAAGTCATCAGAGTAATAAATAAATTAGGGGCTTTAATCACCTATTGACACAGATAAGAAAGTACAATGCACATCAAGCATCCATGACCAGGATCATCCTGTAGCCGAAGTTACAACAGCTCGGCCAAACTAACTCGGACCTTGACTCATTCAGGTCACCTTCAAGCAATTGTTAGACTATTCGAAACAGACAAAAAAATCACTTCTAGCAAAAAGAGCAACACAAACACTATTACAGACACCCCACCTAATCAAAGATTGGGGGCTCGTCATACCATGACCATACTCACATAATCAGGCAACTCAAACTCGCCCATGGTCCTCGGCACTCATCGCCCAACCTACCGCCAAAACCAAGAAAACTAAACAGCCCATCTCACCAAAATGGTAGGGGGCTGGTCACTTTAAATTCAACAATTGTCACTACAACCACTGAAAAGGAACACTGAGCTACACACAACAAGTTAACTTATTCGAGCTCGGCACGTAGTCCTCAAATTGACACACCACAGTCATGACACCTCAACACCAGCTACTCGGCCTACGACCAAGCTCGGGGGCTATGTACTAGACTAGAAATATGGGCCCCAGACCTCGGCCCAATATTGGAGAACTCTCTCGAGGGGTCCCATAACTTGCCTACATGGCATATTATCTCCTATAGATTCTCCATATAGGATCTTCATATATCTCATAATATCTTATTATTATCTTATCATATCTTATCATTATCTTTAGTATTAACTAAATTACAGGTATATCTCCTACATTTAAGGAAGATCATAACAGATCTACCACGGGGTCACCTCACTATATAAGGAGCTTAATACCCCCAGGTATCATAACCTAATTACATGCTATTTTCTACCACTCTATACCTTTCTCATTTACTAACTTAAGCATCGGAGTGTCTTTGCAGGTACCCCACCCCCTATTTCCATGGACGTTAGAGCTACTTGCATCCTTACCACTACTTCTAGGTAAGAACAGTTTATAATTTTGTTTATCAGTTGTGTAAGATTATATATTTTAACACCTGTTTTAATTTTGAAGCAGATAGATTTATAATTTTTTTTGGTTTGTCTGGAGGGAGATTTTTTCTTTTAATTTAAGTTTAAAAATGATAAATAAATAAAGTGAAAGGTGGAAAACGAAATGTGTGGAACCTCTCCGCATCCACAAACTATAATTCGTTTCTTAAGTAGAAGAACAGTGCAGTGTTCCATCAAAAGATAAAAAATAAAAATAAAAATAAAAAAAAGAAAGAAAGAAAAGAACAGTGAAGTGTTGAAAAAGCGTAAACAATGATTTGGGAAAGCGACGGTCCCTTGATTACCGCCAGCATTGTTGACCTTTTGTATATCTAGGGTGCCTAAAGGAGAAGTTTTTATTTTTTCTGACTTAATCATTGTAGTTTTCACAGGGATATATATTCGTGGTGACTGAGTTTAAGACTATATGGTCCTTGAATCCCTGAAGGATTAAGATTAACTAATATTAAAAATAATATTTATATTGTGAGATTTAAAATAATTTTTCTTAAACGTATTTTACCTATTTACCCTTTTGTTACTAGCTCCCCTGTCACCAATGCTGCTTCCATGAGTACTCGCAGCGCCTCCATTATTACAGCATAGCATCATCAGAGCCACTCACATCAAGACTAGTCCGGTTCGTACGCCGGTGTTATTTGGTGTTGGGCACGCTGCGGCATGGTGGTGGTGGTGTTTGAGCATAGTGACGTGGATGGATGTGAGTGTTCTCATCTTGATGGTGGCGCCATTGTTGAGGGTGGAGAGGTGTTTATAGACTTACCCAATTTGAACGATGTTTCTAGATGGGGAACATCAAGGATTCTCCCTAGAGCCTTGGATCATTACTAGCTTCAGATGCAAAGGTTCCATATAGTTTTAGACTTTTAATTTAGTGAATTTTACAACTTTGAACGAGAGGAAAGTTGGAACCAAAGGTCTTTCTAGTTCTGGATGTTAATTCTATGGAAGCATATGCAAACCATTTCATTTCAATGTCTTTGGGTCAAAGTATTATGCATTCACGAGAACAAGCGATTTGGGTTCTCTTAACCCCGCATCACGGAACTAATCAAATTTGCGGGGATGGAATTGCTACGACCGACAAAGGGGTAGCAACAATGAGAGGGGAAGCGGTTACTCGCAGACCTCCATTTTTTATTTTTCAAAATTAATTATTATAGCATAAAATGATATTTAAACATTCAGCCACGTTTCCAGATATGATTTGATGGACAGAGAAGGGGACAGGGTATTGGGACAGATGATTGCGTTCGGGTGAGACCATGGATGTGCTGGGGGAGGAGGAGGATATCAGTAAAAGGAGAGAAAAGGGCTGTGAGGACAAAGTAGATGTGGGTAAAAATGTATTTTCAGTGATGATTTTTTAATTTTATATTACCTAGACTATGTGGTTTCAAATTCAGTTTTGCCCATCTAAGCCGTATGTTTGTTCAGCCTAGTTTGTATATAGCTTAACTGCATACGCATGTAATACTTTAAGTATATATGTCCATAGGTAAATCTGGAATTGTCATAGGATTTCCTGGAACTCATTCATGTTGTGGGTAGGCCCCACTTGAATTACAACTTGAAATGTGGGGGAAAATAACTTTGGAGAGCGCTGCAACGATTAGGGAACAATAAGGCGGTGCAGGTTAAGAAAATGTGACATTTTAGTGAGCATTGCAGCGCTTAGATAAGTGCTACATTGCTGAAATTTTTATAAAACCCCCTTATTTTCAGGGTTTTTAGACCAAAGCATATATCTTCACCCTTTCAAAAACTTCACCTCCTAATCCAGTTTCACACTCTAAACTCTATTTTTCTCCATTTTCTCTTAAATATAACTTGAATATTTTATCCTTCAAGCTTAAGGTATTTTTAGCTTATGTTTTTTACTTATTTCTCTCTCAATTTCTCATGTTTTTAGGGGTTCTCTATAGTTTTTATGCCACAATGTTCCTTCACCATGGATAAGGTGAAATTAGAGTATTTAGAGATTAATTTAGGATTCTATTGATTCTATGGCAGATACTAGTGCTATTTTTGCTCCTCATAGTTTTGCTGGTGTTGTTCTTGCATTTTCCACCACTCCAGGTGGTGGGTTCACATTTGTAATTTCTATGTTAGCTATTATAGCTATTTTCATGAAAATATAAACCAGTACATGATTTTAGAGTATGTTTTTAAGAACCATTGAGATTTTTACTGAATTATGAAATTGTAGTTTTCCTAATAGCATGAACTATATTTTTAAGAAAACTCATGGGACAATTGTTGTTAAAATGAGTTTATAATAAGTTAGATTGTGTGAAGAAATTTTTAAACCCTATGGTAGAAGCCTTTGCAAAACTTAGAGAAGATATTCAGTTTTCTAGTTGAACTAGACAATAGCTATAGAGAAATAGGCTGCATGTTAATGACAGTTATTCTGTTAACTTTGGTACCAAGTTGCTCAACCAGAGAAAATAGAGATTAAGATTATTGTTATGTTGTGGTTTCTAGGCATAACCATAGACTTATTTGTTATGTCACAAGTTCTATATATAACCAGATATTTTTGTTTCTCTATTGAATATTGTTGAGTAGATTTGTGAAACAGCATTTTGAATATCTACATATGTATATAGAAACATTAAATGTCCTTTTTTTTTGTTACAAGACATTAAATGTCTTGAGTATTATTGATATTATTATGTTTTATGCATTTTTTCCTTAGTGTCCCATAAAGGGGTTCTAGGTGGGGACTCATTCACTAAATTTTGTGACAAAATTCACCCATATCTTTCTTCTCATATTTACAAATACAACACCTGTTGCGGATACTTCCCAGCTATCTCATTCCCAATAGTGTTAGATATCAGTTGGTGAGATTCACTTGGTGAAGTATCTGTTGTTTTGCTTTAGAGTGCTTCAATGTAAATGCAGACATGATCTCGGATTATATAACATATTTTATGATTTTGCATACTAGAATGTTAATGTGGTTTGTATTTGAATGATTTCACTATTCATGGTTATTTTGTATATGATGGACTTTACGTATATTTGTTGGTATTATGATTTCATAATGTAGAGACAGATTATAAGATTCTAGTTTTAAATATTATGATACAACAGAGCATATGACTTATAAGTAGAAAGTGAAAGTTTACTTTAAATAATTTTATAATTAATTGTGCATATAGAGAGAGACATAGGTCACGGAGTTTATGTGAAGATGAGATTTCTCACGTACTAGTCACATGTCTAAATCAGATCGTGACAAACCACTTGACATACAAAATCAAAATTCATAATTACATGGTTATTTTAGAATTTATTTTTAAAAATAGTTTATGAAGTGAACTAATCTGATTTTGAAGCATTATAGATAAATCACTAAAAATTATTGAGCAAATTAATTTTAACAAGAGGCAATAAAATACTGAAAAGAAAATCCCTCAGTTATATTATAACAGTAATCACAAATTTATAACATATAGTACTAAGCCAAATCTAAAATTTCAAAATTAATCAGTTCAAACTTTAAATAAATTCTTTTAAGGGTTTATCTAACCAATGTTCTATAATATGCTAAAGACATTGGTTAAGAAATCAAAATTCAAAATATTTGCATTGAAAAAATAAAATCTTATATTTTTAAAATATTAGAATTTTAATAAAGTTTTGAAACATAACTTTTTTTTTTAAAGTAATCTTAACTAGTCCTTTTGGGATACTAATTAACATAACCCTTTTCTTATATGGATCATTGTATATAGTCTAAATCATGCACCTTCATATATTTTCAGAAATGTGGGTACTTCAGTTATTTCCTAATATACACAGCATAACACCACGATACCATCCCGAAATTTAGAGTAGCCAACTGGCTTAGGTTGGAGCATCTGATCCAAACTAAACATCCTTGCATTTTTTTTTTTTTTTGGTTCATAACTAAACGCCCTTGTTAGAAATGTCACCTTTTCGAATTTATAAAATTGGTCTAGTACTAAGGAATTTAGATAAAAACTGTCAAAGCTTAGGTTTAAATCTTGTTACAAATAATATAATTTTCAAATTACCAAAAGAATGAAAAAAAATATATCACCTTTTGACTACGGTCATCCGACACGAAATAATGATTTTCTTAATCGCCAAATAAAATGGGTAGTTACCTGGACTTATGGCGGGGGTCTAGACTAGTCCTGGTTGAAGATGCCAACTACTGGGGAGCTTGGAGACTTCACTGTAACATCTTTATTTTATTTTATATTAGCCAGTATGACACTCATTATCGGGAGGAGTTCATCACAAGATATAATTTTTTCAAAAAATTTTAACGAGTTCTCTTAACACACCGATTAAAGAACTCTTAATTTAACTTGTGGAAATAAAGGAGTCTAAAAAAATAAATTGGAGACCGTACTACTCAAACTAGCCATTAAATGATGGATAATGTTTATAATCTTTATTAGACAATTTGTATGTTATCGTACGAATACAAATAATAAAATAAGAGAAATTAAATATATATTTTAATATATGTAATTTCTCTTATTTTATTTTAGAGTAAAATACAATTCCATTTCTTGGGAGAATATTTTATTATACTCTTTTCCCCTTTATTTCCAAAGCATACCCTCTCCTTCCTTTAGAAAACTACATTTTAGCCCTTTTTTTTTTATTGATTCTCCATTTTCTCATACTTGTAATTTTATTTTTGAACAAAATATCATTTAGTAACAATAATTTTTAATAATTTTTTAAAAAAATAAAAAATTATGCTTTATTAGTTGTTTATTTCAGAATATTAATGTATATAAAAGTAAAAGATATTTCGTAATTTTGTATATAAAGATAATCACGGAGAAGATAAAAGAATCTGGCTTTTAATATAATAATAATTTAAAAATTAAATTATATATTAATATTTTATATTATTGTGAGACATATGTGTTTTATTTTATAAAAAATTGATATGTATAATTATTGTTGAAGTGTATTTTAGTCAAAAATAAAATAATAAACATGAGGGAATGAAGAATTAATGAAAATTTTGAAATAGGTTAAAGTGAAGTTTTATAGGAAAGGGAATGTATCTTTTAGAAAAAAGGGGAAATGAGTGTAATAGTGACAAAGGGCTGTATTTTACAAAGTAGATATAGCAAAATGTTTAAAAGAAATAGTAGATACTCAGATTCCCCAACATAAAAACTATTGATAGTCCAATGCTTTTGTCTTTCTGCCAGAAAATGGTTTCGCCTTTTGAAAATTGTTTCCAGCTTGCGTGGGTCATGCTTCACTCCAATGGAACATGAAAATTTTGTGAAGGCCAAATAGGCAACATGCTTTGCCAAATCTGTTTTAAGGTAATCGGCGCATCGCTTTCGGCACATCATCACCCTTGAAGATTTCAATGAAATGTTTCTTTCTTATTTTTAATTGTATTTTACAGTTAGATGTTTCTTAACTAAAGAGAATTCGCATATACTTCTAAAATATTATATCCAATACATTAAAAGTAGAATACATGAATTACGTAGTAATGTGTATATCGTTGAATTAAATTAAAATTATAAAATAATAGCATTTAAGTTAAATCTCAACCATTTATTTAGTGTAATACTAGCATATAAAAGTTTCCTTTTTAATTGTGCAAAATTAAGTGAAAAGAAGTTGAATTAAGAAAATAAAATTAGTGAACCAAAAAAAAAGAAAAGAAAATTATATTCATTTTTCATCTTAACGCCTATGGAAGAGAAGTTAGATAAATAATCATGAATAAAACTTTTTTTATAGAAAAATATTTATAATATTTTGTTAGGAGCAATACTTGTGGTAGCTAGTCGCCACCTACTACAAGATAATGGTGGAATGCAGCGTGTCTTGTACAGTACATCGCCTCATCAATAAGATGCAGAGTATATTATTGCGGCAGCTAGTCGTCACCAAGTACATTAAAAAGAGTTTCATAAAAAAAAAAAAGTATAGTGATTTAAAGAGTAAAAGATAAAAGTAAATAACCTTTTTAATTCTAATATTTTGAAAGTACTGAGTAGTTTTTTAAGTTCACACAACCAAGCAAGATTTCCATTATTCCCTTCGTGTGCACATGACGCATCCAAAGTTCAACCTTGCAAGCTTTGCATTCTGATGTCGAAGGAAACCCTCCTAGCTGTAACTTCGCGGATGCAGAGTTTGCATTGATAAATACAGGACTCGTGGAACTTGCAGAGTTTGCCGATGCAAACGGGTACGGCACAACATTGTGGCGTCCAAGGATTAAAACTAAGAAGTTTACGTGCTAAGCAACTAGCTCCAGATAAATGATGACCTAACTTTAATTTATCGAGTAATTTCCATAATATATTTTTTATTGATTCCTTTTGTGTGTGTATATATGTAATCCCTTTTTCTGTATGTGTTACTATTCTTGCAGAGTTGCAGTCAAACTAACCAATAATTTTCCCTTACGGATAACCAACAATAATGGATTGGCATATGTTCTTTCAGTTCTGAAATCCACTGGTTTAGAGGAATGTTCTTTTTTTCAGCACAACATTGGATCCTGCTTAATTCATAATAAACTTAACTAATCAAGGAATTAACCAAAGCTAATTGTATTGTATATATTCATGTCCCACAAAAAAAAAAAAACAAAAGAATTGAAAAATGTACACACTTTCACGCCGAGGTTAATTAGCAAAGTTCACATTTGATCTAAACTCAACTACCGCATTACATAGCGTGGGTGAGCTAGATGCGTCTTTGGCAGTCGTCCAGAGCCCATTATTGTTGCCATTATTGCCCCAAACAAAATCATAGTAAGCATGAAACCAATCCCTGACTTTGGCGTGAAACAAACATCAAATTGCACCTTTAGTGCCCCAGACATGCCCCAGATAAATCAGTGATATGATGATTATGAATTGCGATCCATAAAACACCACCCACTTCATACCGCATTTGTTGGCTGCGTAGCATGATTATACTCGTGATTACATTTAAATAATCGCACGCAACTGTATTATTTATAGCATAGCTCTATTTGGAAATATTATATAAAATTGTTGGATAATATTAACTATCACACCAATATTAAAGGTTCTGTATCATTATAACTCTTTAATTCATGTAAAAGTAAATATATTTAATAAACATATACACTCCGATTAATAAGAGTATACATAATATTCATTCTCACTGGCAATTACATTATAGTAAAATTTATTTTACTTATTAAAATTGTATATATATTTCATTTTAGCCATTTACTTTACATGTACTATACTTTTTTCTTTAAGATTAAAAAATTAACGATTTAGTTCTTGAAGTTATAAAAAATATTCAAATTAATTTTTAGAATAATATTTACAAGAACCAACTTAAATTGTCAAAAATACATGTAATTTAATTTTTTTATAATTTCAATAATTAGAGTGTTAATTAATTTATATTAAGGATTAAAGTGTAGGATATATAAAAATTTTTGAACAAAAAATGAACCTTTACTCATGAGTTCAAATTGGAGAACCATTTATTAATAGGCAATTCATAATGCTAAAGCAAATTAGCTTAGCCACAAAAAGAAAAGCAAAACAAAAAAACAGGGTAAACAAATAAAGATGAATAAGAAAAAGCAAGGTATAAATAACAAATAGTAATTTAGTGCAAAATATAAAAGTTGGTGTGTGTTGATAAAAATAAATGAATAAATATCACGTAAAAAAATGAATAAATAATAAATAGCTTGAAAGGAAGGGAAAACTACGCTAATCTGGAGCGGAAAGAAAGTAGGGGAAGCTTACGGCGGGAAAGATAGAAAAGAAGGAAAAACAAAGAAAAACCACCAAAACTAAAAGCAATCTCTCTCTCTCTGATCTTAATCATTTTTTTTAAAGAGCCAACAGCACCATACCAATCTCCCTCTGTTTTTTCTTTTCCGTTCATTTTCTCTTTCTTTTTTACCCCTCTCTGAAAAGAGATAGCGAGGTTGAAAAGAGAAGGGAATCAAAGCCTCTCGAAGAAATTTTTATTCAGTGTTGGCTCGTAGATCTGCGTCGTCTTCTTCTTCGCCATTGCTTTCAGCTCAGGTACTTGCATTGCATTGCTTCATTTCTCCGATTCCTCGCTTTTCCGCTCAGTGATTCTTATTTCTCAGCTCCGTTTTGCAAGCCTTCCGTTTTCATTTTTGTCATTTGCGTGTAGCTTGTTCCGATTTTTCGTTCTTAGCATTATTATCTGAATGTTTTCTTACATGAATTTGAAGACTACTCCGTTTCTATACACTTCTTTAATCTGCCTGCATTTCTGCTGGTTCATGTGTTCATTTCGTTGATTTTCACTTTCTGTTTCTTATTACGAATTATAGGTTCGAAGTCCTCTTTGATTTTCCGGATAGAGAACTGTTGAATGCGTCTGAATGAATGATCGATGAGTTTGATGTTTGTTCGCCGAGAAAATTAGGAAAGAAAAAGAAAGCTGTTTAGACGCTTACTTCGAGGTAAAGGAAAACGAATCACTCCACTACACTCAACTGTTTCAAACTGATAATTGATTAATGCCTTTTTTTTCAGTTTGTTAAAAAAAAAAAAACATAAACGACAAGTTTTCACTTCTTCTTTTTTTCTGTATAAATAGTGCTTTGTTTTCCTATTTTCAAAAGAATAATAATAAGATCTTACTAACTACTCAATTGATAGATGTCAATGATGTTGAAAATCTGTTAATAAGCTTGGTTAATTACGAACTGAAACAATGGTAAAGTAAGAAGATTTGTAAAGTGCACAAGTTAGATGCTATTTATCTTTTAATCAATAATTTCTATTATGTATAGTATATGGATCCCACTAAATAATCTAAGGACAATTAACTAATCACTTGTGTATTTTATCAACTTCTTTACTTTAGCAAAGTCAAATTTGAAACGATGATAGGCATTTGTGAAATTAAAATATTTTTCTGTTTTTTAAATACGGACTTCTATTTTTCAAAGAGACTACGGGAAGTTTCTGAGTTCTGATGGTTTTTGCATTCTAACGCAAACGCATCCCATCAAATTATGCAATCTTGGAATATCTATAGTTCGTATAAACAGAAGTTGAAAATGCTCGTAAAAAATTTGCAAATTGCTTGAAAAGGAGTTTTAATTATAAACAAGATGCTATATACCACACAATAATTTACAGTTGATCCTGATACGTCTTTTCTGGGAATGTTCTACCATTTTTATTGAAAATTGGAAATGAAAGTATTTAAAGCACTACCTTTTTTCCCATTTCGAGGCTTACTAAATTAAAGCTTTAATGTGACTGTGACATACAACATCTTCCACTATTTTGTTGGATCAATAAATCTTTTTGTTGAATTATTCGGTGAGGATTTTATCTGAAATAATTCTTTAGATTGTTTTCTGTTTTACTAATTACTAGGGGCAAAGTTAGATCATCTTCTTGTTAAGTGGTAGCTTTTTATAGATTTGAGTTGTTATTATTTTCAGAGGCGATAGAGAGTTAAGTACGGTTCACCACTTTGTTATTGACAGCTAAAGAAATCAGAATTTTAATGATTTCGGTAAGACATTAGACATACCGTTTTAGGGGTCCGAATAGGAATTTATTCTACTATGATTGGTAGGTAATAACCAAAAATGTGCGACGGGTACGACCAAGCGAAATACCTATCACCATCTGAGAGAAAAAGAAACACAGTGAATAACAATTATTCTCCAGTTACATGAAAACAAAGTCAAAAGTAAAAATTGACCAAGAAAGATGTGCGAACCTCTCCAATATCTCAATTGTTGTTTTTTTGTTTCATTTAAGGCTTAACTAACGGTAATGAAACTCCCATGACAAAGATCGGTCTTTTTCTGCATTACAGTACAGGGGGAAGAGAATAGAAGATCTCAATGGAATGACTCACATTTCCTCTGTGCTTCATTCATGCTGTGTGTATAGCATTGCTGTGTTGAATAACAGATGGAAACTGGGGAAAGCAACCGCGGTAACGAGAGATGTGTCGTATCCAAGGATTCTTCATGGTTCAGTCAGTTCCGAAATGCATCCAATCCTTGGGTGGCAAGATATGCCTATGCCTTGATTTTTCTAGTGGCGAATCTGTTAGCGTGGGCTGCCCGTGATTATGGTCGTGGTGCTTTAACAGAAATGGAGAGTAAGATTGCTTAAACCCCTAAACTGGTGAACGTTCACATCACCATAACATTCACCACCTTTGCTGCAAAATCTGACATCTCATCTGAGTGCATGACTGCACGTACTATTTTACAAACAAACCGTATTAACACTACTAAAATATTGTGAAATTCAGAACGAAAATCGTGGTGTGCATTCATAAATTCAAAATATCAGTAACATGTAATATGATTTCCAGTGGAGCACATGATTTCCATATGATGTCAAATGGCTTAACATCTAATATATTGAGCGTACAGGATTAAAAGGTTGCAATGGTGGAAAAGACTGTTTGGGTGCTGAAGGAGTTTTGCGTGTTAGCTTGGGTTGCTTTGTATCCGTTTCAATTATATGCATGAAATATTGTTGCTGAAGGATTTGTTTCCGGTTTGTAGGAAAGACAAGGAAACTGTAAGCATTTTGTTAACCAGTGATTTATATTCCACTATGCTTGGTGGTAAAAAAATCGATGTTTGCACTTTGCCCTTTGACGGAAGTGCTACATCATTACCTTAGCTCAATGGCTTAGTCCTATGATATTTACGGTGAACCTTAATTCGATATCAGATATTTTATATGATTATGTTTTTGTCAACTGCTGGCACTTCTAAACTGAACGAAGCGAGAGATATATGGCACTCTGGATGGTGGTCGGTCAAGATTGTTACCTGGGTTGTCATGACTGTCATTCCATTTTTACTCCCTTCTGGCTTTATTCAGATTTATGGTCAGTATACTTTATCTTTCAACAAGCCTTCTAGTATTTATGCATCCTCTGATATATCCTGTCATACCTCTGATACCATTCTCTTGGCAGGGGAGGTTGCGCATTTTGGTGCCGGGTATTGTTTTTACCCCTTATAAATGATCTCGTCATGTCATTGTTTCAAAACTAATCTGTGTTAGTTTAAAGCGTTTCGATATATTATTTTCAGGGTTTTCCTCCTAATTCAGCTGATAAGCATAATCAGCTTCATTAAATGGCTGAATGATTGCTGTGAGTCTGAGAAGTATGCAGCAAGATGGTAAGATTAATTACTCGGTTAATAAACCACTAAAAACACACGTTTCCGGTGCATGAACAATTTTGCTTGAGATATCTGTAGCTAGATAAAATTTGATACTATATTCATTTTCTAATAAGTATCCATCTACAATTTTTTGTTTTTTCGCTATTATATGTCCTTTTACGGATTCTAAACAATATTAATTACTCCAATTTCATTCAATTATTTTTTTAGTATATATGCATAAGTGAATATGGACATTTATTAGAGAATGGGGAGGAATTGATTTTTTCATTGATCGTATTAGCAGGATACATTGATTTTCATTTATCTTATTAGATATTGATTATTGTGCTGATATATAGAGGAATGGAAAAAAGATTCTTGAATTTTCTAAATCCAAATTAGACTTCTAGGCTCTAGCAACATTGAAGTACTCCAGAGTCTAGAGTGCGACAGCCAGTCAGGTCTCATCGATGCTGTTCAAGTTCATCCTAGCCCCAAGCCCGCTTATATCGCCAGCAGTGGGGCAACAAACCTACAACTATGCTTCTAGTGCATTTTATCTACTATTCCATTTGTTAAGCTTTCATAGGCTAACGAACAAGTTGATCAATTTATTTTATAATAATATCAGGGATAATATTTAAATTGCGTATTTGATTTAAGTTTCATATACCAAGTGTAAATTTTTTTTACATAGTTATCAAATCATATATTATCACATTAATCATGATAGTTGAATTCTCTACCAATTATTTTAAAAGTTATGCAAATAAAATATTTTAATTGAATGATAATGTAAAAGCATTTTATGCATATGTATCAAAATTAAACTCTTATTGGATTTTGCAAAATTTTGCATTAATCATCAATTTCCGTGCAGCCAAATCCATGTGATGTTGTTTGCGACTACTGCATATGTCATCTGTTTGGTGGGAATCATTTTGATGTACATTTGGTATGCACCAAAGCCATCATGTCTCCTTAATATTTTTTTCATTACTTGGACGCTAGTACTTCTTCAACTCATGACAAGCGTGTCTCTGCACCCAAAAGTAAGTTATATTTCTGGCCGGGTCTTTGCCTGCTCAATTCACTTCATCTAACGTAACTTGATGAGAAATTCTTGACTTCATCTGCAACAGGTGAATGCTGGCATTCTAACTCCAGGACTGATGGGACTTTATGTTGTCTTCCTTTGCTGGTGTGCAATTAGAAGGCAAGGCTATCAATCTTTGCCAACAGTTTTTGACTCGTATTGATATTGCCATCCCATGTATTTAGGTTTCTGTTGTTTAGTGTATATTATCGCGCAAAGGAAGTATTGGTGTCAAACAAACTAAAAAGACAGGCGTCTGTATCTTCTTTTGATTCCTCTTCATTTATTTCCTTCTAGACTTCTCGATTTCATTTCTATTTAATTTGAGCTTTAGAACATATTTTTATATGCAGTGAACCAGCTGGAGAAAACTGCATCAGGAAGTCAGACTCTGCAACCAAAACAGACTGGCTAAGCATCATTGTAATATTTGTCTCTTCTTGCTTAACTCAATTTTTAACTGTCTTAGACCTTGTTCTATAAACTTGATAGCTGTAATCTAACAAATAATCAGATATATATATATATATATCTATTGTGTGTGTGAGCCTGAGCCTCTAGCAAAGTTAATTAGTTAATTACGGTTTTCATGTACACGTGTCCATTCAAAAGATGCAAGGAAAAACACATACTGTTCCCAGAAAATATAATTCAATGTTTCTTGTCTATTATGGAAATCATTAAGCACGTTATGAGGCAAAATATCTTTCCGCATTTGGTTGTCGATATCATCATATATTTTTTATGAAAGCTTTGTAACTTTAACTCTTAAATCTTTGAAATACATCGTGTGTTGATCTCGGTTACTTTATTGGCGGTTGACATGTGACAATGGCTATTGTTGGCAGAGCTTTGTTGTAGCAATACTTGCAATCGTTATTGCAACATTTTCAACAGGCATAGATTCCAAATGCTTCCAGGTTGGTTTCAAACTAAGTTGAGCCTGAAATTTTGTATTAGGGTCTCCAATACTTATCTGGCAGATCCTTGCAGCTCGGGAAGGATGATACAGCAGCACCGGATGATGTCCCATATGGTTATGGCTTCTTCCATTTTGTTTTTGCCACTGGAGCAATGTACTTTGCTATGCTATTGATTGGATGGAATAGTCATCATTCTATGAGAAAGTATGGTCTCCTCCCCTCTCCTGCTGTATTTTGCCCATTTCGTTTTATCTGCATTTTACTGGTGCTTGTTTTTTTTATTTTTTGCATTGTGGTCCCTCGAGGGAAAAATAAGGGTAAAACAAAGGAAATGCATTTGCAGTTGTTAACCATGAAATCGTCACATAGAAATCCAGACGCCATGGCACCCAGTAAATGTGGTTCCCATGAAGTTTTAGAGTTGGGCTGTGTGCATGACATGATATCATTCTGGATCTTAGTACTTTAGCTAGTATAGTAGTCAGCAGCAGTACCACCTCCAAAATGTTGTCACTTAGCTCGATTTTTGGTCAGCTTCTCACTGATAGTAATGCTAGGTGCAAGTTCATTTGAAGCTGATTGTCTTTCTGTCGGAACACCCGTAAATGTTACAGAAAAGATGTTCATCCTTGATCCTTTATTCTTCTGCAGGTGGACCATTGATGTGGGCTGGACCAGCACGTGGGTCAGGATCGTAAACGAGTGGTTGGCAGTGTGTGTTCATTGTAAGTAGTTTTGGTAAAACTAAAGTCTAGAGCATGAAGATTTGAATTTTGTCTAAGCATGATGAAGACTCTGATATTTTAAAATCAGATAACCAGAGGTTTAATAACTTTTTGGTATAATTCTTAAACAACTGAGGTGCAACTAAACGAAGTTTATATCTTTTCACAGTGTGGATGCTGGTAGCTCCAATTATATGGAAGAGCACACATGCTGGTTCTACTTGAGATCTTCCGAAATATACCCATTCTAGTTCTGATATTTTTTGGTGATTAAGATCTTCTGATTGTTCCATATCTCTGCTGCACATTGTGTGGACTCCTCCAACCCTCCAATAAAGTAAAAAGAATAGAAATTGGAGCTCCCAGGAAATTATCAGGCAGAAAAATGGATCTTCGGGGAACAGAAGCAATGGTTCTGGCACGAATGCACATATACTGATTGGATTTGTTCTATTTCACATGAAGATATACAGTTCTTTTATGCCATCCAAGGGATGGAAAAAGAAAAATACACCTTTTACCGATATGGATTTGTATCCTTTAAAGTAAGAATTTCAGAGTAAAGTGGACAATTTTATTTTTAGATTAATAAAGTGAAGAGACTCTTATTTCTAATTTTATTGATCTAAAAGTAAAATTATCTGAGTTTACGTTCTAAAGTCAGATCTTAACTTTGGAAGATCCTTATCCTACCTTTACATTTATCAATGAAGCAGCAAAATGTACTTTCAAATCATTAAATAGGTACTAATTAGAATTTTCATTCATAACTAGTAGATTTATTATTGTCGATGATAAAGAAGTTTTGGTACTGGTACTGACCCCAGCAGGACGTTTTCTTTTCCTCTTTTTTTTTATTTGTATTTTTTCTGGGTGGTTTTGTGTTTGGGATTTTTTTCGGGTGGGGGTGTTTTCTGTTGTAATGGGATTTTCTTACAAAGTGAACAATAATCATATATTAACTGATGTCACAGACTGCACGGCGTTGCCAAGGTCGAGCCAACTACAGGTAGTTCTCCATTACTTTCCTTTCCCATTACATAGATGCCATCTTGCAACGGTCATCGTATAGTAAACTTGTCGTACAATGAAACATGTATTTCTCGAATCGGATGTGTTTTACGTTTTATTCACGGAGGTAATGGACTAGACTAGTGATGCTATTACCACTTAGATTGGTACCAGGTATGAATACACATTCCAGTTCATCTAAAGTGAAATGTTAGGCCATGCATTTAATCCTCCATAATAACTGAGCAGAAATACGGATTTTTCAAGGATAGTACTCTTTTCATTCCCTTTGTATCGGCCATTTTAAGAGAGAAAGGAAATTATTTATAATATGCCATTTGTACGAAAGCATTTATGCTAGACTTAGGGTGTGTTTGTTTTTTATTATTTGGACAAATAATCACTTTTTTCATCCAAAAATATCACTTTTCATATTTTTAGACAATTTTTAACAAATTGTTCAAATTAAAAAAAAGTTTCCTGCTTTTTTGTAGAAGATGGAATTAGTAACTTCTGAAAAAAATTAATTTTTAATTTTTTTAATTATAAATAAAATTTAACTTTCATAATTATTTTTTTCAAAACCTAAAACAAACGCTTCCTTAATCCATAACCTATTCGTTGGATATCAACCCTAGTCAATTTACCACGTGATAGAAAATACCAAAATAAAAAAGAAAAGAAAATCCAATACTGCCTCATAATTATTCAGCAAAGAGTGGCACAGCTCAAAATTGACGATAATTTTACAATTTAAAAGATGATTTCAATTCTTGAACTACCAAGAATAGAAAGACCTTACCAAAATTATGAGATTACAAAATAATACAACACAGCGAAAAGGGGAAGATAATACAACCAGGGCACCAAATAGAAACACACCATTACCCAATCCATGCTACAATTGCAAATGAACATGTGCTTAACCTAAAAAAAATTATTTGTCTCCACGACGGGTCCCAGTGCTCCTACCCCTTCATATTCATCGCCTCATTATTATCTCAGTCCTGTGAGACCACTGCGCTTGGAAGGCGTATCTTGCCCTTTTTTTCTATATTAAACAATCTACAAGGCCTAGTACAAATACTTCACTTCGGCCACACGGGTGACCATAATGCTCTCATCTCATATATACTTGACTGTATCGCTTAGACTGACAAACGATAGAAAGTTAGAAACAACTTCAATCATATTTGTACAGTGTGCAATAAGTTGATGCTGACATAAATAGTACGAGCAGACATTTTTGAGGTTATCCGAATGGGTTCCCGGCAGGGAAGGGGCTTGGGGTTGACAACCTACCAGTCAGCTGCTGATCTGGATTTGAGAAGCCAAAAGCAGCAGCCTGAGCACCAGAAGTCCCAATTTCTTGCCTACATATTAAGTTATAAATCTCTCAGTGGCAATGTAGGTAACGGTTAACCGGCAACCACTGCCAATAATTACTGAAAACAGGCTTAACAGCCACAATAAATTGGCCCTTGGACAGATTACTTCAAAACCAGGACAAATAATAATAGCTGTCCACTCGAAGATCATCAGTGAAACCACGGAATGGAATGCTAAAATTTCAGTGTCTACATGAATAAAGGGTTCATGTTATTGGTGCTACATAGCATGACATGCCAACATGGGATAAAAGAATACGATAGACCAAAAAGATGAGTTTCCGAGAGCAGAGAGAAACAACCTAGCCTGACAAGACTTTGCAAACAGTAAATATTAGCACGATTAAGGAACAGTTACCTTAGCATTGGCATGTTAGTTGGCATTGGTTGTCCCATGTATGCCCCTGAGATTTTTTACATGGTTCAGGATACGAAGAGCAAATGAACTAAGCATAAAATGATTGAGGAAACAGTAAGAGGATAATATACTTGGTCCCATTGCTGATGGAGGAGTTTGTGCTTGTGGAGGCAGCACTGATACAAATGACGATGAAGAGGGCAGATTCCAGGCAAAAGATGGATTTCCCAGGCTTGAAGGGTGCATTGGACCTGAAGGTGTTACACTAGGGAGAGCACCTTGCAAGGATGACATGGAAGGAAACTGAAACCAAGGAACAGCAACCGCAAATTCAATTAACTGGCAAAATCGTGGAGGTAATTATGCAATTATCTATTTTGCCAACACTAATTGATGACGGATTAACATAATAGAAATTAGCATGTTGTATTCTATTGTTCCAGCTTTTTCAATGCTTGTAAATAGCAATGACAATATTTTCCAGCATTTATCAGATATCCATCATTCCTAATCCCTATTATTTATTAAAGATTAAAAAAAAAAAACCTTTAAGAGTTAATGACAAAATAGTGGACAAAATCTTTAGAAGAGCCAAATCCCCACTCAGCTGTACTAGATCTTATTGGTTTAATACAATACTCAGGCATGATCCACCACACAGCTGAACACAAGTGTATGAACTATTACAGGGAATATTATACACTTGTATATGGAAGTCACATACAGTTGGAGCTTGAACTGGAGTTGGTCCATTGATGACATCAAACGGATTCAGCGATTTTGATGGTTGTGCAAAACTAGGCATGGCCTGTAATAGTGGGAAGAAATTTATGAGATAAATGTGTCATATAGCAGGCTAACAGCAGATTACGCTAGACATAAGCTTTGTAACAGTACCACCACATTATTATATTGAATTGAGTTACCCATGCCATGGGGTGTACCCATTTGCCAGCCTGGAACTGAAGCAGGGAAGGATGAATATTTTACAGTGAATAGATCCTGCAGCAATCACAA
The DNA here is from genome assembly GCA_031216105.1 of Dalbergia cultrata. NCBI lineage: Eukaryota > Viridiplantae > Streptophyta > Magnoliopsida > Fabales > Fabaceae > Dalbergia > Dalbergia cultrata. The sequence goes on along the minus strand of CM062348.1, from coordinate 1,396,118 downwards.
CTGAGATAAACAACCGATACACACAAACATGTGCACAATATAGTTGCTTTATGAAGTAAAATAAGGATTAAACAATACCTCTGGAAGTTCATTTCTTCCACTTGCTTTTACACTGGTGGTAGGAGTTTGTGAATCAGCACTGGATTTAGCCTCGTTAGCAGGTTTTGCTTCCTGATGAGATGAATGTGGCATTGGTGTACTTGGGCGCCCTGTGTCTGTGGGCACAGAAGCTGTATTCCAAAGCTGCACGGTATTTCCAGGAAAGGATGTGCATAAACTGAATATGAATTGACAGACAGAAAATTTGAGACAACTAACCAATAACTAAGACAAAACAAACCTGATTGTTCAAAGATCCACCTACTGGCGGTGTAACTTGTTGAGAGGTAGGCTGAATAACAGTAGCAAGAACAAAAGGTTGCTGATACTGCAAACCAGCCCACTGTCCTGGATTATTGAGCGATGATACAGTTGATAATCCAGGAGATGTTACTGAAGCACCATTGGATGGGAATGTTGAGAAGCTACTAACAATTGGAGCTCCAGCAGCAGTAGCAGTAAGAGCTGATCCAGTCACAGGCCCTGCAGGTGAAACAGATGAATCAGAGACTCTTGACAATGTTTTCACACTGCTCATAGCAATAGTTTTTGCAAGATGGGGGGGCACCTTGGGCTGCAGAAACATGAGCAGGTAAAGATGCTGGTACTGACAATTGTGACAGCACAGATTCGAGTGGATTTACATTTGAAGGACCCTGAGCTGATTTTGCCTCAGGAGAAACGTCAAAAGAGGCCCAATTGTTATCAATGGAATTCGCTGGTACTACAACAGGCTTAGTCACAGTAGTTTGCTGGGCTTGAGGAACTGCTGGGAAAACAGGTGGTTCAGGATCATCATCAAAATCAATAAGACTCTTAGTGGTCTCAAGCTTAACTTCTACCGGGGTTCCACTGCTTGATGCCAAGCCATTGGAAGATGCAGATCTCTGTAATTATAAAATACTCAGTTATGATCCTAAATCACATAAATGTATTCAATTCAAACACTAATAAGTCATTGAACACACATTTGCTATAATTTCTTTTTTAAAGTTACACTGTCTGTGATTGCATCTATGTATAGGAGCCAAAAGAAGACACAATGGGGGATCCAACCTCCACAAACAACATCAGATCCAAGTCTTAAAGACTTGGGCTGCTGCCAATAGCTTGTTGGGTATTTGGTAAAATTTCATTCCCAATTAAGAAATGCAAGCCTCAAATCTACTGATAACCACTGAAGAAACTACAGAGGAAAGGCAGATCAAGATCCATCATTGATAATAATTTCACCTGTGTGAGTGCTGAGCCATCAGTGGCCCTTCCACTGTTTGTTTTGGGGGGTTCAATCATCCGAAGAGGTACTACATTTTCTCCCAAAATATCTCTTACAGGCCGGACCACAGGTGAGCCTGAAGAATCCAGATCTTTGGCTGGGTCAGGAGATTGGCTCTCCACTCTATTATTTCCATCAGACATTCTACGATCTTCAAATTTCTTCCCATCTCCAAATCTATCTTCACGACGCCAATCATTGATTATCAGAGGACGACCAGGGCTTCTCTTGTAATCACCATATTGCCTACTTTCTTGATCATATCCTGGACTTCTTCCACCAGGACTGGATCTGTCACTATAACGACGTTCATATGTGTCCTCATATGGAGGGCTTTTAGTTCCTCCTTGATACGTGTCCATCCTCCTATTTTCAAAGTAATCATCCTTGTCACCCTATATAACATTCAGCACGAGAAAAGAGGGTTAGATTCAGCTGATAGATTCAAGCAATTCTAAACCACAAGCACAATAGTGCAATAGCTAAACTTGCAATAGATTGCTCCATATCTGCTTAAAATGCAAATGCAAAAGAGGACAACAGACGTTTACCATCTTTACTCTTGGAGGTTTGTCAGATGTCCTCTCACCAGTGAATCTTCTATCCACGTAAACATGCTTAATAAAGTCCCGGAGCCTGTCTATATTACTGACACCAAATATGCCAATCAGAATAATGTACCCTGCAATTAAACATAAAAGCTTACAAGTAAGTACTTACCTGCTATCAGGGAAGGAATGACGTTGTGGATCCCATTCTTTAAAGTAGATTTCTCTTGCACGCTGCAAGTATTAAATAGATAAAAAACCAATTATTGAGCTGTACAACATTATTAGGGCTGAAGGTATCAAGTGCAAGTTGCATCACAATCAAGGAATCATACCTGATTTCCTCCTTGCTTAAGTGCAGTAACTTCTTGTGAAGTAAATTTAGCCATTGAAACTGATTTTACCCTATGTGTAAATTCCCGGCTGAAATAGGCATAAATAGCAATTGAGAAGAAAAGAAACACTTGGACCAAAAGAAAAAGAAGAAAAGAAACACTACTCTCCTATCTCCAGTAAAACAGAATATATATCAAACAAATCACAATTCAGACAACCATGCTAAATGAAACTCAGATAATTGTAGATATACAACTTATATCAAGAAAAGAATACATGCACTCAAAGGATGTTTCAAGCTTCGTTGTTAGTGGTGTAGAAATTCTGGATGAAAACAAATGGACAATGTGTAAATGAAAGGTTCATGGCAATACTACAGTCCATTAATATAAGCAGTTCTGATCATCAGGCTTCCAAGACCCTTAAAAAATATCTCTTCAAAAATCCTCAAGGTCAACTGTAAAGTGAAAACTGTAAGAACTTACTGTATTCCACTACAGTTTGTGCACACAAACGTCCAGAAATTTGTGCACACATATTGTGGTCCCTGCCAGGAGAGAGAGAAAAAAGATTTAATGTAACAAACTTACCTAAATATCAAGCTCAACCATTTCCTAGCTACATTAAGAATGCAACCACAGAAAACACAGCTGGTATAGATTACCAACATTTGAATTCAAACTGAAAATATGCCCAAAAAATATTCTATCTTATATTCAAATTTATCTCTTCGTATAAGGCTGCTGATCTTGAATGGAATCCAGAGACTACTTGATAAGTACTATATGCTGCTATCATCCTGTGATTTTAATAGTCTACAGCCATAACTTTTGGTACAAATGGAAAATATTGCTCTGTATCTCAATTCTCAAGAATGAAATTAAATCTATCTTCCTCGAAGACCATTGGGAATATAGCAACATTGTAATTGAGCATGTAAAAATGTAAATAAGCAAAAGACAATTTGGGTCCAATTAGTTTTTCTTTTTCTTTTCCTTATAAGGAAATAATCCAAGCACAAGCACATTATTTTCCTTAAACCTCTTCAAATACATATTATCACACACATAAATATTAGGCAAAAACTTTCTATAGTCAACATTAATGAAGACAGAAGGCAAAACTAGCTTGAAAATTATTTGATACAGTGGTTCCTTTTGTTATAATAAAACAGCAAAATCAAAATATTATTAACTGAGTAGGGCATCACTTGAAAGTATTACAGCATCTAACTCTATACCCTAATTTTCAACCATTGACGTTTGGACAAAAGATTCTGCATTGGTTAATGCTTGACACGCCAAACACAAGTGAAGTCATACTATATATGCCACCCACTCTACCATATTCAAATATAACAAAGAAAGAATCTGCAAGTCTTTAACTTTTCAATGACTCCCTAGCTGAAATGAATTACTTCTTCTGTCGGACCAATCATTTTGATTATATGATGTAACAATTCATTATCCATTTAAAGTCAATTTCACATGATTGCAGAGTCCAAGTGAATTTAACATTAATGAGCTTCAGAATGTTCTCTGTCACACACACACACACACACACATAAATAATTCCATAAATCAGAAGAAGATGGAGCAAAAGAAAAAGATTCAAGTTCATGACTGAGTGCTAAAATCATGAAGGAACCACCGAAAGAAGTATCCTACCAAGCTGTTGCAATTAATACATCTTCGATTCGGCGTAAGTTTGAGAAGACCTCGAATTATTCGTTCATTTTTCTCATCTTCCTTAACTCGACTTGCCATCGCCACTTCTGTTAACACACATCGCACACAGCAGCATAAAATGAGAACAAAAATCCAATTATGCAGTTCACAAATCAAACAAAACTCCTATGAGATTGCACCAAAATCAAAAGAAACAAAAATTGGTTAAAACCTCCGCGCTTTCATTCAAAATTATGATCCTACGCGTCCAGCTCCAAATAGTGCCTCTTAAATTTTTCAAAACAAAAAATTATAAAAAAATTCTAGAACATTCCATTGCTTAGGCAACAATTTATGCGCGACATGTGTAAAGAGCACGCAGATCAAAGAGGAATGCAAAACCACCAGATCCAAGAATCAAGCACTTGCATAAGAAAAGTGAAAAGAAAGGTGCTGATCTTCTGAAGTCTGAACTCAGGAATGCTTGGGAACTCACAAGCTACGGAGAGAGAAAAGTTGACAAGGGGAAAAAAAAGGAAAAAAGTGAAATGAGAAGCGACCTGAATTTCGAAGTAGAGAAAGAAATTGTTCCAAGTGACCAAGTCTTTGAGCTTATGCAGCTTTTTACGGTGACGACGCCGGAGAGAAAAGATCAACCTGCACTGCACAGCGCACACAGAGAGCGAGAGAGAGATAGAGAAAGAGACACACAGATCTTTATCTTTATGAGTTGGTAAATAACGGGTTTGTACAGCTCTCAGAGAGAAGGTTTGGCCAATCACATGGAGTAGAGAAGAAACACAGATGAGATGAGAAAGAAGAGAAGAGAGAAGAACAGGAAGGATTGATTTCAAAAAAATTGGTTTTATTTTATTTTAATTAACAAAGTTGGTTTTATTTTACCATGTCATGATTACTTATTTTGATACGACAGTCCTGCCACGGTCATACATGGCGACTTGCCTCAGTTTCTACGGCTTCCTTGACCATCAGGTTTTTATTTTTTAAAAAAATTCTGCTTCTAGAGGAAACAAATTATCATAACAATATGATGTAGCTTTAGGTGATTTTCTTATTAATTATTTTTTTTATTTTAATGTTCAGAAGGAGAAATGTGATGTTGAAAGTAACTTCTATTTGAATTTTCAGCAAATCATCAACAAAGGACTGACTAGTTTGTTTTTATTTTTTCGGCAGAGTGTTGTCCTTCTATTATGCAATGTTTATTCTATGTTAGCAACTTAAAATTCATAGCAACATTTTCATCTAGAAAATTTAGTTTCACTGTGAGTTTTAACTTTTACATCAACCGGACCTCCCCTCCCCAAAAGATTCCTTTTACTTTTACCCCAAGACAAATTGAGTTTATATTTTTTGCTTATGATAATTATTTATTTTAATTTTAAATAAAAAACCTAATATCATGCCTTAATTGTCTTTTTAGTTTAATTTTCAAATATTGTCACTATAATATTTTATACTATTATTCAATTAATTTTTTTATTATGACTTTGTAAATAGTAAATGTAAAATTTTATTAATGTAATAATACATAATTAAATGAATATGTAATATTTTTTTATATTTTTAATATATCTAATTAAATATATTTTTTCAAAAAAAAAATGGGGAAGCATCCCAAATTGCTGTTATAAGGACATCACAAATATTATATTTTAAAAATTTAGTTATAATTACTAGTTACTTGACCCGAAACATTGCCGATCAAAAGCTCCATAAAAAAGAAAAGGGAAAAGAGAGAGCATTGTTCAAATCAAAGTCCAAAAATAATATATTATTTAGGATTCCAATTGACGTCTTCGCATAATTTCTCACTATCTAAATGTACTTTTACGTGTACGTAAATTTATTTTTAAAGAAAAATAAAATAATATATTCTTGAATTTAAATAAGTTGATATTATGATATTCTTTCAATAAAATGATTGATACATTATATTATAATTGACATAAAAAATAATCTGTACAATGATATTTATTAATTAATAATATAAATATTTTTACTTAATAATATATTAAAATTAATAAAAATAATTGAAATTTGCTCAATCATTTCTCTCTATGGCACCAACAAATATAAATTAGGTTAAAATACATTTTACCCTCTAAGCTTTCGGTTATATGTAGTTTATATCATAATTTTTCAAAGTACGTGACACTTTTGAACTTTTTAAATAGTGCAAAACATATTATCTATTAAGTTGATATCTATTTTTACCGTTAAATTATCATATCCATGCCATGTCCAGAGTTTAATGAATAAAAATGCAATTCATTTTAATCAAATTTTCTAACACTAAACTCTCCTCTACTCAAATAGACAAAAATACCATTTTGTTAAGCAAACTTTAGGATTTGAAGGGTATTTTTATCTATTTCTTAGTGAAGGATAGTTTTGGATTGAGAAATTTAATTAAAATAAATGATATTTTATCCGTTTAATTATGCATATGACACGTATATAATTATTCAATAATAAAAATAGATGTCAATTTAGTCAAATGAGGTGTTTTATATTATTTGAAAAGTTCAGAATATTATGACATATATTTTAAAAAATTAGAGTGTAAACTTCGCATCACTTAAAGTTTACAAGTAAAATGTATATTGCCCTCTAAATTATTAGACTTCCTTTTTGGTCGCTTAGGTTATCACGGTCATAGTGTGAGGAAAACAATCGCAGACTAATCCAAAAGTTGCAAAACCGTGTTGAACCAGTAACATAAGGCCCTTTAGAGCCAATAAATGTAAAAGACAAATACTCCATATGCGTCATATTCAATGATTTACACTGCAATATTATTGCTATACATCGGTAATACATATGCATTACTTTCATGTGTTGCTAATTGATTTTCGATTATATCAATCACGCAGGTAATGGATTGCGAATTGCCATTGTGATTTTACAATATGATGTATTTAAGTTGCTTATCAGAAAAAAATAAATTATTAGCTTGAACTTCGGACATTTAATTATTCAGTGGCTTGAACAAGAACAATCGAATGCTTGTTTATGTGTAATGTGTTAATTAAATCAGAATAAAAGCACCTAAAATTACATTAGCAGCAATATTTTTTTGAAATAAATCATTAATATCCTACGACTTCAACTGATCCAACCTTCAAGCAATTTTTCTTAATTTTGCTACCCGAAGGTATTTACTGTCAACAATAGTGACTAATTTTTCACAGTTCAGAGTTTCTTAGAGTTATTAGGCCTACTAGCGACAAAACACTACTCCATTTCTATGGGTAGGCATCAAACCTACACCTCATTGTTAAGGCTATGATTGAGAGTTTTGAGGATGATGGAAGAGAATGACTAATAATAGAATCGAAGAAAATTGTAAGGAGTAAAGCAAATAACACTATGTCACTCTCTTATTTGGAAGTTGTTTTTATCATCTTATTGATCCCCAATTTGGAGGGTCAGCAAAACTTGGTTTTAAGTGGTAAGGGAGGGACACATTGTTCCTTATTAGCCATGCCAATCTCTTCTCTAAAATTACTTACAAACAATGATCATTTAATTTTAGTCTTATTACTCATCGTCTTTCCTTCATCTTCCTTCTCTCAATTTTAACCTAAGAGATAGAGAGATTATTGTATAGATATAAGTATAATAAATCATATTTAGACACACTCATGATAAAAATGATAAAAATGAGACTGATTGACTTTATTCAACATATACTCACTTATCTACTTGTCCCACTTATTTTTTTATGAATGTATCTAATAATATATAATAGATTTTTAGACTTATTATTATACAATAATTTTTCTAAGAGATGAAGCTATGTGTCTTACTTATCTATGTGTCCCACTTGTTTATTTTATGAATGTATCTTTTTTTTTTGGTAAGGATTTTATGAATGTATCTAATAACAGATAATAGATTCTTAGACTTATTAGTATAAAATAATTTTTCTAAGAGATGAAGCTAGCGGAGGATCATGTCACCCATCGTGGTTTTCAACGTGATGTTTTTTTTTTTTTCATTTATAAAACCAGATATCTAAATATTATTATCTATGCTTAATTCTTGATATTATTTTTATTAATTACATCAGTATAAAACTTTTCTACTCATTTATTGTTTTATATTTTAAATACAAATATCTAAATATGATCTAAAAATATTAATTAAATTAACCTAAAACATCAAACTTAAATTACTTCAACGTAAGCTCACTTTAAATCAAAATCAAATTGTTAAAGTGTTAAATTTTTATACATTATTAGTATAGAAATATTTTACAGTAATATCTAATTAAAATATTTTATTTATATTATTTTTAAACAACAGATAAAAAAGTTATCTAGCATAACTAATATGATAATACACAATTTCATAACTTCATAAAAAATATTTACGGTGTTAATCTGTCATAGAAATTAAAAACTTTTTTTTTTTGTTGCATTAGAGGAGAAATTAAAAACTTTATAAGATACGTTCATCCTGATCAAATTTAAATCAACGGTTGTATAAATAAATTTTTGCAATGTAATATATGGTCGATCATCGATGGGATGATAATCGAGATGTGACTCCACTTGAAATGCAAGGTAACAGAAAATTTGAAAGGGACACGTAGATGTTGTACGGAAAGATTAGGAGAGTGGGACCCATTTTGTTTTAATATCACGTGGGCCTTTTGACTCTGCTTCGTGATGCGGTGGCAACAATCTACACGCCCAACAACAAATACACAACACAGCATTAGCATGCTGCTTCTCTCTCTCTTCCCTCACTATCCCTCGTTCGGGCGCCAAAATCAATCATTCACTCAATCTCACACCCTCCACTTCCTCTGCTACTACTGCTGTAACCGCACCACCGTTGTTGCTTGAACCACCGAGCAACAAAATCATAACCATCTAAATAGGGACAAAGCTAGCTACCTAAATCTGCTTCTCCTTCTTCTTCTTCTCTCAAACTCGTGTGATCACGCGCTGAGAACATTTTGCGATCTATGTCGGATTCCGAGAAAGCAAAATCAGTGGAGTCGGAGTATGAGAGCGACGCCGATGAGGTTTCGGCGTTGCGGTGGACGGCACGGAGGATGGAAGCAAGCGACGACGACGAAGAAGAAGACGCCGGCGAGGAGGCCAAAGAAAAGTACCGGAGGAGCTGCGTTTGTCTCCCCCGTGATGAGTCAGACGGCGGCGAAGGATCATCGGAGTTCCATGACGAGCTTGAAGTGGGAGGAGTTGTCGCAGAAGAACTCGAAGTAGTGAGCCAAGAAGAAAAAGAAGAGGTTCAAGAAACGATGCGTCGTGTTAATAAGGCGAAAGCAGAGGAGAAGGCTGTGAGTGACGAATTAGTTTCCGTGCCTAGGACTGGCTGGTTTTACATGCACGATGACCGCTTTCTAAATCGCCGCTATCGCACACGCAGGTTTTCGAATGCTTCATTTGAATTCTTTGTTGTTGTTGATGATTCTCTCTCCGTTCCTGTTGATGATTATATGCGCTGATTTTATGAGCTATACATTCAAATACTGAGTTTGTCCTGTTTCACCGTGAGCTCATGCTCTTGTGTTCTGATGATTACATGCACGATTCTCTCTCCGTTCCTGTTGATGATTATATGCACGATGACCGCTACTACTTGCAAGATTTTATGCCTCAAGAATTTCAAAGAAATACAGGCTTCTATTTAGCTTTTTAGGGGTTTCTGTAAGGCACTCGTGAAGAAATACTTAAAAGAATTTGTCCGTGATTTCTTTGATACATCTTAGAAAGGTTTTGATTTTATGCTTCTGTTCATTACTTGCAATTGTATGTTTGTGTGACAGCAGCATTGATGAAATATAAAATTTTTGTAGTACTATACCATCAGTATTGTGCATTTCATGTGTAATGCGTTGTTTTTAAATCTACTCGGGACAGGAATTGTAGTATCGAGCGAGCTACCTATCTCAAATAGTGCTAGTTTTCGATTTAGATTAAAGGTTTGTGTATTAGATCTTGCAGTTCCTTCTGTTTTTCCTGTTCATTTTTTAAACTGTTCTCCTTGTCTCATGTATGTGGACGATTATCAGTTTCTAAACCGGTCTGCATTATTCGGTGCATGATCAGTGTTTATTGTGTCATATGTGCATATGTGCATGAATCCTCCTTGAATCATTGCTCTCATGCTCTTTCATCCAGGGGTGCTATGATTGGAGCGAAATTGTGGGAATGCGCAGATGGATTGAAGTGGAAGCATGACAAATTTGAAGACACAACAGTGCAGGAAACATTTAATATTAGTTTGCCGCATCTTCATTTGAAATCCTGTTACATGCTAAATACTGATTGTCTTGCATTTTTTGATACTTAATTGCCTGACTCTGATGATGAATTGTGCAACAAATTATGACAATATGATGATCACACCTTACAATTTTTTCAGGATAAAGGTGCTCCGAAGAGTAATAGTCAACAACAAAGGAAGAACCGAACCAAGGGCCACAGATATGCGGACACTAACCAATTTGGATCCCTTGACAACTGCGGAAATCAGAACTATCAGACTTCAAGAATAGTTAGAGGAAGAGGACCTGTAAAGTATAAACCGATTGTGAAGAGCAATAATCTAAATCCTTCATCCAATTACCAAATGTATGTTAACAAATGCTTTCTGCCTACATTTTATATAGTGAATTTTATTCCTAATTTATCAATGCCTACTTATTTTGGAAAAGTCGGACCTTGTAGACCTGGAAAGCTCAAGGAAATAACTACAAGTTCTAGTTCTTCCCAAGTGCCATCCCGTGCTTCTAGTCATGACATCTTCATGCCACGGAGAAGCAATGAACGGTATGGCAGAAGAAATAAACAACTTGTCTCACCTCAAATGGGTGGAGAGGTGGCGGATTATTGCTTTCCATCCCAGCAAACCTATCAACGTTATTCAATTCAGAAGAATCAGGACAATGCCAATGGAATTCCTCTACTGCCACTATGCAGTCAGCAGTTAACTCGACATCCCCGCAATGAATATCATCAAACTTCAATTAAATATTTGGTAGCAAACTCATCCATTGAAATGCAGCCTCAAACTACTAGCCTTGGACATGACTTGGTTGGAAGTGATTCCTTTCAGTTTGGTGGCAGTCCATCATTATCACCCGGTAATTCACTGTTGCTTCACAAATTGGGTCAAATTTTAAAATTATCCATTTGATTGTAGCAATGGCATTAGTGACCGAGGACCTTAACATAGTTGTGCACATTTAATATACAAGTTGAACTTTGATTCCCCTAGATCATAGTTTAGTGTTGTGACTGAGGGCAGGAAAATTAGAGCCTTGCCAGAAAAGTTTTCAAATCACAGAATAGGTTATTCAGAAAATTTTCTTTTTAGAATAAAAGTTTAAATGTTGTCCTGGCGATGCAGCACTTTCGGTTGAATCTTCATTAATGTGAGTGTTAACCTGCAGTTATCCAACATGGGGGCCTGCCTTATGGTGCTGTTGATGATCATTCTCCTCCGTTGGCATTAGTGAGACATGCTCCTCTGTCTCAACAAGGTTCAAGAAATGGAGGGAAGGCAAGGTATTACTCAGTCTCCAACGCTTATGTTTGAGTTTCATGTTATCTCTTTTTATACGACGCACGGGTGTTGCAAACTTGCAATTATTGATATCTGTTTTTCAAGGTAATTCTTAAAATATTTAAATAAATGGAGAAATTCCAAGTTGCAGAGAGGAATACTTGATAAATCTCTTTTAGGTGCGAAAGTTCAAAAATTTAAAAAAGAAAAATGAAGAAAATTTCGCTGCTACTTGATAAATATCCCTCGATTGTTCCCTTTTATCTGCCTTCCAGATAGATAGTTCTTAAATAGGGATGCAGTATGATAGCTGGTTCAGCCAAACCTTGTTACATCAATAAGCACCTAACAGATAGAAGTGATAGGGATTAAAATCTTGTTTCATTAGCATAGCTACACACTAAATGATTTTACATTGGTCCATCATAGCTTTATTCTTTTAAATGTCAGCTCCAAAACCTGAAAATGAATTTCGTCAGAGATGGCTCAAGCCTCAAAGGCAAGTTGCTTTCTCAGTCTGACTGTGTATACGCCTGCGTATGTGTCACTGACTGCTTATAATTCGTCTATTTGTCCAGATATTGAAAAATGAGATGAGCCTTGATCGAAGAAGTGTACAGTTTCTGTAGTAGTGTAGTTTACAGTAAATCTCTAGATGTTTTCTTTTTGGTAAGATTATTCAATATGCATACAGAAGAACACCCATCTTTGCTATAATTGATTAGGAAAAAAGCACACCTTGAATCGGTGATCAGGAAAAAGCAATACCTGCTTGTAAAACTGTGACCATTGGGTTTTGATTTTTGAATGTCCTTTCTCAATCATGTAGTAATTCTCTTTCCGCTCCCCATTTCTAGTTTTCCTCTCTCGATGAGGATATGTATAAAAAGCTGAAAGATACAAATGCGACATGTTTTAAGCAAACAAATAATGAGCTTCAAACGTGTTGTCCTGCATTGGGGGCTGGCATTCTGTTTCCTTTGATTCATTTACGTGTGTACATCTTATTTTTGGTAAAAATTTGGATGTGCACATTTTAATCCGTAGTTACTGCGCTGTCCGATTTACCATAACCGTAAAGCACGGCCTTTGTTCCCTGATGTCTCTACAGGGATGGAAAGTGACTGTTGTGCAGTAGGTGCCTCAATTCACAGAATTATTCTAGCTGCAATCCAGATAGAAATGTCCGAAGTGGGGCACCAACCATGCTCTAGACAACAATGATTGGTTTATTTAATTTAAGTGTATAATTCGTGGATGATAGCTGTACACAATTTTTTTACAAATTCTTTTAAGAGACTTATTAAAATTTTTTAGAGGAATTACTAAAAAAAAGAGCTTTTCACAAGAAAGGGTTATGTTAAAAAGTGCTGGAACTAGTTAAAAGTATATACATATTAGATATCCCATGTTAAAGGTTTTTAGTGAAAGTAATTATTGAATAGTATCTTTTTGAATGGTATTAATATAATAATTCTTTATTTAATATTGTATTTTAGTAATACGTGTCTTTAAGACACTACTAAACAAATTCGTCGCATATGAAAAGTAACTATAATTTTTTTTTTGGGTCAAGAAAAGTAACTATAATTCAATCTCTCACATGCACTGCTAAGTTGTGTTTCATGTTGATCGGCAAGGGCTGATTTTGAGATGCAAGTTTCTGTCGTCAGATTATGTACTTTTTGAAAAAAAATTCGCTGCTAAGTGAATGTTTATGATGATTTAATATATAACTTCTAATAATTTTAAAGTATAAGGGGCAAGGTTATGATTTGTTAGGCATATACGACTTCTTTCGTTAAAAAAAAAAATGCATGTATGACTTCTAATAGTAGTGGATAATTCTTTAATTATAAAGTTTGAACACATTATATTATAATCTCTTCATTGTTTTTAATTCTTGTTCAACAAGATAATTGCATAAATGTCATTAAAATGTCAACGAATTTTTAAAAAAATTAAGGTCACTGTAAATTGTTTTACAAACATTTATCGTATCACCAAATAAGTCCCTGAAAAAACTGAAAAACCACTATGATCATTCTTGTAGAATATTAAGGCGATGCTGCAAAAGGATAAATTTGATAATTGCTTTGATCCTTTGATGGATAAATTCTATAGTCTATATATATATATATGTATTGGGAACTAATGGAGTGACATGTTAGCCTTTGATGGACTAATTGATCTTTTGTATTAAGACTACTTGAAGAGTTTCTCTTTTTTTTAAAAAAAAAATCTTGACAGCAATGATTCTCTTTTCAGAATTGTACGCATAAAACTATTTTATATAGTGGTGCTATTTGGTTCGAAAACCAAATGCACGACACTGTGCGAAAGATTTCCCATCCCATGGAATCACGTTATCCAGCGTAAATCATGGAAGATAGAGGAAATGTGGGGGAGAGAGAGAAAATACACCTTTGGCACTTCAAGTACGAATTGCCTTTCGTACCAAAAATCATTCCCTGTTTTTCATATCTTTTGTTGATGGGTAATCAATTTTTGAAAATTTATAGAAAAGATGCTAAATTAATTATTTCATATACAAATCAGGTTAAGAACCCTTCCATTAGTAAGCTTCCAGAGGCAATTAACCACTAAGACCTGCTACTTTTAAGTTTTACATATAAAATTGTGGCTTCTGAAGGCGAAGGCTCTTGAGCGATGAAGTCCATGGCTATATTTAAAGAAAGTTCTGTGACGACTCATGACTGCATTAAAGAGCCACCAATCGGACTAAGATTTTTTTAAAAGAGAATTGTCTCGTGCACTTTTTTATATAATTTCTTTTGTACAAGTGGTTAGTTTTTGGATAAAGTTTACTCAAGGAATCTCTTACACAAGAAATAAATCATGAAAACAATAATGTAAACTTATTTACAAAATAGTTTGCTAAAATCATTGTTTTCATCCAAACCTTTATCGTGGTCTTTACTATGGCGACTACTCAACCAATTATTACGGCATGTCATGTCGCATACTGCAATCTCATTCTCATGAAAAAATCAGAGGTGTTTCATGCAAATTGCTGGTAAAAAGAAAAACCATAAAGCTTCCCCTCCTCCTTGTTATTTGTAGATGTATATTATAGCGGTGAGACAGTGCCCTCTCTTTCTGTTTGGTGTATAATCTGAACTTCATACATAAGCACAGCGAGAAACTCCCTCACTCTACTTTTATCGTCGCATAAGCAAAACTCATGTGACTGACACGTGTCTTCACCCTTAGCTTTGTCAAATTCCTCAGTGTGATGCATTTTTCTTTTTTAAGGATCCACTATCACATGGACCAACCTGTGGATAGAAAACAGCTCTCATTTAACACAATTATTCAATGATTCAATAATTCGGGAACGCTTCTGAGCTCATAGTGTCCAATAATGCAATGGCGCCTGTCCCATTTTGCACTACTACTATTATATATTCAAGGCATAGACAGACGTCAACAGTTTTAGCTTCATTCGAGTCTTAATTACTTATTCTATCACCCCCCCCCCCCAACCCTTTTCTGCATTTATGGCTATAAAATTAATTAATGGCATAGTATAGAATGCTAAGCATGCAAAAGCCTCTTAATCAAGTATATTTTCTAATGATCTTGTTCAAGATATAGGGTGTGATTTATCACCTGTCACTTATACTTGCTTTTAGATGTGTTCATACATTATTCAATTCAACAATGATGTCAATCAGCACTGTGCACTATAGCTGTATGACGATAGTTTACTATTATAAATGTCATTAGGAAACAAACATAATGCTAAAGATTTGAAGCACGCTGCGACTATCGAAGTCCCGATTATGCCATCCATCTTCTTTAGTAATTTGTTTTCAATTTGCCTTACAGTTGTATTAACAAATATGCCTTGACTTTGTTCCTTTATATTTGACCTCTTTACCATGCTCATGCTTCACTATTTTGGATGTTAATACTTATCCACATGGATCTATATAAGTGTATATATTTTGTTACTCCATCTTGATCTGAGATTGATCACAATCACACACACGCTAATATATATATATACACACACACACACACACACACACACACAAAGTTCGTCATTCCTACTACTTGTCTTGTGATCACAGTTTCATTTTCCTTTTCTTATTATCCCTTCTCTTTGATCATATGAGCCTTGTTTCGCCAATAGGCTAAAGTAGTCAATGAGACACTTCTCAAATTATCTTTCGCCTTTTATGACCCTTATGGTGTTATTTGTCTTCAGTGGGTTTTGCTTTGGTCAGTATCTACTGTTTAGTGTTCATCACACGACAAACTAACTCTAATCGCACAGGGTCAATTTTCTATCATTGTTATTATAGAAAATAGAACTCATTGGGTTCTGTGCAGATTTTGGCTTCCCCATCGTCCCCAATCAAATTTGACCTTAACATAAGGTACAATTATTATAACTATTCTGCTTTGGAATTTGCAGCATTCAAGCAGTTGGTTGAGACTTAAGCGGCAAAGGAACTTCTTTGAGCTCAGATTTGCCTGTGTTGCTGAGAATAAAAAGGTATAAGATGGGGAAACTTACTAAGATATTGGACACGTTCACGTTCTGTCTTTCTTCTGGTTCAAACTCCTGCTTGTGTGTAAGTTCCATGGAATTTGAAGATGAGTTTGAGAGCAAGCCCTTGATTGCAAGTGACAGTGATCATAAACTGAGGCTGAAGGACGTTGTTTCAGGAAAACAGACATTGGCTTTTCAGTTAAAACCCAAGGTGAGGCTTTTCCTCTCTTTTATTTTTGCTGTCAAGTTTAATTGGCAACACCATTCACTCTTATTCTCTCATTAATCCGGACACTCTTCCTCCTCTTAATCTAATTGTGCAGATAGTGATATTGAGGGTGTCCATGCATTGCCATGGTTGTGCAAGAAAAGTTGAGAAGCATATCTCAGAGTTGGATGGTGAGCACATTCCAATTTTATTCCATATAAAAAATGTAGGATTTTCCTCGTAATATATTCAAGGCTTGTGATTCAATCGATCTAATTTGAGTTAGCGAGACGCATGACTAATTCTTAACCACATGCCTAATTTTATAGGGTTCCCGGCCAAAACCCTGCAATATAGATTTGATCACTTAATTCAGCCTGTAACAAAATGGCTCAAGATTAACATTCTGATATTACGTTAGCTTATCTACGGGCATGTTATTGTTAGCCTTGCAATTTATTTACCTTTAACCATTTTTTTTTTTTGTGCGCCTTGTATGTTTGTTTCAACAATTCATCAGTAGCTGAACCAAATTTGAATCATAATTGTTGAACTGCAAGATAAAACCAGTGAGGTTACCCAACTGTCAATCAGCATTAATAAATTATTCTAGCCCTCCTCCTGAGAAATGCTATGTCATCTGTGAAAAAGTCAAACATGGTTATTGTTTGCTCTCACTTATCAGTATGTGGTATAATGCTATTCTGTTTGCTTTTTTAGCTATTTCTAATAATTGACTCTATCTAACTTCTCAACAGGAGTGAGCTCATACAAGGTAGATCTGGAAACCAAAATGGTAGTTGTTATGGGCGACATTCTTCCTTTGGAAGTGTTGGAGAGTGTATCTAAGGTTAAAAATGCAGAGCTTTGGAATAATTCTACATGCTGATGAGGAAAAATTCTGCATACAGCAAAACCATCCTCAGCAGATTCAACAAAGACAAAAGTTGTAGAATGAATGATGAACTATTTTATCTCTGTCATTTTGTTGTTATTATTATAGTAGTATATATAATAAGATTGATACCCCGTGCCAAATGCCATGTTTCAGCAATACTCTTGCAGGAAAGAAAAGTCAGAAAAAAGAAATGCATTAATGTCTCTTCCTGTGAGACTTCGCATCTTTCAGTATATTACTATATTTGATTAAGGTTCCGATGTGAGGCATTAGCATTGATGGCTAAAGATTTCACTAGTCATGTTGCACCCAAAAAAAAAATTATACATACAACATTAAAAAAAAAATGGAATCTCTATTCTTCATTTCATTATAGCCTGATTAGGAGCTTCCATCTCAAATCCTGTTCCCAGATTAAACAATATGAAGTGGAAATAAGTAGTAGCTAGATATTTAAACGCCTTTGGTAATACAGATATAGGAGTCGTTTGGTTTGGATTTTGGCTGAATTGGTTTTAAAATAATTGATATTGAAAGAATTGATTTTTGAAAACATTGATTTGTGTTTATGAAAGATGTTAACAAAATGAGTTTAAAATAATGGCAAGTTCTTATGCGGGGATCATCAAGTTTGTCAACACATAGTGATGGATAATAAAATTACTTCTATACCCTTAATTTATTCTCTCTTTCCATTTTGTTTCATTTTTCCCGTTTTCTCTTGACCTTTTCTCTATCCTCCATCACCTACCTTTACTGCCATCCCCTCTCCCTTAACTCTGTGGCCGACACAGCATCTTGATCCCTCAGTTTCACAAAGATTTAACGATTTGTGTTTGGGCGGGGGAGCCTAACAAAGGGAGGTACAACCAATGGGTTAAGTGAGAGCACTACAATACCAGGCCAAACACCTCATCTTGACCCAAAACGTTAAGACAATAAGTCATGGCTCCTCCCACATTATATACTACTCACTTAGTCCATTTTTAACCAATGTGGGACTTCACCTCTCACCTTAGGGCGGGGAAGCCTAACAGGAAGAGGTACAATCAATGGGCTAAGTGAGAGCACCACAATATCAGGTCGGATGCCACATCTTGACCCAAAACCATAAGGCAATGAGTCATGACTCTTCCCATATTATGTACTCCTCACTTAGTCCATTAACTAATGTGGGATTTCACCTCTCACACTTAACCTCAACAGTCTCCCCCTCAAGTGTAAGACTCGCCACATTGCTTCCCCATCAGCTAACCACTTTTCCCAGCACCTGCCACCCGCAGTCCATGCCCTTCCGGGAACCGAGTCCAACCTTAGCTCTGATACCACTATTAGAGCGGGGAAGCCCAACAGGAGGAGGTACAATCAATGGGCAAAGTAAGAGCACCACAATACCGGGTTAGATGCCACATCTTGACCCAAAACCTTAAGGCAATGAGTCATGGCTCCTCCCACATTATATACTACTCACTTAGTTCATTCTTAACCAATGTGAGACTTCATCTCTCACACTTAACCTCAACAGTCGGTCATGGTTATGTATATGAACCTAAGTTCTTTGCTTCAACTTGTACTAGTCAGAAACATTTTAAGCTTGTATCTGATTTTTCTTTCTTCCTCTCTACTCTTTGAGTATTGTGAGGTGTAGTTTATATATTCACTTTGGAGAGTGTGGGTATATTAGGGGTGTGGATGTTTGAGAGAGAAGTCTATGTGTTGTAAAAATTTTCACATAGTGTTATTCTCTAGTTGTTATTTGGCAGCGGCTGTGATTTTTCTCCGATTTTGGAGTTTTTCACGTTAAATTCTTGTGTTGTGGTTGTGTTCTTATTTTATTTCTCTGTTTAGGGTGGTTTTCAACGAAGGGAAGTGGCCTATTTTCCTAACAAGTGGTACCAAGAGCTTTGGTTCAGTGAGATTTATTCTTAGCATGCTCTGTGGTTGCAGCTTAGTCTGATCTTTCACATTAGAAAAGAATTTCTCCTTGGTGTTGGCGGATCATTCTTGGTTGCTTTTGTTGGATAGTTGATTTACACTATTCTAGTACACGGTTGGAACAATGTCAAGTTTTTCAAGTGTTGTGAAGTATGACATAGAGAAATTTGATGGAAGAATCAATTTTGGCTTGTGGAAAATACAAGTCAAAGATGTGCTGATACAATCAGGTTTACACAAGGCATTGAAAGAGAATATCATCGATATGGATGATGAAAAATGGGAGGAACTAGATTTGAGAGCAGTAAATGCAATTTGTCTGCGTTTGGCTAAGAATGTTCTTGCAAATATGCAAGGAATATTGACAGCCAAGGAACTTTGGGAGAAACTTGAAAGGTTATATCAGGCAAATGGCATCTCAAATCGGTTGTTGTTGAAGGAGCAATTTCATAATCTACGCATGGATGATAGCATGAAAGTCTCCGACCATCTTAGTGCTATCAATGGCATTGTCTCTAAATTAGAGGCTATTGGAGTGAAGATTGATGATGAAGATAAGGCACTAAGCTTATATTGTTTCTTCCATCTTCCTATAGCATATCAAACCTGTATTGATGTATAGAAAGGAAACTCTGAATTTTGAAGAAGTTGTCAGCAAAGTAATTGCTGAGGAAAAAATAATGAAAAATGAGGGTAGCACTTCATCAAATTTAGTGTTGTTGCTAGAAGTGACACTTATGGGAAAAGGAATCCTGGAAGGAGTGTGACATGCTGGAAATGTAGAAAGCCTACGCATGTAAAGAAAAATTGTCCAAGTGGCACGGTGTCAAAAAAAGACTCTCAATCTGATGCTTGCAACTTTGCTCTCTTAGTAGTAGAGGATGATGTTTACTAGAAGGTAAAAAGTGTATCCTCATGGCATTACCACGCTGCCATGGAAAAAGATAAGTTGTTGCTAGCGGATTCACAGTTGCACACAGGCATTAGTTGGCATTGAGATGCAGGGTATGTGGTGGGGTTATGTCGATGGTTGAGGAACTTCCGGAGAAAGCCAACATGGAAGTTGCACCATAAATTTTCAGCAAAGTTTCAACATGTGCCAAGGTAAAATTCTTGGAATTGTCTCATTTCAAGTGAGTATACTTTTTATGGTGGAGTACGATAATTCTTTAAACTATGATTGTTGGTGTAGACAATAGAAGCTAAAGATGTGCTCATTTCAATCAAGGTGGAGATTGTTGGTTTTGATTAAAATAAAGCATATTGGAATAAGTCCCATATCGCCCAAGAATGAAAGGGGAGAAAGAAGCTTCTTGTAACAAGTCTCACATTGCCCAAGATTACAAGTGGAGAGGGGAGGTCATGGCTATATATACGGACCCAAGTTCTTTGCTTCAACTTACATCAGTTGGAAACACTTTAAGCTTGTATCTGGTTTTTCTTTCTTCCTCTGTACTCTTTGAGTGTTGTGAGGTGTAGTTTAGATATTCGTTTTGGAGAGTGTGGGTGTTTGAGAGAGAAGTCTATGTGCTGTAAAAAATTTACATAGTGTTATTCTCTGGTTGTTGTTTGGCAATGGCCGTGGTTTTTCTCCAGTTTTGGAGTTTTCCACGTTAAATTTTTGTGTTGTGGTTGTGTTTCTGTTTAATTTCTATGTTTAGGGTGGTTCTCAAGGAAGGGAAGTGACCTATTTTCCCAACAAATTGCAATAGTGGAATGAAATCTACCAAATAATGGCTCCAAAGTTTAGTCTCTAGTATTGTGGTTTGGTAGAAAAAATAATAGCTTCACTGTTAATCCAAGATAAGAAGCAAACAGATGTAGGGAGAAAACACTGGGACGATCAATTGGGCTTAAATATAGTTTATTTTGTTTTTATGATGTGGTTTTGTAGTGTAGTGTTGCTTGTGGGTTCAGACATTTTGTCTCAATAATAATAATAAAAATAATGCGAAGGCACAGTCATGTGATGAAGGATGAGGCATAGTGGTCACACCAAAGGAAAGGGTTGGAGGCGGTGGCGTAAGCACTGTCGTAGATCAGCAACCGCCTGAGAACCAGGTTTGCACTCCACCGCCGCTTCATGCTCAATCCACTTATCACTGTGGCTATCTGCGAAGTTTTATTATTGGAGACTTTGGATAAAGACAAACAACTACAGGGGCATCATTCATTGAAATCCAAAATCACAATGCGCGCGAGGCGTGTGTAGGTGTTGTAAGGGAGAGTTTCAGTTCGGTAATAAGGTAGCCAATCTTGTTAAGGATGCAAGGGGAGAGGCGCTCAATCCACCCCTGGAGGGGACAACATGGGTCTGCATGAGGACACCCTTAACGGCGTCGACAAGGACGAGTGCGCTGTTGTCGCTGAGGCAGGCGACAGTGAAGACATTGTTGCATAAGTTTGAGAATTGAAGGATGATGGAAGAGGATTTCATGGAGATGGTGTGGCGCGGTTCTTCGTTGAGGTAGTGAACGACAGAGGGGTGGTGGGTAGTGGTGGAATGAAAAGTGGTGAAAAAAGAAAGAGAATGGTAAAAAAATATATCAACTTTAAAATTGTTTTTGGTAAAAACTAAACCATATAAATAAATTTTATTGTTAATTGATTTTGACCATTAGATTTATTGCTTAATGGCTAAGATTTTGTCACCATATGGTGCCAAACTCATTGTACACCATATAAGATATTGCCTAGAAAGATTGATATCAAATGGAAAAAGTAAAAATTAAGGACTTGTTTGATTTGAATTTTTCAGTTTTTATTTTTAATTTTCCTGTTTTTCAGATTTTGTGAAGGAAATATTGAAAATTCTGAAAATTATAAATTTCAATTTTCAGTAACTTTTTCTCATAGTATCCTGAAAAACTGAAACCAAATAGACCCTACTATTTTTTAGAGTTATGTTATTTGTACTCACTGTACATAGAATACCGTATCGACTTATATCTTATCTATTATTAATTGGATGAGTATGAACCTTATTCAAGTAGAGTCTATACCTCATCCAATAATAGATGAGATCTGACTTGGTGCAGTGTCTTTTATCTTATGAGTATAAATAATATTTTTTTTATTTTTAACTTTCATTAGAGTCAATTATTTTTAAAGTGAGACGCTTCTCCTACCAATTAAAAAACCAAAATAAACACTTTCACTTCCTTAATTCGATTGTGTGCATCATAACCGCAGAATGAAGCCAAACCAAACACGTATTTATAAAGTAAAGAGTTCGGGGTAGAGCAAGAGCAGTGGTCCAAGATAAGATCCATGCTTATTGCTTACAGCCACACTAGTTATATATTGTATGATTAGTGCTTCGTATAGTAAATACTTCACACCAATATGCGTTATAAATTTTTGTTGCTATTGGATCTAGTAGTCATTCCTCCAAAGCTATAAGCTAGGACAAAGTCGTAAGACTTTGATAAATGAAATTGAATTCTCGTTCTCGCGAGTTACAAACCTCCTCCATATCAATCTTATCTATTTGAGTTTGTGTTGGTTTTAGATTTTTAAAAAGGTAATTATAAAAGCTAAATTTTATATATAATTAAAAAAGTTGAAAATTAATATTTTTTAAAAGTTATTAATTTTAACTTCTACAAAAATACTAGAAAAATAATTTTTTTAATAAAAAAGTGATTGTTTGTCAAAATAATCACAAATAAACACAACCTCAATATCAAAATTTTAATAAATATTGAATCAATATTGTTGGTATTGCTTCAATATGGCTAGCATAGTTACAAGTAGACGATATTATTGGATTTTAATACATTTTAATAAGAGAAAATTCCATAAATTCCAAATTTAAAATTAAAGCGTACCATTAAAAAAAAAGAAAAACGAAGAGTAATTCACTAAACTCTAAGATAAAGAATATATATATATATATATACACACACACTTAGTACTTGTTAATATTTTACCATTTCTACATGTTATGCCTTTCATGTACAATAATGGTTTGAATATATATACTATATACAATTATACACAATATGACAAGCCAATTGGTGGGAAGGCAGAAGATTTCAAAGAAGACCATCGTGGACGGCTACTCTACTAGCTTTTAAGCAGATTAATAAACTAAAAATGTATCCCCACTGGCAAACAAAATAATTATATTATGATCACAGTCACAGGCTCAAGCTTGATCATGCATTCAGACTAAAAGGAAGCTGAATTGAATCACAGGCAAAATCTGCTGGACACAGCAGCAGCACAGGGACAGGGGGAACGGCTTTGCTGCTAATATTTTTGTCATCATTAAATAAATGCTACTAACCCTGCCGTCCTCTGGCTCCGCTGTAAGTCATGTTAATGAGTTCCCTCCCATGTTACAAATAGGAGTTCAGAGAAAAAGGGCAAAACTAAACTGCCGCTTTTTATCAAAGAAGAATTAATGTGGCAGAAAGAGGGAAGAAAGAGATGAGGCCAGACGTTTGTTTACTGTCCTAAGGCAGGAAATATAGAAATAGTAAAAATAATAGAGATGAAAATATAAAAAATTTATCTTTGTATCATGTTTGGTTGTGAAGTATAAAACATGATAACTGTTTTTATTGACCAGTGGCGACTGGCGTTGATAGGCCGTAGGCGACCTGATCACCACCAGATGTTTCTGTCTTCGGATCCTATCTCCACTGTCTCCACTTTTTGGAGGAACAGAAATACAGGAAATTTTTATCGGACAAAAAAATTTTCTATCTTCATACCTCATCTCCATCACCAAATATGATACCGGGACTAATTGCCCCTATATTTCTATCCTAAGACAGAAAATAAACGCAGCCTAAGTGTCCTTGTTTGTACTAACAGATCGTCAAATTTGCTGCTAGCATAATTTTGAGTCACAACATTTTCCCCTGAGTTTAATTTTTACTAGGATTTTTTAATATTGTTATATAATTAAATCTTTCTATTAGTATGATTTTTCAAATAATAGATATATGACTTAATCACTTTTACTGATATAACAATACATGATTAGATGATAGTATATAAAATTAAACTTTTTTCCCCCTTATTTTATGGTAAAAATATTCGTTCACATGCTTATGATTCAAATGGTAAAAGGTTAAAGGAGGTTTCTTGATTCTCAAAATAAACCAAATAAAACTTAATTATTTATTTTATAAATCCCGCCAGCAGTAACATGTCACGTGATGTTAAGAATACATTGACTTGTTATCTTCGATAATATATGGAATCCTCTTTTACCTCCGTTACCCTTTCCTAAAACACTTACGTACCTTTCCAAAGCACCACACGAGTGTGTTTTTTTTGTTGGATTCAAACTTCCAAATGTGATGCTCATTTCTCGTATAGTATATAAATCATTTACGCAATCGCTAAACTCTTATGTTTCCGGTAAAATTAGGTTAGTAAAAATATTATTTTAATACCTAAAAAGTGTTTTATTATCATTAAATGTGATAATAATTCCTACTTCTCTCATTAACTCATTGCATACAATGATGAAAAAATGTGCGACAGTTTATAGATTGTGAAATAACACTTTTCCTTGCTTAGAGTCATACGTACTTTCGCTGTGATAAGCTCGTTTTGGATTGAATATGATGTTTGTTTGAGTCCTTTTTTTTTTTGTGGGTCTGAGACTAATTTCAAATGAGAGCAGACAGACACAGCTCCTTCTGGGCCTAATTAATGGATCTCATCTCAAACCGACCGAAAACTTGTGGATCCAAACGTCAGAAAGAAAGTCGTTTTCCGTTCCACATTGATACTGGAAGATACAAAATTATTCAATAATTAAATTCTTTACACGTATACACTCTGGTTCAATTATACAGATCATATACGTAGATCCTTTTAAAACTAGTGCCGTGTTCAAAGAATTCAAAAAATTGCATGTCAAAAAATGATTTTTTTTATCATATTTAGAAATCTTAAAACAAGATATAAGTTTATTTGATTGAATTCGTATTAATTTGATGTATTATTAAATTTATATTCCGAAATTATTAATACAAAATGGAATTCGAAATTACTTTTAGAAAATAAAACCTTGTATCTCAAGCTCATTAATAATGAAAGAGATTTTACTTATTTAATAATAGTGAAATATTAATTTTTATAAATAACTTTAAAATTAAATGACTGTTAATTTATTTAATTGAATTTAAAATTAAATTGATTTTGCTTCCTGTCAAATGTGATATGATTCATAAAACTTTTTAAGAAAATATTTATTAAATTTTAAGAATTATATTACTTTTTTTTTTTTATCGTTCTAAACACAAGACTATTTTAACATTCTAAGCATAAGTTTGAGTTTCCAATACATTGGCATCATAAACTTATAAAAAGTGTATATTTTTTACTGAAAACATATTTTATTCCAACAAAAGCAGATATATTATGAATAAAAGTTGGGATAGGGCCTTTATGCTAAAACCATATGTAGTGGTGGGTGACGATACGCTGTGCTTTGGTATATATTTCTTTTTTCTTGCATCTTTTGAGAAGAAAAAATGAGTTTGACTCAGATGTCAAATTTCCAATCTTTTGTTTCCAAGCTTTCTCTTTCTTGTTTTAAAATCTTGTTACTGTGTTTTCTTTCTAGGTTCATGCATGTAACATTGCTTGCAAGTCCAGGAATATGTGTTAGCTGACTTGAATATATGCCGCTATTATATTAGCGAATATTTTCAGCATGCCTTGTCTGTAAAAAACAACCTTTTATCTAGCGGGGTCTCACATATATTGCAAATTACAAATACTGTTAAGTCTTGATTCTTGACATTTGATTCCGCCATTATGCATTGAAGTAGTACAGATACTTTATTCTCTGCCGCATCCGTTATGAAATGTGCTGGACAAATTTTATGAAAATGATTGAGACTCAATTTCTATGCATTGAAAGTAAAAACTCAGTATATAAAAAAAGTATATAATTATTTAATTATATATTATTATATTAGTCACAATAATTAATTTTTTTATTCATTACTTAAAATGTTATATGAATAAAAGAATTTGAGTGAATGAAGGTATAAAATATTTTACAACCTATGTCAATACACTAAAATTAAATTTGAATGAATATTATTGCAATAAAAACTTAATCTTAATATATTGGCTATCAGTACATAAATAATTTACATAATTATCTAATTGTAGGATAGTATATAAGCAAACATATTTAGTTTTTATGATTGTAATCCCAAAATTAGTTAATTTAATAAGAATAATGTTATTTGGACATCTAAAAGTAGGTGCCCAATTAAGACACATACTCTATTACCTTACTAATTATCCATCACATGTAATGGTTATGCTGAATAATATTTTTAATTTAATAATATACAATTAGATATCAATATTATTCTTCACAAACAAACCAAAGTTCAATTAAATAATAATTAAAATCTAAATATAAGCCTTTTTATTATACTTTAAACTATGATAATTATAATTATTTTAATTTTTTTATTTAAATAAAATATTTGATTAACCATTTTATTAGCATAACTGAAATTTATTTTAAAAAGTTGAAGTATAGTTTAAATATTTATTCTTCATATAAAAATTATAATCATAAATACACATACACTGCAAAAATTATACAAATAAATATTTATTGTTATAATTATATATATGTCCAATGCATATAAAACCCTCAAGATAAAATAAATTAGTTTGTACAAATAAATTTTAAATAAATCTCAATCTCTCTCTCTGTCTCTCTGTCTCTCTCTCTATGTATATACACAAAATATAAATCAAGATGATGTTTTGCTTTATTTGGTTGTATATATGTACAACGTAACCTTATTTGGCCAATGTTTTTTATTTACAATTTTGGTTTTGAATAACAATAATTGAAATCGTTTTATTTTGTAAATTCGAAGCGCAAATTAATTTCAGAATCAAAAGAGATAATGAGGGACTAGCATGTCTAATAATAAATGGCGAAATACTCAATTAAAAATAAGTTCATGTAACTAGAATAAACTAATTAACACTATTGAATTAGAATTGCCTTGTTTGAAAATTTTAAATACAAAAAGTGCATAAATGAGAGAGTTTAATTATGTCAAAATTACATTACGCACCACCTGCATCACATGATACCATTATTATTACATAATATCTTTTTGTGGGGCACATCTTATAGAAATAAAATAGATACATTATAATTTTTATATCAAGCAAAATATATATATATATATATATATATATATATATATATATATATATATATATTCTAAGTTTAATTATATATATAAGATTTAATGGCTCGAATTTATTTTTTTCATTTTTATAATAGATTGCTTCTCTAGTCTGAATTGATTAGCTAATCTATTAGGTATTATTCAAGAACGAAATGAGATGCATTTGAAATGGTGTGCGAAGGTGAGGCCGGAGGGGCCAAAGAGGAGGGATGAGAGTTAGGGAGTTGTCAAATCACACACACCACCCAATGACGCTACTGGGACGGCTGAGATGCGGCTGCGCCCAAAGTGAATCCAAAGCGCTCGAAAAAGTGCCACTGAGTCATCAAAAAATCATAAAGTACTAAAACTCATGCTTGACATGCATATGCATTTTCCTTTACTATCTTGACCGGTTCTTTTGCCACTGTTCTTGAAGATTCTCCCCATACGCGTATTCAACTGCTTGTTTTTTTTTTTTTTTTTCCCCACCAATGAAAGAAGCCTATACTATTGATTATAGTAGTTTTGCATCACTAGCATTGGTTAAAGCAATATTATCACTTGGCAAAACTAGAATATATTATTCCATTCTTAACCCTATTACTTTGTGTAAATGGCCATCTGTAAAGATATTGGGTATGCTTCTTGGATGATGAAACAATACCAAGGGATGTCACTAACGAACCTAGCTACCTACAATGAAGTACGACAAGAGTATCGATTCTCAATTAAAGTAACAATTATATGCATGATTAAACGAGATAACAATAAAACAGTAATTGTTTCAGATTTTAGCAAACAGTGATGCACATTCACTAAATGGAAACAAAAAATTCTTTTGGTCAAATGTACCTTTAGATATGCAATTTACTTCATTATTGACGTTTCACCATCACAATGACATTTTGAGCATCAGTAAATGGACTTATCAGTATGATTAACTCATGATCATTCACTCATATTTTACTGTGATTTTGGTTCATTCTTATGTTTTGTGGTTAGTGATTTTGACTCCTTATGTTTTTTCGGTTAGCAAGTCGTATGTAAATAACTCTATAAACACAATTGATGCGTTGGGAGATATATATCTTTACCTTGAACTGGTTTTCTCTTCAGTTTCTTTTTTTTTTTAAATTATTTTACAAATAATATAAAATGAAAAAATTTACACAGCTGAGTTATTGCACACGTTTCTCAAATTTGAAATATAGTCACGTGTGAATGTGATTAATTAATAATTACACACATTTATATAGTTCATACTTTTGCAGTTTATAGATCTGTGTATTACTACAATGGCAGTCATATGGTTAATTAGTTATATATGCACACGATTCCACCCTCTCTAGCCATATATGTCACGTATCACCTTCATATATCAGGTGACATTTACTAATTGGTAAATTTTACTCTCATATCACATGCAGTTTACAAATTAGTAAATTTAAGTTAATCAAAATTTCATCTTTCAATTTTAATTTCTTTATTCGTTGGTATCTTTTTCGTATCGATACAGATTGGTCCATTTTAATATCACAAGATTAATTACATTTTTTCTACAAGAGTCTTTTTTATTTTTTGGAAAAAAATTGAACTGGCATTTTACTCCTAAAATATCAAAACTATTTATGACCTCAATTAACATATGTAGTGGGTAACTTGTGTTACATTTTAACTAGAACTAAATGATATCAGTATAAAACGAGTCATAAAAATGCTAAGGACTAAAGTCCTATTTCAAGTATTAGTTTTTTGGTACTAAATCAAATCAAATTGCTCAAACGAAACATTGTTAGGGTTATAAACACAGGAAAAATTCTATATTCTCCTAATGAATTCTTCTAATAATCCTTATAATTAATAAATAAGAAAATATTGAATATCTTATAAATAAATTTAATTTATAAAAATATCAAAGTATTCAATTTTTTTTCTTATTTAGTAATTTGAAGAACAATCCAAAAGATGTTTTAGGAGAATGTGACAAAGCTAAATCATATAATCATAGGTAAGTAGATTATTAAATTAATTGTCACTCGGACAGTGTTGAACAAGAAAATAAAATATTTTTTACGTGTAGAAAATATAATTAAGAAGGCATACGTGTGGCATGTTAATGTAATCTCATTGATATCCAATTGCTTTGATATTTTACTATTTTAATTAATTTATGATTTGTAATTAGAATCACCTCATAACAAGAATATAGAATATTTGAAAACTACCAACAAAACCTGGCACAGTTGGTAAGATGACTAGGTCCTTTAAGCATGTATCAGGGGCTCGACTCCTGCCATAGAAAGAGGCTTTGTTGGGAGAGGTAAAACTCACTTCGATGATCTCCATGCATCGGAGGGATTAGTTTTGGACTACCGAGTGGGGATATCCTTGAGCAATAAAAAAAAAAATTTGAAAACTCACAATTTTAGACATTCTTCGTTATAGCATTATAAACTTAAATTATGATATTAAATGCGTTTTTCTTTTCTTTCACTGGCATTGGATGCGAAGATCTCGAATGTTTTAAAACATATATTTGACACCAAGCACATGATAATGCGATTTCTTACGCTGATTGAGCGTTTTTCTAAGGCTCCTAGACCGCGCTTTCTGTCTTCAAAATATTTGCTGAAAAAAAAAAGCAATAAAAGCAAAATAATTTTATCCCATTTTTTAATAAGTGTTCATATATAAAATTTTATTTTTTATTTTTTAAAATTTTTTAAATAATATTAATTATTTTTTTTATGATGCTATTAAAAGAGAAAGTTGATGAATATATTAAACATTAAAGAGGCTATTAAAGTACGTGACTATAAAAATAGGGTTATAAAATATATTTAAATTTTTCAAATTTTAATACTATTCAATCATTGTTTTAAAATAAATACTTATTAGGGATACAACATGTTACTAACTAATATTTGGATAGTGTTACTCTCAACCGCGCTGCACATAATGGCGAATACACGTACCAATGGCACGAGGAATCACTGCTTTATGTACTTTTCCGCAGGCAGAAACAGGACCCAGCTGTTCGCTATTCACAAGGTTCAGTTTTTCAGATTATCAAACTTTATTGGACAGTATTACCCTTAACACATTTTTTAATAATTTATTATGCTGTTTGTAAATTACTAGCGGCCCGACTAGCACATTAAGCACGTCGAGTCATCTATCTATTGATGTTCGTACATTAAAATAAAAAGAGAAATATATGAATAAATTAATTCTATGAAATATATAATTTTATATAAAATTATTTAATATTATATTTTATTTAAATTAAAGATTTTATAATTTTTATATTATTTTATTACACTGAAAAAAGATGGTTACATGAAAAAAAAAAGAAAAAGTTGGAGGTAAATGTGATTGTAATTGGTAGACTTAAAAATAAATTTCAATAGAATGAGGAGGCACCAAAAGGTGGTTGTTCACCACAATCTTCTTTATTAATAGTATAGATAACTATAATAAAATCACTTCTTTTTCATGATTTTAATAAATAAAAGATTTTTAAATTTTCTTTTGAGTATTTATATTTGTTTAATACAAAATTTGAAATCTTTATATAAATAAATATCTATGTATTATTTAATACAGTATTTATAAACAAATGATTTCTCTATTTTTTAATAAAAAATGATAACGTGTCAATTATTATAAGCATATGAAATGCATATCATTTAACATTTTAGGAAGAAACAGAAAACACATAACAATTTGCACAAAAATCTTCCAATAGAGCATTTTTAGCTTGGGATAATTTTATGGGACGTAACAAGCATAAAATTATTTTTTGCTAATTTACATCAAATTTCACGTGCCCCACGATGTTCTAGGTCAAAGTATAAGTTATTGATACTTTTCGCTATTGAACTTTGGGCATTTAGGATGCAACACCCCACTACTTTGTCTGATGTTTATACAAAAATAGTATTGAATGAAGTAGCCTCTTGAAAAATAATATATTTTATGGTCTCTTATAATTCAAAATATAGAATAAATTAGTCATTTTTTATTATTTTAATACACTTACTTGTTGTATTTATATTTTTACTAAGAATTAAGTTGTCTTAAAAATTATTCAAAAAATATAAAGTGAAACTAATTTGTTTTACATCTTTCTTGTTGAAAAAT
Source organism: Dalbergia cultrata (assembly GCA_031216105.1). Taxonomy (NCBI): domain Eukaryota; kingdom Viridiplantae; phylum Streptophyta; class Magnoliopsida; order Fabales; family Fabaceae; genus Dalbergia; species Dalbergia cultrata. Next base: position 1,364,734 of record CM062348.1, on the reverse strand, counting down.
CATGATATGTATTTTGTTTAGGGTTTTACCATAACTTATTAATTTTGAGTAATCTGACAATACTTTTAACATTGTAACAGATATAACTTTTTACTATATTTATAAAATTTAACATTACTGTCTTAATGTCATATCAATAGAGTTAATTATTAAATAACAATAATTTATATTTAGACAGGTCATAGTCACAAGGTTTGGTCTATACTTTAGATGGTGACCTTATACATTGCATTATAGTCACCAGAGGATGAACTAACCAAAATTGAAGCGTGTTTAGGTTCACATTTCAACATGGAAAAATCATGGTCAAAGTTATTATCATGTATTAAGTTGTTACGTGACATGTGTATCATGTTTGAATGATAAATATCAATATAGTCTTAGATTGAAAATCATATACAAGAAGAAACCAAAAACTTGTTTTGATGTAGAAAGACTGCAAAGTATAATGAAGGAAATAGTCAAATTTATTTTTAAAAAACAATATATTGTTAATTTTTTAAGTAAATTTTAATTAATCATCGCTCTTAACCCAAGTTATGTGAGTAATTTTAGAAAAAAATTTTTAAAAAAATTACTTGAACATGTATATATATATATATATATATATATATATATATATATATATATATATATATATATATATGTTACATCTATTTATTCCTACACTAATTGGGGGGCATTTAAGTCTATTAAAGTCAATTAGTATAATAAAAGTGAAGGGGAAACTAGGAAAAGGCGTGTAGTAGCGTAGATATAGAAAGAGGGACGCGACGAGAGTGTGGGTGGGGAGTAGCTGAGTAGCAGTAACCGTGCAGCTGCAGAAAACCCCAAACCCTGCTTCCTTTTTAGCTACTACTCCTCGACTATCACTCGCCCCCTCCGCGCGTGTTTCCACCCACCTTCTCTCCATTCCAAAACGGGAGCAACTCGTACAAGTTCCTCTCTCTCTCTCTCTCTCTCTCTCTCTTTGTATTGAAGCAACACAACTAACGACGAAGGAAGAAGTAGTTTTGCGCTTTGGATTGATTCGTGTTCCTTTGGGAGCAAATTGCTCCCTCCATTAAACCCTTGATTCTTCCCCCATTCTCTCCCACGGTGACTCTCTTCACCTTTTCCTAAATTTTCTATATCCTTTTTTTAATTAATTCTATTTATGCACTTTTTTTCGGTTATCTTTTTTTTTCCTTCTTTCTTATTTTTCCCGCAGATTCGTTCTCGTTTTGCCTTGCTACGTTTCATTCACACTCTGCTTTTGTATTATCTGATTACGCCCTGTGATTTTGTTAGAAAATACTTGTTTTTCTTCGTTTATGTTTGCGTGTTCGAATTGTTTCCACTTTTGGAAAAAAAAGAGAAGCAAAAGAAAAAAAAAAGGTGGCTTTGATTTGGCTTCTTGTTAATGCGTAAGGCAACAATGCATATGGGAACAGCCGTTGAATCGTGATGTGCGCGACTTTAACGTGCTTCTACGCTCCTCTTCACTTTCAAGTTTGTCATTTGTATCTGTATATTACGTGTTTTTTTGTTTTCATTTTTTTATTTTTTATTTTTGGTGTTTTAGGAGTGAAAAAAAAAAACATGATTTTTGGTTGGTCATCGTAATTGGGTTTTTGGAATGTTGTAGGGAGGTTTATATGCTAGTCTCTTTTATTTTTTATTTTTTATTTGTTTTTATGTTGTGCATGAGGCATTGGTGGGCTGTGATGAAATCGGGAAGAAAATACCCATGCAGAGTAGCCTGATTTTATGCTATTTTATTTTCCCTTTTAAGAATCTGCATTCGTTTTATAGTTGTAATAATAATAATAATAATAATTTGATTTAAATTTACTATCCTGCGTTATGGTTCCATTTGTTCCTCGTTATTTCATGAGTCACATTCTGGTATTTGAGTGTTTATGAATACACATTGTTCCCATGACGTGTCATCGCTTTTTTGTTTGTTCAAGTAACAGTAGAGGTGGAAAACCAAGAACAAAACTTCCGTCTTGATGTTGCTATTAGTTGTTTGTTCTTGATCTTTGAACAACTGGAAATTTTTAACTTGATCAAGCTAGTAATTTTTTTATCACTTTGGTTAATTATCGTTTCTTAACTTTCCCTGGTGTAATGCTACCATAACTGATCCTATAGTTGCAAGTTTCCTTTTTCTATTTATATAGGCATAGGGTGAAGTGATAATTTGTGCATGACACTACTTCAATCATCCCACTGACAAAAATAGCACCTTTATAATGCTATTTCTATTTGGTTTTCAGACAAAGGCCATTCAGTTGTAGTGTTTGGCACTTACAAATGGATCTAGAAGAGAAATTCCTTGCTAAAGGTATGGTACTGAGCTTTTCTGGAGTCCACTCTCTTATAATCATGCTTTGGATTAGATAGATAGTTGATTTTATAATTCACTGGCTGGTATAAGTTATGTGTCTAATGACTCTGTTACGTTACCAGTGCGTTTTTCTGTTGAAAAACATGCTTCTATTTTGTTCAAATATGCCTAACCTTGTGGTTTCTTTTGCTTTCTTTCATAGCAAAGACTACTTGTTATGTTTAGTTTTGGTCCGCTATGTGGGACGAATATTGGAAGTGATAGAAAGTGTTACTAAAAAGCTTTTTTGTCTTTATATGGTAATTATACTTTATAGCCTCATTATTTGTTGCTTTTGAACATTATTATGTGCATGCTTTATCAGTGAAAATTCAGGTGTTCCAGTTAGATGGTCTTGCAGTTACCTTTACCTGATTTTTTGGTTCATATGATGAAATATATCATGATTATGTGCTAAAATGGAATAATGCATTGACCTGATATCCCCTGGTAGTAATATGTATGCTTGAGACCAAATCTGCTATACTGCTATTTTCTTAGAGTGAAGATTTATGTCATAGCAGGGTAAGCTTGTGAGCGTTTAATAATTACTGAACAGATATGGTTACTTCCCCTCAGTCTGGTATAGCTGTGGAAGGTAATTGTGGCAATGGTTTGCTAAAAATAGGGTCCAACAGGTACCCTCTCTTTTTTTTTTGGGAATAATATAATACTAAATTAAAAAAATAATGTATTGTTTTTGTTATATGGAAGTGTTTTAATTTTGTGAAACTGCTATGATACCTTAATAGTAATAATAATAATAACAACAATAATGTGGAACGGGAGTTATGCAAGTTTTTGTTTCACTAATTTAAGCAAGGCTATTTTCTATACTGTTAGGATTGTAATTTTTTCCCCTATAGGACTCTTCTACCTGTATTCTTAAGGATATTTTCAACAAGGACATCCTTTTTTTTTTTTTTCCAAAACTTGTGGATTTAAATTCTGACCTATAAGTGATGTTCTTTTTTGAACATATGAAATATTAACACATTAATGTGTGATGCTGTTATGGATAGAGAATTAGAGATTATAATTATAAATAATTGAAGGACATATATTCTTCCCAATGCAATTATAGGTTATAAATGTGAAGAGAAGGTATTGATTGTTGATTTTATCCCTTGTTTACTCTGGTAGCACTTAAAAAGTATTTCTGCTAGCCAAGTTGTTTCGTCTGGCTGCGAAAATTAAAAATTAGACTAGGGTCCCTAAAGTTTGGCTGAAAATATTTCTAATATATCTCCTCCAACTGCAGAAGATTCTTTTGGATGAAAATCCACAAGTATTGAACTCATTCTTCCAAAAGTATTTCTTCAAAATTAATTCTTATGAAGTGCATTATTCTTAAAAGTAATTCCATACCAATTGCTCAAGCATGCACTCAGTGGTGTCAAATATAGGATACAATAGTTTGCTGAATAGTTAAAGATGGAGGGCGCTCTTGAGGTGCTATGTAGTTTTAAGATTTAATGCCTTGTTGAGGTTAAAAAGCACCAAGAAGCATGCCTCACTAAAGAAAGGTGTTAACCTAAGAAAAAGAAAACTGTAGTGCATTTAAGTGATTTGCAGTGTTTGTCCAACTAAGTTAACTATTCAAGCATAAATTCATAATAAAAATTAAACACTATGATGTTCAATTTACAAAACTCCTCACTGCTTGCTGCTGAGAGGGATCAACAACTACTCATTCTTTTAAGCATCTGACCATTTAACCCCTTTAGCATTGCAGTTAGCAAGTTAGATGGCTAGTTTTCTGAATGTTTTACCATTTCAATCAGGTACTATGCCTGAATAAGTTGCCACAAGGTTCTGACCCCTTTGGGCACCTTGCCTGACTCCTTGAGGCACACTTTTTTTTGGTGTCTTTGACTAAACTGAGCTGTTCCGCCACTATAAGCTGGTGGTTATACCTTACAATATTGAAAGAGCGGTACATCCTTCCACTTCCACAAGCTATCAATGTGGTTTCTATGATTGAGTACACGTCTTGCATCTTGGAATCATATGGAATTAGGCTATTCAAATTTATTGGATAAATGAGGTATTTAGTTACATTTGCACATAGTTCACTTCATCTTTCGCTAAAATGTTCTGGTTGTATATATTTTTGATACATACTTACATAAAATAACATTTATGGGACAAACTTCTTCAGAAGATATCAGTTTGCATGATGTATATCGTGTTAATAATTTTTATATTTTCAAATCAGTGAGACTGATTTCCAATTTATTCATACATTTAAGATTAGCTTATGTTATAGTCTTCAAATATAAGAAAATATCAACATTTAATTACGTACTTATTGAGAGCAATTTTTCAAAATCTGGTATGGAAAGTTGTGATGAATCCTCATAATTCATAAAGTCAATGGTAGGATCGAATTGATAGTCACATTCCATATTTGAATGATGTACCATATACCATGTACATGTATAAAATTTTGTACCAGTGTGAACCTCTTAACTGATATTTATAAAATATTTAGTAAATTAAAAGTAAAGCTTTGGCGCTTGCTTCTGTGCCTGCATTGATCCCAGTCTTATATAAGTGTTTATCAGTCATAGCAGCCACATGTTTGGCTTGGATGCTCCTTAAGGAGTAGCTATGTTGTCGGTGGCTATACAGGTGCTTCCGTAGTATGAAATTTAAGATATCTCTTATTCTTTTTCTTTTTAACCTGTGGTAGGCATGATCTGCTGTTTATGAGGTATTGACTTTCCCAATCTCAATTTTTTCCCACTAACCTCTCATTTGTTTAGCTTATTTAGATATTTGAATGATTTCAGATTGCTTGTTGTGTAAATGATTTTACTGCTTCTGCTGTTGTGAATGTTCTTACTTTTGGTGAGATCTGATATCTTATTGTTTGAATTTATTTCGAAGATCATTTTATATATTTTTCTGATTCAGGATGGTGTGAGACTTTACCCATCGCATTTTATGGTAGCTTGTAATCTGTTTGTTTTGTTCAAGATCTGTGTAATCTGACTGTAGGAACTTGATTCCAGGTCTTGTCATTGGCAGTTGTTCATTTATAGGTAGAACTCCCATAATTGATTTATATTAGTGTTGATGTGGTTGGTTCCCTCAAATGATTTTGCCTGATATATTGTTTGGTATTAGCTTCTGCTCTTGGTTTCCATATTGATTTCTGGGAGTTTTGAAAGCTTTTAAATTTGAAGATGGATTGACTTAAGATTGGGTCTGTTGATGCAAAGAGAAATGTTTTATAAAGCAATCACTGTCCTCCATGGAGCCAACATTTGAATGCTATTTCTTGATCAGATGGTTTTGATTTCCTTTGACTTTAAAAGAATTTTATTTGAGTATTTCATCAATATTTGGATACCATGTGTAAACATTTTCAGATTTTCTTGGATTTTGCATATGATCTATTTGTTTCTCCATACATACATAATATGTCTGACAATTTTTTCAGTTCTTCAAATCGTCTACAGCAAATTCCTGTGAACTGCGCTTAATTTATTCAACCTATTCTATCCTATCTCTTGTCCTCTGTTTCTTTATCGTACCCTATTTGTGGCTAGATGCCACTAATGATGGATTGGGGATATATTTTTCCTTAAATGCTCTGAAGTAGTCTGCCATCGGTGTTATTTCTGTTCAGTTGACAGTTGTTGTATTATTTCTTAGTCTTAGTTTTATGGATTATAGTAGTTCGATTTTCCTTCTGTTTCTCAAGAGGCTTACTTTACAGTTGGTTGGCATTTTGTCCAGTTTCTGGTGTTCAAAGCCTGTCTTCCAGTGTGCAAAGTACTCCGGAAAAAAATGGCCACTCTGATGATGCTTCAAGAAGTTCAGAACTCCTCCAGGAGTTTCTGAAATCTGGTCCAAAGAAGGAACTTCTTCGAACATGCTTTGATAAGGACAAAAAGAATGCTTCATCGAAGAGCAGGATGACTGAAACTAAGTCAACTGGTAAGATGATTAAAAAACAAGACTCAAAAAAAGCTTCTAGTCTTAGCAATACATCCTCCCGGAAGCAACATCGGAAGGCTGAAAACCCCACGCGACTCTTGCCTACCTCTGATCAGTCTTCTGAATTTGGACATGCAAACTCCTGGATCTGCAAAAATGCTGCATGCAGGGCAGTTCTATGTATAGATGACACTTTTTGTAGAAGGTGTTCTTGCTGCATTTGTCACCTTTTTGATGATAACAAGGATCCTAGTCTTTGGTTGGTATGCTCATCTGAATCTACTCAAGGGGACTCCTGTGGGTTGTCTTGCCATATGGAGTGTGCCCTTCAACATGAAAAAGTAGGAGTTATTGACCATGGGCAACTGATGCAACTAGATGGTAGTTATTGTTGTGCATCATGTGGTAAAGTTACTGGGATACTTGGGTAAGTAATTTTCTTAATCCACTGAGCTATCAATGATTTATGTCTTGCCTCCTACTACATTTTTTCTGTTGATATGGTTTGGTTTTGGTGAATCGTTTACAATTTCTGTGGTTCAACAGAAAAATACTTCTTGGTTTGCATTCTGATTGTACATTGACTAAAGAATTTAAAAAGATATGCCTATGTTTCCTGCCTCTTCTCTGTCCATCACTCAGTAACTTGACATGCTTGTGGCAGTAAAGTAAATATGCAACTGCTGCAGTTTTGCAACCCTTGATGTATCTTTTTGATGAAATTGAATTTCACTGTGGCATTTTCCAGTTCCTTTGATATTATAGTGAAACTGAAGATATGTTGGTTTAAGTAAACTTCCATTTTTTATCACACCATTTTTTTATACCCTGTTTCAGTTCCATTTTATAGTTATACCACATGCCACTTGTGTGTTGGTTCAAGTAAATTTCTAGCTTTATTGTGCTGACCTTGGTGGTTCATGTTTAAAATTGGCAGATGCTGGAAAAAGCAGTTGAGTATAGCAAAAGATGCCCGCCGTGTAGACGTACTCTGTTATAGGATATATTTGAGCTACAGGCTCCTGGATGGGACTTCGAAATTCAAAGACTTGCATCAAATGGTACAAGAGGCAAAGGCTAAACTGGAGACAGAAGTTGGTCCAGTTAATGGGGTGTCTGCCAAGATGGCACGTGGCATTGTCAGCAGGCTCCCTATAGCCAGTGATGTGCAGAAACTCTGCTCTCTTGCTATTGAGAAAGCTGATGGTTTGCTGGCTACTGTTTCCAATGTGAATCCAGATTCCAGAGGTTGGACCTTATGCTCTTATTATTATTATTTTTTTAAAAAAAATCTTGTTGCTTTTCAGGTCAGTCTCATTTATTTGGTGCATGATGACATTTATTTATCTCACAGAGGGTACACTTCCTGCCGCTTGCAAGTTTGTTTTTGAAGAGGTAACAACTTCTTCTGTCCAAATCATTTTACTTGAATTATCAGATGTGTCATCTGAGGACATTAAGGGATACAAGCTCTGGTATTACAAGAGTAGGGAGGAATCACACACAAAAGATCCTGTTTCTGTGTTTCCCAAATCTCAGAGGAGGATTTTGATATCCAACCTTCAGCCTTGTACAGAATATACTTTTCGGATTGTATCTTATACTGATACGGGCGACCTGGGTCATTCCGAGGCTAAGTGTTTCACCAAGAGCATTGAGATAATTCAAAACAATCTTCCTTCTCGTGCTACGATGCGTAAGAAAGAGAATCTTCAAACTGGGGGTAGCTCTTCTGGCTCCAAGATTGAGCCCAATCGCACAATAGAAGACTCTGGATTTAAGGTTCGAGACCTTGGAAGAATTTTGCGTCTTGCCTGGGCTCAAGAACAAGGTTATTTTGAGGATTTTTGCTGTGCTGATATGAAACATTGCTGTGGACAAAGTGAAATGGTCAAGCCTAAAATTCCAGAAGAGCAGCTGCCTTCAGTTTCACGAGGCCTTGATTTAAATGTTGTTTCAGTGCCGGATTTAAATGAAGAGCTAACACCTCCTTTCGAGTCTTCCAGGGATGAAGATAATGGTTGCACTTTAATGCAGGCTGTTGAAGCAGATGATGATGCTGCCTCCCATGGTCTGGAGAAAAATGGTTTAGCAAGATCACATGGGAGTGGTGATTCCCAAACCTGGACCCGTGGGACAACAAGAGAAGTGCCAGCTGTTGACTCTTGCATGGATGTTTGTAGGAAAAGGATAGCAAGCACAAATGAAGAGACACATGATTGTGACAGCACTTTGATAAATGGTTCTCCCATACGCATATCTGACGGTTCATGCTCCCTGGATGAGAACTTTGAGTATTGTGTGAAAGTAATACGGTGGCTAGAATGTGAGGGTCACATTAAACAGGAATTTAGGTTGAAATTGCTAACATGGTTTAGTCTGAGGTCAACAGAGCAAGAACGCAGGGTGGTAAATACCTTCATTCAAACTCTCATCGATGACCCAAGTAGTTTGGCAGGGCAACTGGTTGACTCTTTTTCTGACATAATATCCAACAAGAGGCCGAGAAATGGATTCTGTGGTAAATCGGTGGCATCAAATTGAGGGTGTGGAATCCTGCTATACAAGTTTGCTCTCGCGTCAATCTTACCATAACCATTTTATGCCACAAAGTCACCCGTCTGATTGTTTTTGCCTTCCTTGTACAGGCATTTTTTAATTAATCACCCTCGAAGTGATTCATTTTTATTGCAGATAATTTCTGTCTGTCTTGCTTAAAGGATTTGCATTGATGGTGGCAAACAGTAACTCATTTTTCCTGGTAGGGAGGATCGTTGGACTTGCGTTTCAAGATGTAGAAGGCATTTTGCTATTCCCTAAATTACTGCAATTGTTTTCAGTTATGAATTTAATCAAGAAAGATATTTAGTATTGAAACCTCTCATTACCATTATTTGAAGTACATTTTATTTGATCGCCGATTTCATTCATACGTGCCATTTCCTTGTTTTTATTTTCCCACTCGCTGGTGAGTTGGCAAAGGAAAATGCTTGCTTCATCCAACTATGGGTAGAGCGATGCTCAGCATAACTCAGCTAGGGATGCAACCTGTGTTTATTGATTTGATTATTCTTAACAGTCAAAGGGTATTGATGATGTTAAGTCAACCTGAACGTCAGGTAACTCATTGGCTATCTGAACTCTTAACTGCTGCTGGTAAATTCGATAAAAACAAATGGATCGAAAATTTTGTTTGAATAATGACGAATGTTTAACGGCCGTTGGATTTCCTTGATGGATCAAATATAGTTGAGGCAAAACTGAAATGGTTGTACAAAGTTCATTGCCCCAAAAGGGTATTCGTCTATTTTTGTACTCGAATTTTTTGAGCCATCAACGATTTTCCATTCGATAATTAGTCTGGGGCTCTGGGCTGTGGTATTGCATCGAGCTCTGCATGCCACTGCAGTACTACTGTTCCAAGTTGTCTCTCCCTCAGGTCTTCCTAGAATTAGTTATTGGATGCCTAAGTTGTATATGCAGTGCTGGCTTCTCACCCTACATTTTACATGCAGTGTTGGCTTCTTGCCGCCGATGTCTTTCGTGCGTGCGTAGCAAAGGAATAAAAAAACAAAACTAATACTTTATGGAGTGTAATTATGGCGCTGCCTTTGAAAACAAATGTGTATTCAGCACCCGGACGCAGAATTCTCTATTTCTACCCTTCTCTATTACTCTATTTGTTAAGCAAATTTACTAAGAGGTGTGTATGTGTGTGAGCGAGTGCGCGCTTGCGTGTTTTATTTCTTTGGATACATACTAGGGGCAAACCCGAACTAAGAAGAGTAATATTATGTCTATAATAAAATTGTATAATAAATATATACCACACATTTTATCACCATTAGATATGATGAGAAAGTGGGATGAGTATAGAGTTTAGGGTAAGTGAGAATTACTCATCACATCTAATAGTGATAAAATATATGGTATATATTTATTGTACAATTTTATTATGCACGTAATATTACTTAACAGAGAAAGGAGAAATAGCTACTCAACTACATTTGCCAATACAGCAACAGATAGAGGAACGCATTGTTTATTGCTAATATATCTGTACTGAGTATCGACTCTTCCATCGATCTGTCACCTTTGTCAATGCAATTCACTGTAGTCCACATTGTATTGTGTTGACTTGAAAAGTCATGGGGAGCCGTTGGGTGGAAGTTGAGCTAATATAGTATTAGCTAACCAGGAATTTGAAGAGATTTTTGCGTGGTTGCTTAGATTCGGATTTAATGACAGAAGCAAATCCAATACTTTGAATGCCAGTCATATACAAACAAAATGTTGCTTTCTAAGAAAAAAAAGCATTGCATTCGCCTTTCCTATCAGTTTGAAAAGAATGTTTTTAGAGTAAGGAAAAGTCGTTGCTTTAAACTATTTAACGCTTAATTATTGTGTAGGTACTAGCCCACTACTTTTACTATTTGTTTTATGAGTTGTTTAACAAGAGCATTTTCCATTTAGACATACATGTAGCTATCCCTGAATTTACGTGATTCATCTAAGCAATATCAAGCTCAACTAAATGGTGCATTCGATCGTAATCAAATGGCCATAGATTATAAATGGGCAAAGCATTCGGTTAAGCTAGGGATTGGCCTTAAGATAAGCTCCTGAAGCTTTTGTTTACCGAATATATCTGCGACATACGGTCTTTTGTGCTTTGTAAGTGCATACGTAAAAACTCAGTTCGAGTAGCTTGATGGCAATTCCAGAGACATACGGTGATCTTGCACAGAAAACTACGCAATCCTCTTATTACATCAATACATTGGAGACAGCACGTACGTATTTCTTGATGTACTACGAGTCAAAAAAGAAGATGGGATGATGGGTTGAACATGCGTGTAGGGCCCAACCTCCAACACAGTCAATAATTTCCCTTATTTTCTTCCTCCAGTTAGTGACACAACACCAGTCACAACCCGTAGTTTCTGCTTCATTTGTGGTTGTTATATTGAACCTACCACCGTCAACCCAAACATAAATGGCGACACCGCAAAAGGCTCTTTCAGCCGCTTTGAATGCCAGAACAGAAGGGTCAGGGAGTGAGACTATTGTGTTTGGTCATGGCTTTGGAACCGACCAGTCCATCTGGGACGAGATCGTTCCCATATTGGCAGAGAACTACCGTGTGGTACTGTTTGACTGGCCATTTTCTGGAGCCGTAAAGGATGAGAACCTTTACGACCATGTGAAGTACTCTTCCTTGGAGGCTTTTGGGGATGACTTGATCACTGTCATGAGTGAGTTGAACATCAAAGCTGCGACTTTTGTTGGCCATTCCATGTCCGGCATGATCGGTTGCATTGCCTCCATCAAAAGACCTGACCTCTTTAAGAGGCTTGTTCTCGTTGGTGCTTCCCCAAGGTGCGTACTTTACTCTTAATTTGTATAGTTCTCCGTAATTTTTGCAGGTTTTGCTTATATATTCAATTTCTCATCAATTATAAGATAAATCTCAAATTTTTAAGTCTATCATGAATTCTTTATTATCGGTCATTGAATGATTATTATTTTTATTGAATAGTTTGATCTAATAATTAATAGCACAGGGTCTATGATAGACCCAAATGTAAGAGGTCTATCACAAAACCTGACTTAATTTGTAGCCTTACTTGGATTGTTTCATAAATTGGTTATTCTGCTTTGGTTTGATTTGATTCCAAAACTTCTTCCACTCCTTTTTGTGATTGAGTCAACAAAATCTATGGCAAACCTAATAGTTTAAGTGTAGGCATTAAGATTGTGTAGTGACCACTTTGTCATGAAACCATTTCTTCCAAACACTTAAATAGATAGATAAAAACTTATGAATGATTTTATATTCTAATGTGTTTCCTCATATAAACAAAAAAATTAATCTAAGGATGGTAGCGTCCACTATCTTCACTTATCTATCACATCTAAGGATGATAGAGTGTATGTCCTAATTAGACATTCATTTTTAAGTGTTGAAGTAATATTGTTATCATATAATTAAATACCTCTTTTTTACTTAAAACATAAACCGTTTTATTAGAACTAGTATTCATAAAGACTCTAATATCATGTCATAAAATCACATTATTTCCACGTGTGTAAGTTAATGAGTAGAGTTATGTTAATGATTTTATACTCCAATTTATGTTCTTCATGTTCATGCCCGTTCATAATTTCTCCGCTTCACTAATTGAGGTTTTGCCAAATGTAATTAATTATATCATTTTGTTATGCAACAACTTTATTAATCTTACTTCAGTAATTACCTAAAACGACAAATATTTTGGAATCAGTTAAGGGACTATTCTCTGCTTGAAGACTTAATAACTGAAAACTCAATAATAATCTACTGTCTCCGATCCACTTTATTTGCCACCTTTTGCACAAACTCACAAAAACAATGCTTGATTATGTAAAATATGTTTATAAACGTAATAATAATCTTTAACATATAATTTATTCATCTTATTGAACTCACACCGGCTACGTTTTTAGATTAGTGTTTTTTAGATTAGTGTGTGGGTGAAAGGATATAATTAAAAAAAATTAACAACTAATTTTTTGTAGAAATGCGAAAGTAATGGATAAAATGGCCAAAGTTATGGATAAAGTAGACTGGACGTAGGTATTAATTCCATCGTTAATAATTAACTATAAATTGAAAAAGACTACTAATCCTCCTAATTCCTTGGTATCCCAACATAACAGGTTTATCAATTCAGATGACTACGAGGGAGGATTTAACAGCTCAGACATTGAGCAGTTACTCACGGACATTGAGACCAACTACGAAAAATTTGCATCTGCCTTCGCTTCATTGATAGCGGATCCGATTAATGATGTTTCTGTGGACAAGTACGAGAAGTGCTTGAAGAGAATGAGAGCTGAAGTTGCACTCCCCTTAGCCAAGACTGTGTTGTATGGAGACTACAGAGAGATACTTGACAAGGTTGAAACCCCATGCACTATCATCCAGACCACTCATGACGCGGCTGTTCCCCGAAGCGTAGCACTTTACATGCAGAATAAAATTAAAGGGACGGTGAATTTGGAGATCATAGACACTACTGGCCACTTTCCTCAGCTAACTGCACACCTTAAGCTAATTGAGGTGTTAAAGGCTGCTCTGGACTCGATCAGTAATTAACTAAAATTTCCATGTGAATTGGCAATAATTCCCTGGTTCGTGTATTGCATGGTAGCAGAAGCAATCAATATGCATGGGACCGTACGTATATTTATAAAGAGTGTGATATAATTAATTAATTAATTAATAATTACTGTTTGTAAGTATTTTTATAAGGGTGGAGTGAGATTAATTAGTCTTCTGCATTAAAAGTGGGAATGACAATCTACCAAAAAAAAAAGTGGGAATGACAAAGGTATATATGTATGTGTATTGTTTATTCGCTTTTTTCTACTGTAAGAATGTTACTTCAATACCTAAAAATGGATGTATATTAGGTGTTATAATAGAAATGCTCTTTATACAGCTTTCTATTTTGATTATTTCTCTTTGTATTTTTTTTTTGGTCTCTTCAATACCTTCGAGCAATTCAAATAAAATTTTCACCTCCAATCAATCCTTTATAACCTTTTACTACTTCTTTTCAACACTTTTCGTAGAGATTTCTTACGTCCTATTAATATAATTTCATCAAGCCCTCGAGCTCCAAATATAATTGCACAGGAGTAATACTATCTGGATGTTATCTTCTTTTTTTTTATGAATATTGTTAGACAATTGAGAAATTAGGCGTAAATAATTAGTGATTTTGCTTGTGTTTCGATGAATTTGACTGTGAAAAATTTTAAATATCATATTTACAAAAATCATAATTAAAATCCCAAGTTATTTTCGTATTCATTTCTAGATATTCAATTGATATCTAAAATTAACTGCAATTATCATTTCCCTAATTTCAATGAACAGATTTTTCTTTTGGTCTATTGATCAGTTGGTTTTTACCTTTTATATTGATTTTCTAATAAGTGTCATTCTTTATTTATGCGTACATATTAAGGAAATGATTAGATGAATTTAAAATTAATTAAATTTAAATGTATTTTATCACGTTACCTTTATTACCTACTTCAACACTTTTTTTATATTTAGTTTATTCACTAATTCTCTATCTCTTTCATAAGGATATCAAGGAGAAAATAATAATTAATATTATTTATAATTCATAAAAAGACAGATAATAATAGAAAATAAAATTTTGTACATGAGCTACTCTCCTGTTTCCTAAACAACAGTGAGTATGGTTTTGTGTAGCAATACCAATCCCCATAGTGGACTAAACATTTGGAAAGTTATATAGCCCGCAAGACCGCCAAAAGCGGATGGCATCTGTATCTGATCTGTTAGTAAGAGGAATACAGCATTTTATCCCAAAACAAACACAGCACAATAATTTTATATAACCACTACTCTCAATTCTTTTTGCATAAATTGTTTGTTTAAAATTTATTTTCCTCCAGTTAATCTTTTTTTTTGGATACACCTCCAGTTAATCTTGATAACCCAAACTGTCTGGCGAACTATATTATTCACGACCTGAAACCGCAATAACATTTACCAATTTGAAAAAAAAAAGGTGTATTTTCCTCCGTTGATAGAGCCTGATTGAACACCCTCTTAATCAACAAAACAATTTGGATCCACGCTATTTTGATTTAAAGTATCGTAAGATCAAGTAGGAGATTTTTCTTTGTTTTTTAAAAACTGCAGTTGTGCATTCAATTCGCATCTGCCTCAGCTTTCCCGTTTTGTTGCTTTGAATTTTCAAAACCTGTTTTCATCAAAAATACCAAACTTTTAAATGCTGTCCGTCCACGGTGGCCCAAGACTTTAGCAACTCTAATTCGGATAACGTTTTAGCTTTAATTGTAGCATGATGTGTAGACCACTGACCAAAAACACGGTGTATTTGTCAAGGTAAACCAACACAACACTCCACTTTACAGGGTGCACAAGTCAATTTAAGGAACATTGTTCAATTATTTAAAGTTTTTCTATCCATTGTTGAAATTGGTTAAGAAATAAAAACTAAAGCTTTTTTTTTAATGTTTTTAATGCATTCAATTTATTATAAATTTAAAATTATCACTTCTTCCTCCTCAACCTTGCTGTCATTGTTTTTTGGAGCTCAGGCTTCATGAAATTCGGGGAAGACAACGTGCAGAACAGAAAACAATCCTATCCATTCATTCAATGTAAGAGTGGATTATAGTTTAGTTTTAATCATCTTTTTCTCTTTTTTTGTAGACCATAGTCCCCAGCCACTCATTAATTTCCAGAGGGTACTGTTGAATCCACATGGCTGGACAGGAATTCACTCAATCATTCTGAAATAATAGTTGTTAGTTGTTGCTGAGGCTAGGAACATACCGGATGGATTACCAATACAATGAAAAACTGAATTCCTCTATTAACAAAATTATGCTTAAAAGTCATTTAATGTCGATACAACCAAGGCTATGCTAATGTTACATCAGATCTTCTTGTCATAATGGTAGTAGTTATTTGTTAACATGTTTTTGTCATTTTAAAAAGGATGCACACAACTTTTAGAGTGGACTTACATTTCATCGTGTATAGAATCCCTCATTCCTGCAGTGTCATCGCAATGATCTGTTCTCTTAGAAACAATAATTTACAAGAGCTAAAATAATAATTAGAAAATAGAAAAGCTATGTTAACATTTTGATGTATTATTACGAAATTCACTTTATTACGTAGAACAAGTAGGAACTATCATCACATTTGAGGACGATAAAATGAATATTTGAATGTTCAAATATCATTTTCAGTTAGGAAAAGAAATTAAATCCATAATAATTGAGGATATGGATGGTGGGAAAAATAATGTAAGAATAGAGGACAATATAATAAGGGTGATGTTATTTTAACACTCAAAAGTAGATATTCATAGTCACCCAATTAAATCTAAATATAAAAAAATAAAATTTATATTTTTAAATAAAAACACATAAAATTTAAAAGAAATAAATTGAGTATCAGTACAATGCAGTGGTTGAAAAAATATTTTCCGAATAATAATACAAGCGTTTGGCTCAGGTGCATTCATTGTATGAATTGCAACTTGCAAGCCAAGGAGCAGTAGTTGCGTTGTGGTTGGATTGTGGGGGCAAAGAAGATTTAATGGAAGAAAATGGTAGAGGCTTGGACGTCCACGGATCACACTCCCAGTGTCACGGCGCTATCAACAAATTAAAAACAAGACAACTGATGTCTTGTCTTTATCACGTATGAATCACGGACCCCATTTAACTTTCTAAATATTTTTTCATGAGCACAATTTCAACTTTCAATATTTGATGTCTATATCTACACATGAAAATTGATGGAGCTAGGGGGTTCACAACTCGTCCTTAATTTGTTCTATTATTTGATTCGATTTATTTTGTTTTATTTTTATTTTTTAACTAAGATATGGTGTTACTGTTAAAGTATATTATTTATTATTAGTTGTATTTATGCTCCAAGTGAAACAAACAACTAGGATTCCTTCTTTTAATCTAAGATGGTAATAAAGGAATATTCTATAAATATTTCATTTAATATAATACTTTTATAATACTTTATAGAGATAGGGACCTAATTAAAAAAATTATATAATATAGGGTCCTATTTACAAACTTTTAAATAATGAGGATCTAATTATAAATTAAGTGAAATTATAAGGATTTGCATATTAATTGAACCTTTTTATAATAATTAGTGATAAGTTATAATATTTTACAGTTTAATTAATATATTTTATATAAGTTGATATTATTTTTAGATTGATATCATTTGTTGTGAAATATATACGATAAAATATCTCTTAAATTTTATTTTTTTTATCTGTAAAATTTCATAACTTTAATACGTGTAATGTTTAAATACTCATATGTTGTTTGAATGTCAGATTCACTCGGTTTGACCCGACCACTAGTCAGGTCATTATTGAATCGGGTTCTAGTTGTAAAAATTGACGTAGTGTGAAAATCTAGTTAGGTTTAAGTTTGATCAAATCCAGTCTATGTACACCCTTAGATGAAGCTTACAAATAAGTGAGTATATCATAAATAGAGTTAATGAACCAATTTTTATTATGAGTTTGTGTAAAAAATGAGGTGTTCTAATTGTCTTCATGTAAGAATTTATCTTTAACTTTTGCCTTTACAAATGAGAATTTTTTATCCAAAAGTTTATTGTTATACGTTTTCTGGTTTTTCTTGAATATTGGTGTTTTTAATTTTTCTTTCATAAAAGTAGGCCCTTCGTGCGTGGCTACACCTTACCGGTGCCTCCATAATAAAACAGCGCGTCCCACTCACTCTCACGAGACTAGGAAGTTGCCATGCACATTCAGTACACATAATAAACTTTCTAGAAAAAGAAAAATTACTAAATTAGAGACTAAGCAAGTGTGAGTATATAGTTTTTGACGTTTGATTAGTTGACTTTTATAACTAACATTGTGAGACTAACAAATTTTTGAGCCGATTCTGTCGTAATTATGGAACACTTTCAGTAATCTCAATAATTTTTTTATCAGGTTGAAAACCCAAACCTTAATGGAGCAATAAGCCATTCTCATGCTATATATAGGGACCAGACCAACTGCCAAGAAAACCACTTTCTCTTAAAAGAAAAAGCGAAAGAAAACCCCTGCTCTGCTTAATTATTAGTAGAGGTGTATAGTCTCAACTTTCAACTCTCAACCAGTAGCTTCTACTTTATTTCTGCTTATTTTTGAACCTACCGTGATCAAACACAAACATGGCCATTTCAGCCGCTTTGAACGCCAGAACTGAAGGGTCAGGCAGTAAGACTATAGTATTTGGTCATGGCTTTGGAGCCGACCAGTCCATCTGGGACAAGGTCGTTGCCATATTGGCAGAGAATTACCGTGTGGTACTGTTTGATTGGCCATTTTCTGGGACCGTAAAGGACAACAAGTACCCTTACGACCCGGTGAAGTACTCTACCTTGGAGCCTTTTGGGGATGACTTGATCACTCTGATGAGTGAGTTGGGCCTCAAAGCTGTCACTTTTGTTGGCCATTCCATGTCCGCCATGATCGGTTGCATTGCCTCCATCAAAAGGCCTGACCTCTTTAAGAGGCTTTTTCTTGTTGCTGCTTCCCCAAGGTAATCCACTCTTATTTAATTTTCCTCCTTGGATGTTTCATCTCCAAGCTTTTGCGGACAAAATCTTTCCTACTATTCCTGCTCTTTTTTTTTTTTTAAAAAAATATGGATATATTTGGTTGATGGGTTAAATTGAGAATAAATTTTTTATAAATGAGTTTCATATATATATAAAATTACACATGAAATTCATTCATAAAAAAATTTCTCTCATTTTTTGCTAGGAACCAAATATGCCCTTAAGGAAACTCTGTTTTTTATTTTTATTAACAGGAAAACTTTTTTCTTTTAATTTAACACTTTCCTTTTATTCCTTTAGGATTTTTGTTAGCAAAATTTGTATGTCTTTTAACTTTTTTATTTACTTTTTCTTTAAACTCTTGAGTAAGTATGTTGAATCATCCGAAGGAATAATAATGATAACTACACTGTAATTAAAGAAAATGCAGAGTATGTATACGAGTGATTTGCTACTAAAATATATGTTAGGCATACATACATGGATATGCATATGGAGGTGGGGATGTACTTACTACAATGACAAAGTCTTGGCATGATTATTTTATTAAATAACTTTTTTGCAAATATTTAGCTTTTCAACGAACCGTCCCCTTCTACACATGTGGTCTCTCTACAAGATTGGCCTTGGGATTGCTTGTATTTTTGTGCTTGAATTTCTTTTTCAGCCTGGCATATATCGAGCATAGAAATGTGGTCAGGTTAGGTTGAGGCCACTCAAGCACTAACACAAACCATAAAAATAAAACATCACTGTCCTTTCCCACTTTGTTGAATTGAATTATTTTGCATGGTATATACTTCCCCTGAAGTTTTCAAATGAAATTTGGAAGCTAGTTTGTCAGCTGCTTTTGAGCCACATAGCAGCTGGCCAAGCCAGTTCCACATGTAAATCAAGAGATACACATAAAGTCATGATTTTTTTAAAGAAGTGTTTGGATAGTTTTAAATTTCACGCCGTTATTTATTTTATCGGTTTATGTAATCAGTATTGTTTTTATTTTTAGGGTTTTGATTAGCAACCCCTTGTTTTATAGCGGCCCCAACATTTTTATTTGTGAGAGAAGATTAATCTCACACTAAAAGGATGGGAAAAAACCTATACATAAAACAACACAGAAACCACTGAAGTTTATTTAAAACTGTTTTCCGTTTACCCGTTAACCCACTTTTTTAGGTGGCATACCACTCACCCACTTTCTCTTTCATTGAATTAATCAAATCCTACTACGCTATTCAATGTATATATTTTTCTATTCCGAGTAAATAACCCAAAACCCAATATGATCTCTAGGTTATTCTTATTCCATATTTAATTGTCACGGTAAAAAAAATACTTTAGTCCTTACAACTTACGGGGATTACATGTAGGTATCTAAATTCAGATGACTACGAGGGAGGGTTTAGCAGCTCAGATATTGAGCAAATACTCTTGAATATGGGGACCAACTATGAGAACTGGGTTTCTAGCTTCGCCTCAATGGCAATAGACCCAAATGACGAGGTCTCTTTGGACAAGTACCAGAAGAGCTTGAAAAGAATGGGAGCTGAAGTTGCAATGTCCTTAGTTAAAAGTCTGTTCTATGCCGATTACAGAGATATGCTTCACAAGGTTGAGACTCCATGCACTATCATCCAGACCACTCATGACTTGGCTGTTCCTCGCAGCGTAGCGCTCTACATGGCGGACGCAATCAAAGGGCAAGTTGCTATAGAGATCATTGACACTATTGGACATTTCCCTCAGTTGACCGCACCCCTTAAGCTAGTTGAAGTCATAAAGGAAGCTGCAGGTTCCTCAACTCAAATTTAGCAATAATTAGTGCATAAACACAGGTTAATGGAAAAAAAAGGCATAAGTGAGTGTCTCTTGGATAAAATTAGTGGAGCTTAATTTTGTAAGAAGAGTAAATAAATAAGAGATGTTGAATTTGTATCTATATAACAATATGTTCAAATTTAGATCTGAGTGAGTAGCTCTGCTCTGTTTACTTCTTTATGTGAACTTGGTTCTACCTTTTGAGTACTTAAATTGAAACCTGGAAGTTTAATCTCGTTAAGATAGAATAAAGTGAAATATGCCATAATAAAGTGATAAGCTAGCCTCCAGTCAACGAAACTAAAAGGTTACACAGTAATAGAGTTGTTATTAGATAAGAATAATGTCATGTGTACAACAAAATTATATAATAAATACACATAATATATTTTATTACTATTACATGTAATGAGTAGTGGTCTTCACTTATTATCATAATATGTGTAATGTGTATTATTATGTAATTTTATTGTACATATAATATTACTCTAATTGATAATTTACAGAGCAAATGACAAATCAATGACCCAAATGTAGAACAATTAACATCGTTTGGGATCCCCCATTTCACCCAAGGCCTAATCCACCCCAAACCCACTTATGATGTTTCACTCCTTTTTCTTATGTTGGTGAGAGTCAACTTCGTTTTCTTTTTTTGTTGGTCAATGACATCTCTCACTTCTGTTTATGTCTGATGGATTAGGGGCTTCTACACCCCGCACTGCCCTCTTTTAGTTTGTGACCTTTTTGGGTCTTCGGGCCCACCCAAGTTAAAAAAGAGATTTGGTATTTGTTTTTGGACTCATTACCATTTTGTTAATACAGCCCGCAAAGAAGATGACATGGCATGGGCCGAAAGCAACAAATTCTGTCAAACTTGAGTTGTTTTATAATAGAACAATGAGTGATAATAAAGACCCAAAAATAAAAAAAACGGATGATGCTTCAACCAAACAAAAAATGAGTGATTCCTTCAGACCCAAAAAAAGGAAGTAAAATAACAGCTATTGATGGTACTCACTTGTTGGTTGCAGATGCTACTCACTTCGTAAGAATATGATGTCGATGTTGACCCAAAAAAAGCATATGCTATTGTTCAGGCCCACATGAATTTTGTTATTGTGCTAAATACTAACACCAGCATCTGACTAGAAACCATTCTAACAACTTGACCCAAAAATTGAATTCTAGTATTCTACCATCAAACAGAGAAAGACCTTATCAATTAATTTGATCCAGAAAGCT
Source organism: Dalbergia cultrata (assembly GCA_031216105.1). Taxonomy (NCBI): domain Eukaryota; kingdom Viridiplantae; phylum Streptophyta; class Magnoliopsida; order Fabales; family Fabaceae; genus Dalbergia; species Dalbergia cultrata. The sequence goes on along the minus strand of CM062348.1, from coordinate 1,343,177 downwards.
TTTGTGTATTTATCTCATAAAACTCCTATTAAACACTACCTCAATTATCTATTAAGTGTTTATATTTACTTATGCATATATATTAAGAAAATTATTAGATAAATTTAAAATTAGATAAGTTTAAGTATATTTATGGCAGTATCCGTGTCATCAACTCCAATACTTTTTCATATTTAATCTATTTGCTAAATATATATCACTTATAAGGATATCAAGGAAAAAAAATAATTAATGTTATGCAAAATTTAAAAGAAAATAAAAAATAGTAGTAAAATAAAATTTTATATATAGATTCTTATTAAAGAATGGAGATAATACTAAGAAAACATTAAGGAGTGACATAGTTCATCACAAAAATTAAACAGCCACATAAAAATGAAAAAATCAATTAAAGACACGAAATAAATATGGCAAATACATGTGGATCAATGTTCAGTTGAGTGACTAATTTAACCCTATGGAGAAGAAACCGTAAAACATATCAGCAGACTTAACAGCAAGAAAAAGCTGAGGGGCTAAAGAGTCAGAAAACTATAATCAGAAATGACATGGTTGGCGTAGGAAGCACCAGAACCAGCACCAAGACCAAGACCAAGCGAGCAAGGCACACACTTTGGTTGTGACAGAATAGCATGCTAAGGGCGCTGCTTGGGAGTGTTGGAGCTCATCCTTTCGTGAGTCCACTCCAATTTTCTCTTTCAAAACCCTCACTCTCTCTTCGACGGTTCTCCGCCATGGCCGACCAATTCGTCACCGGCACTGTTCATCCAAACGGCGTCGCCGTCATCACCCTCGATCGCCCCAAAGCTCTCAACGCCATGAACCTAGGTTTCTTCATCTCTTTACCTATTCTTGCTCTTTTCCTATATTTATGCAGCTAAGTTGAGAAATGGAAACTGTGCTCCGAGATTTGCTTCTGAACTTGTTACTTGAACTCAATTATATGCACCAAACTGAATAATTATGGAGCTTCTGCTTTCTCTGAAATTAATTAATATTTTCATAAGGCCCTGGAAAGCGGGAGAGTGCTGAATTCGGGTTATTTTTTTTCGAAATTTTAAGGGAATGGTTGTTGTCGTTGTTGATATTGTAAAGTTGAAAGACATAAAAATAGGGCTGGTGATCCCTTTTTACTGTTTCAAAATAAGTAGGAAAGTTTACAAAAATATATATATATATATATCAAGTGTTTCTCTTTAAGTAGTTTTCTGTCTTGTTGATTTGACTTGGGAATCTTGATTGTGCAGAAATGGATTTGAAGTATAAAAGTTATCTAGATGAATGGGAATTGGACCCGGGGGTCAAATGTGTTCTGGTTGACAGCACCTCGCCTCGTGCCTTTTGTGCTGGTATGGTTGATTCATTGAGGGGAATACATGATCACTTCTTCCTTTTCATGGGATGTTTTGTTGAAGCATGTTGCGAGCATCCTGTTATACATTGGAAATTAGCTTCTTTTGCGGCTATTCTGTTTTAGATTTGAGGTTACTTGGTTTTGAGTGCTAGGTAAGGTTTTGAGAGTCACCATTGATGGTCAATGCAGGTATGGATATAAAAGGGGTTGTTGCCGAAATACAGAAGGACAAAAACACTCCTTTAGTGCAGAAGGTCCAATTACATTATTTGTTTTACCTCCAAGTCATGTGTATTAATACATGGTTATCTGGCTGTTGTGATGCGCTTCTTTGGATGTATTGTCTATTTCTTTGCCAACATCATAATCTTCTTCTGGTGCTATACTACTGTTTTATTGTTTTCTGCTTTTGTTGACTGAAACCTTTTTGCACAATTCTCAATGACTGCTTACTTGGTAACTGAGTTAGTTTATCTGCAGGTGGTGATGTGAAGCAGATAACAATCAAAAACCATCTATCAGATATGATTGAGGTCTAGTTGTGTCTTTGTGATATATGCTATCAGATTCATACCCTTTCACTTTATTAAAGCCATGCCAATACAAAAATTACCTTTCCTATAGAATTTTTTTTGCACTTAAAGCCAATAATAATGTCTTTACTTATAGTATGCTTTAGAGAAAGTACTGCCAAGACTACCTGTTTGGTAGACTATAGTATTCATGACAAACTTGGGTGTAATCTCAGCACTTATGCCTTTAGAAACTTCAATATTACCAAATAATTATTAATTTAAAGTTATTGATGAAGTTTATACCCAATTAAATCCAAAGCGAAATTTACAAATATGCAACTCTTACTGTGATTGAAGCAGCAATCGCAGCATCCTTTTTTTTAAGGTGCAAGACCATGAGGTAGCCCCACACCTAAAGGTGTGCCACTAATCCCTGCGTTGGTGTTGGCTTGGTCCTGGTCATAAGGTGCTTGTAGTGGGAGTCCTACTAATTCTCTATCTGTTGAATTGCACCGATTTCTGTTATTACTGGATTATTCTTTGAGTTTGACATAACTTGTTTTTCCTTTTGACATGGAACTTCCTTTGGGTGTTTTACCACGTGTGCCTACTAGAACCAACAACAGATGCAGTTGGGCTGATTTTAGTCAACCATTTTTTTTTTTTCTGTTAGTTGGATTACATTTTTTATCTTATGAATTGTTGCCAGCGTTATGTTGGATTATGTGATTTGCTGCATATTGCATATTTGCATGACCTGTTGATATATTATGAAAAGTAATGTACTATTATACTCTACGTTTTAGGTCTTCACGGCTGAGTATTCTTTGATATGTAAAATTTCTGAGTACAAGAAGCCATACATAAGCTTCATGGATGGAATAACAATGGGTTTTGGAATTGGCTTATCTGGTCACGGCCGCTATCGTATCATAACAGAGGTATCCTCACCTTTGTAATAGTGGCCTCATTCATAGATATATTATATACTCATGACTTGCCATTCTAGTTGTTGTTTATGACTTTCCTTTATCTTACACATCTTCAGAGAACTGTTCTTGCAATGCCAGAAAATGGAATTGGCTTATTTCCTGATGTAGGTTTTGCTCACATAGCGGCTCAAAGTCCAGGAGAAGGATCAGTTGGTATGTCTTTATTTAGAATACGGAATTCCTAGTTCTTTCTGTGGAATATGCTGTCATTATTTGCCCAATGAGTACATGTTTTGTGCTACACTGCTTAAGCATCTAGATGTGGCCTCAGGCTAGGTTTTAGCTATAAACAACTTATTAAATTTCTTAAATAGTATTGATTATTGAAAGGTTATTTCACTTGCTTTCTATGGAATCTGGGAATCACATAATTCTTGAAATTTTACTAATTGCAGGTGCTTATCTTGGATTGACTGGAAAGAGGATTTCCACTCCTTCAGATGCGATATATGTTGGCATTGGAACACATTATGTGCCATCTGGAAAGTTAGGTTCATTCAAGGAGGCCCTTTTGGCAAATAACTTGTAAGTCAAGATGAACCGTCTCTTGAGACTTCTTTAAGATTATCACCCCTTTAACTTCTTCAGTTTAGGCTGGATTGGACCCATGAAATAATATTCATAAACTTGTATTTTCGGTTATAAGGCATGTACGGCATGTGCCACAGGTTTAATTCAGTCTCCTAGTATAAATCTTCAAAGATATAATGATCTTACGCAAAACTCATTGGTGATATAGTTCCCAGGATCCACATCAGGACATCAAAGTACTTTTAGCAAGATATGAATCCAACCCTGAATCTGAAGCACCGTTGAAATTGCTTTTACCTCAGATAACTTCCACATTTGGGGGAGATAAATCAGTTACTGAGACAATTGAAGAGCTAAGAAAACACCAGTCAAGCACTGACCCTAATGGTATGCTTGTCATCCTATTGTTAGTTAACACTAGTTATGCTGAAATGTCTATTATACGCTAATTGTTTTGTACGCTGAATACTAGTGTTCAAAATTGTAGTTTGTTACCTTTATGTTCTTGATTATTGATATACTTTTCTAATTCTAGTTGTGGAGTGGGCTAATGAAGCTCTCCAAGGCCTTGGAAAAGGTACTCCTTTCTCCCTTGTGTTGACCCAAAAGCACTTCTCTGCAGTTGCTTCTGCACTAGGGAGAAATGAGAATGAGTTGTCCACGGTAAGCACTCCTTTATTTTTTTTGGCTTTTGGGCAGTTTCCATGTTTTCAAATTTTAATTTAATGTGTATTTCCTCTGCATTTGTGAAAATTCAGCTAAGTGGCGTAATGAAAACCGAGTATCGCATTGCCTTAAGGTCTTCACTTAGAAATGATTTTGCAGAAGGTGTGAGGGCGGTATTGGTGGACAAGGATCAGGTTCTCTCTCTCTCATTATTTTAATATTTTAATCTGTTCGATAAACTGTAGACTCAATGTTTGATTTATGTTGTTTCCTACTTCAATAATAGATCACTCAATAACTATTCTGCAGAACCCCAGGTGGAAACCATCAAGTTTGGAGGAAGTTGATCCTACTGAAGTGGAAGGCGTCTTTAAACCATTAGGGCCAGAGGTTGAGGAGTTGGCTTTGTAATTTTAGAAGGAAAGTGTACTTCGGTTTTCATAAATGCATTACAGAATTGTAAACACTGCTTCAAATAAACAGATGGCGTTGTCAACGGGTCGGCGTTGCTTGTACTGTTTTCACTGTGACGATATTTATGTAGTCCATGATCCAGGAAATCAAAGGACGATGTTGCTTATAGATGTTGCTTCTGTAGAACCCTAAACCACATTGGAAAAATGAAGGCTGTTGTTTCCTTCCCAAATTGTTGTTACCTGAAGAAATCTGTATGTCTGATATTATGCGTGGAATTGTGGAATTGTTGCGTTAGCTCATTTATGTTTCGGAGGCTTTTTCACCCAATCTTGAATAAAAAACCTTTACAAACAATGTATAATCATTTTTTTCATTTACGACTGAGGTTAAGGTTGAACAAGTTCAAACATAAATGACAATATCATTTGGAAAATCAACATGAAAAAATTCCATTCCCATGGTTTTAAATATATGCAATTTTAGCCACATAACAATTTTTTAACACTTGAGGTTTTAGTCAGTAAAGAAAGTATAAAATATGTGAAAGCAAGTTAACATTTATATTTTCATCACATATGCTTTTCTCGTATATTATAAATAATTAAAATTCAATTTCTTTTCAATCAACAATGGGAAAAAACCGCCCAAAAGAACAAACTAGGAAATAATTAAAATTCAACATGAATTATAGAATGTTAAAGTAATCAAAACGATTTTTATGTTACCGTATTTTAGGAAGGTATGTAAAATTGAAAATGATGGAGATATGAAGGGTGAGTTTGGTTTTTGTTTTTAGTTTTTAAATTTTCAGAATTCTGTGAAAGAAATATTAAAAGCTGTGAAAACTACAATTTTCAATTTTCAATTTTCATTTTAAATTTTCAATGTCATTTACAAAATCCAAAAAATTTAAAAAACTGAAAACTGAAACCAAACACACTCTTAAAAACCTATTTGTAATTTATCCATTTTTCAATGAGATAAAGTTTGCAGAGCCTCTAAATTGTCCAAATCACATCAAATAAAAAATGTAAAGACAACTAATCTTTTTTGGCCAATGAAGGATCACAATCAACATGAATCAAACAAAAGTGTAAAGACAACTTATCTTTTATGCCACTGAAAGATCACATTAAAAAATGAAGCTCCGGGGGAGGGGATGTTCTTACAAATTGTGTACATAACTCATAACCTTTCTATCCCATTACATTATTTGTAATTCCCTTCCATTGTCTTTGAATCTCCCAGACATACCCTACCTAAGGCAGGATGGTACCAGAGGAGAGGATTTTCACTTAGTCAGATCCTTAATTGGTTAATTGGTCAGGTAAGTTAAGCATGTTTGAACATCTTCATGCTAAGCCAATGGAAGTACACAGCAACCACAATTATAGGGAGTGTCAATGGCACTAAGAAGCAGTAGTACCAGTCATTTTGCATTGCAGATATTACTGCAATATTTGAAGGAGGCATCAACTTGGATATAATTGCAATGAAGAAGTACCCAACAAAGGAGACACAACCAAATGACACGAACAACCATCCCCAAAATGTTCTCTCATCACATGCAACCAACTGACGGACCCTCCAAGAACTGAAGCTCATGGAACTAGGTAGATGCCAACCTTGACCAGAATCATGGCCTCTCTCACTGCCTCGCCGTAGCCGGTCGCCGGAGAAAATATGCCGGCTGCTCATGGGGAAGCAAGGAGGGGCTCTGATGTGTATGGTGGTGGGATCTCTTATGTGCTATTGTGGTGCGATGATGAGAAAGCAGAAAAGAAAAAGAGATAGCTCGGGTAAAACTAGTCTAGTAACTCTTTATTGATGGACTAATCTTGTGATCTCTTTTCCCACAAAACTTGTAAATTATAATATACCATACAATAATGTGAAAACCACTATTGATGCACTAAGGCGAACTCAAATCTACTCAAAACCTAAATGCAGAAAAGAACAAGACAACATCGAAAGGAGTGGATGGGGCAAGGAAAAGAAAAATACGATACTGAAAGTTGAAGGTTAGGAAGATTCCTCAAAGTCATTCAATCTCTCCTGCTTCTTCCTCTTCAATTCAGCTTCATAAATTCTGAGTCTTTCATTCATCTTCTCCTGTAATCAAACACTACAAATTAACAATTTTGGGGTTAAAAAGAAAAGAAAAGGGTTGGGGTGGAGAGAAGAGAGTGATAACCTACCTTATAATTGGTTTCAAGGCGGTGCATAACATAGAATCCGAGGATGCCTCCTATGATTGTACCGGCCATGATCCTAACGTAGCCCCATCTCTGAGAAGCAGCCCTCATCGATTCTCTCTCTCGCTCTCAGATTAGATTTTCTCGGAAAAAATGGGCAGTACAAGCTGAATACAATGCACAGTGCACGCCACCACTTCAATGGGCTTTTCTTTTGTTGCTTGTAATCACTTTTATTTTGTCATGTTGGAACCCTTTCAATGGGCTTCTTTAGTTAATACCCTTCCCATCGGTTGAGAATATGAACACCTTTAGGCCTGTATGTCTGGGCACTTTTTTGGCCCAAGCTTCATTTCCTTAGTGTTTGGTGGGAAATTTTTGGTACAAACGAAAAAACATGGGTTTACATAGAAATATATACATACGTTGACCCAAAAAAAAGATAGAATTAGAGTAAACACTCAAATTAATCTTGGATAATTTTTTTTTATAGACAAATTGATCCCTAACAATTGTAAATACTAAAATTGATCCCTCACAAGTCACAATTGTAAAAATAAAACATTATAGATCCTTAACCAGCCTATGTTAAGGCTCGGCCAGGAAATAGAGATAAAAGATAGCTTTGCTAAAATCCGTCATATGCCTGTCAGTCTCTACCACCTGTCAGCCAAGCTCCACCTCCTTCTGTTTGAGCTATATTTCCTCTCAGACAAGCTCCATCTTCTCCCAATCAAATTCTTTTTTCATATTCGCAACTCTAGCCGAGCCTTGACACAGGCTGGTCAGAGACCTATAGTTCTATTTTTACAATTATGAAAGATCAATTTGGGTGTTCACAAATGTTATGAATCAATTTGTCCATCAAAAAAATTATCAGAGACTAATTTAAATGTTTACTCATGGAAATATATATAGACACACACACACACACACACACACACACATATATATATATATATATATATATAGACACATACTTATAACTTTTGATAAAAAAAAATAAATAAATAAAATAATAGTTGCATATCTATGTCATATTATGCATGTACATGTGTCTTATAAAATTTTAAACCATTAAACTTTTATGAATGATTATATGCATTTTAGTTCTAAGATGTATATGATTTTTTTCTTCTTCTTACTCTTCCCTTGGTGTCACCTTCTTATATCAAGGTTATTCTAACATAGTTGTAACTGGTGACTGCGAGTGGCCCCTTCCCCGGGGAAATTTCATTGGCTCTGCCCATGATTCGTGGATCCCAACTTGAGGGCTCAGAGATAGAGCATAGTAAGCTCAATTTTAGGGGAGTCGCTCAGATGTTCATGCCGGTAATTAATTAATTAATTAGTAATATCTTCAATTCCCTAAATTCATTATTCGATACCTTTCTCTTCGTGTCAATTAATTACTAGAATGCTATACTCACTCTCGTCATCATCTAATTACTACGTGTAGCTTGCGGTATCACTTTCAGTGATATATATCACCCAAACAACGTCCAGTTTTCAGAGAGATATTCAACTCGGTATAAAGTTTATCCCTCATTCACATATATACAATACTCCAGCATCCTTAACTCCACTAATTAAGCATTTATATATCTAAGTGTTTTGGTTAATATTCACCACTTTTGTTCATGGAGGGGAATAATATTCCTGAAATGGCCAGCGTACGTCTACAACGACAGTAGTGGAAGCAATCAATTTACTGTTTTGTAGGCAGATAAGTTGAAGGAGGCACGCATTACATTTAAGGGGAAAGGAATAACGGATGTATTTATTCAGCAACCAAGTCCAACAACCAGTAATATAATGCTTCCTTCCTCTTCCATTTCTAGCGGTGGTTCAGGTTGGAGTTATAACTTGGTATTTAAGCTATTAGAAAATTGTAGCTCTTCTTTTAGACAAAGTTGAGCATGTTTTATTCAATTTATTCAGATAATTGACTGCTCATTAAAAATCCTTCAATTTTTTGAAAAAATATTTTCAGAAGTCCTGTTCTGGAACGCGGAGGAGCCCACTATTGGTCGACAATTTTTTAGAGCTGTGAGACAGGTACGTGCGTTTATTTATTTTTCTTTCAAAAAATTTATTTGTAGATGTCAATGCTTTTTAGCCTATTTTAAGATTGAAAAATATCATAGAATAGTATTTTTTTTTCCGTCTGATTTAGCTTTCAAAATAATTTGGTTTATGTGTTGACTCATATATGATATGTACATGTATCTATTCATCAACTGAGATGCTTAGCCTTGTCCACCTTCTTAATTTGACATATCATACTACTAAGCATTCCTTCTTGACTTTACAATTTGTTTTGCTTTTTGCCTTGCCTATCTAATATCTATGAACACGAAAAACATTGAGTTTCAGGAGCCACGGCTGGTTGTCCCCTCGAAATCAAAATGCTAGATATCAGCCACAAGTTGCTTCCTCCAACACCGTTTCCCCTGAAATTACGTTCGATGACATCATGGCTGAACTAGACGATGTGGCTCTACCAACGGAATCACCGAAGACATGCATAGCATCAAAAGAGGACATTAATCAGAATGATCTCTTTCAGCCAAATCAAGTTATGAGACACTTGGATCATAGTGATGAAGATCCTCTTGACACTTCACAATCCATGCCTGAAGATCTGGAATTCTTGGAGTCCCTTGCTGAAGTTCAAGCCGAGTTTGGAAAAGCATTGTTGGGTACTGATCCGCAAAATACATCATCAAAGGGCGCAACTAATTCCATCACTGCATTTAATGCTAATCCATTCGGACAAATTAAACATTACTGGGTGCTCAACAAAATAATTCGAGAGGCCAAATCTCCAAAACTGCAACAACCACCAATTCATCAGATAAAGCGAAGAGTGCAGCACCAAGCGCGCAGGAGCAGGATCATAATTCCGGAACCAAGAGGCAACAATTTCAACTCATCTAGGAGTGTGCTAAACTCTAGTAATAAAATATCATGGAGCAGCGCAGCTTCTTCTTCTTTCTTGCCTCAAAACTCCACCACAAGTGCAAAGCCTGTAGGCCTTCAAGCTGGCTTTGTAGGAGCGCAAAGAACAAGAGGTATCAGGACACCAGCTACAATGTTACAAGGGGTTAATACACATGCACGGGATACTCAACTCCAAGTTAGGAGCGCATTTGGTTCCATAAGTACCCCTCATAATGCAATGAGCACTGCTAGTGATGATGGTATCATGAACACAAATGCTGCATTACAAGGAGTGAATGCATGTGGTACTCAAAACGCCTTATCTGGGTTTGGATTTCGTTCTTCCACAGTTGCTGATAACGCTACTGTGAGAAATGAATGTTTAGTTTCTCTTTTCCTTTTTATTTGGCTTGTGACAAATTTCAATGCTATTCTGTGAAAGATAAAAACGCTATTTAGCTGCATATTAATTGTTTTTTGGTTGCACTGAATACATGCATAGAGTTTTCCTAATGCAAAATTTCTTTCCAGTGTGCAAAATTTAATCTTCCTTCCAGACGATGCTCTTAACCCCAGCAGAACTTCAAAACCGTTTCATTGGAACGATCTTACAAGTTAGTGCATCAACATGTTTCATATTACTTTTTTAACTTTATTTATTTTTTCCTTTATCTTTTATAAAAATTGATACATTTATTTCACATTATTTTTGACAAATTAATAAATTACAGACACAAGATTTGGCAGCACTGCTATCTGGATAAGAATCAAGATCTGTACCAGTCATATAGGGAGAAACACATAATAAAAGGAAGAAACAGATATGCACCAGGCATAGCAAAGTTGATAACTAGCTCAGTTCCTTAAATATTTAATTAAAAGTTCAATTTTTGATAATACGTATGAAGAGAGTCTTATGGTCAAAGATAAAATTCACATCTATAAGCTCAACGTCTCAAGGTGATTAGTCACCACTTCCTTAAAACAGATACATTGAGTTCAACAAAATGAGAAAAAGAAAAAACGAAAACATAAATACAACAACGACATACTTGAGGAATGAGACCGCCCCTTCCTCCCCACTGTCCCGGTTGAGGATTCAAAGGCTTCATATGTATATACTTTCGGATCTTCCGTAATGGTGCAGCGGTTCCACTTTGCTAATAGTGTCAATTAGTTGGAATTGATACATACTTTGTGTTTTATTCAAATCCACGCTCAATTCCACTCAACTTTAAAGGAAATTTTCATGAAGAAAAAATATCATGGTTTGACTACTAATCTAATTTAATTAGAGTCCAAAGAAAGTAGTTTACAACAAATTTCTACAAACGTCGAGTGAACCACCGACATACAACAACAATCTTGCATTCTCTGGCGCTTTTGCTCCGTTCAGACAGTTGACACTATTTTACAATGTTCTCTGTTTTTACAAGATCTATTTGTCCTCCAAATGCCTCAGTAATAATCCTAAAAGAAGAGATAAGATTTGAAGAAAAAGATCACACATGTAAAAGCAGCTCGGTATCAAATAGGTGTATAGCTGCATCCAGTGACTTGCAGGAGGCAGCAAAATAATTCAGGAAGAAATGAGAATGTATAGATTTACTCATACTCTACCCACTAGCTGAAATCTGTCCTTTCTTCCTCTGCCTCAAAGCCCTTTGACTTACTTGATGCTTTGGATTTGGCTCCACAAGTAGCAAGCGTGACATAACATATGACAAAAGCTCCTCATGGTGGGAGAAGGTGAAGTCCAAATGAGCATATTCAAACTCAATATATGACACATCCACACCAGCATCCTTCATCAATTTATAGTGTCTCTTCACCATTGAAGGACGGATCACTCTGTCTTTCTGCCCAGCAACCAGATCAACAGGAATGTCGATGAGGCCATAGTGTTCACCTAAGTCCAAAGGCTCAGGTGAACCGTACACCTCCATGTTAGCAGATGCACTCCCATAATCAAACATTCTAAATCTTCTAGCACGCTTTATTTGTGCAAGATGTAGAGTAACATTGAAAGATACCCCCGGCATATCATTCATGTTGTAGTGTGGTAATCCTAAAACTCCAACCCAATTTGAGCTGTCCCCACCAACAACATAACCCATTAAAGTTTGAACCAGTCCTCCAACTGCAGGTAGGTTTTGCAGATCCCGAGCAAATTTGTTGACAAGCATTCGGAAAAATCTTGTGGGTATATAGAAGGCTGGGAAGATACGAGACAAAATAGGAGCCAACAAAAATACTACATGCTCTACCACTGAAAATATTAGGTTAGAGTCATGATGAAAACCAGCGGGTGATAACAAAACCAATCTTGAAAGTCTATGGGGTTTCTCTTCTATCCTACGCAAAATAACATACATCAAAACAGCAGCTCCTCCCAAACTATGGCAAATTGCACAGAGTTTGTAAAGCTGACCATCATTAATATCCTCCTCAATATCAGGCTTACTAAGCCTCAATTCAGCAGTTTTCACTTCATGGATTTTTTCTATCAAAGCTGGAATATCCTGAGTCCCATGCTCATTGATGGAGTATTGCCAGTACCTGCATCTCATCAATTCCATTACAATATTTTCAGTTAAGTCACTGCATAAAATTGTAAGATATTAATTGTAAAGCTAGATAATATCGAACATCAAGACAAAATTCAGTAATGTTTTGTTTTGAGAACTTACTGACACGAGGAAATGTTCTTATTGCTATGCTCCCTAGAAACCAACCCGCGAAAGTTGCCCAGAAATACATCATACCCTGAAAATAAAGCATTTCTACATTTAATAATTCCAAGACCTGGTACGTTCTTGAATAGCACAAATTATATTGACAAATATAACAAACCTTGATCATAAGCTGCAAAAGCTGGAGAGCCAACAACACCATTAGATACCCAGCTGAACCAAAAAAGTTTAACTTATTAGATTACCACTGTTATTGGGGTTAAAAAATAAATACCTCAAAAGAAATTGAAACTGAAGTCCTCGCATCATGGCCAGAACAGGACAATTCTGGCATATAAGCAACTTAACGGTGAACATCATTTAAATAATAGTTAAAAGGAATTTCAATAAAAGAGACAAATGAAGGACAAAATCCAACAGATCAAGCAGAAGTCAACAATGCCACTCACCCCATAGACGAATCCAAAACCCCATGCTGAAGATAGACAGCTTTTCTTGCATCTCGCCTGCCAAGTCAGATTCCAGGCATTAGACACTACACAATGCAACAAGTTATAACAGTAACACCACCTTAATGTTAATGTTTATTTTTCTCACTTTTTATCCACTAGTGATAATTAAATATACTCAGAATGATTACATTGAATTGCAGCCTCCTCAGAACTATCTGCCCCAATGCATGATGTTTACAGATTCAGAAATCAAATATAAGTGCTATATATGCTAAAAAATGAGCAAAATGAAGTTAAAAAGATGGCCCACCTGAGGGAGGAAAAAAAAATAATTCCCGAACATAATAATCTTATAATAACATCAGATATAATTGATAGCTGACAATGGTAAAATAATAGTGGAGAGTAACAAAAAGATGTCAATTGGAATCATGTGTGATTTCTCCATTTCTGTGGTGTTTCACCATGAATAGACCATATGTGATGTATTTAAGTTTAACTAGGGAAGATCCTAGTAAGTAAGTTCAACAATTAAAGAGGGTACATGATCTAATTTTTGAAGGTCCATTTACCTAGGTATTCTTTCTAAAAGAAGAACATATCCATCAGCAGTGACCACACGAATAGCTTCATAAGGATACCTGTCACACACAGAAGGATAAACCATGAATGGGATGAGCACGATTTCAAAATGAAAAGAACAAATGTAAAGGCAGCTATGAAACACAATAGCCTTTACCCAAGCTCTGTTATGACATCTTGACATGTCCGGGCATCCGTATTCAGTGGTTGATGAGAACTGGCATTCCTCTCTGTAGGTGTTGGGTCATTCCCTCCAAGTGTAGCTGTAGAGATGGAGGTATCCTCAAGCCCATCGTGATCATCTTGAATGCCACTTTCATGATACGAAAACAGCCCGATTAATTTCTCAAAAGCTTCTGAAGGGGAAAGAAGAAGACGTACTGCCTTGTGAACAACATCAAATACAGCTTCTATAAATATCTCTATAGCTAGATGAAGATCCTGATGGACAAAATAATAATAATTAGAAACTCAATTTACATACACTTGAAACTCACCTTAAAAATGCAAATGAATGATCAATAAACACAATATAAACGAATATGGATAGAAACTGTTGCACAACCTCTATGACCCCACGTCTCCTATCAGTAGTGCGGTGGATAATTTGGTCCTTAAGGATTTGCACTGCGTTATGTGAATGTGCTTGTGAAGGGTGCTGATTTCCAGAGATAGACAGTGCTTTTGACAGCCCAGAATAAGCTAACTGGAAAAGAAGATATGGAATCCCCAGCAAAAACTTTACAGGAACTACAATCCAAAGTAAGATATACTGGATCCAATCCATTTGATGCCTTCCATAACTGATCAAACTAGCTCTAGAGGCTCTGGAACTTTGCGATGAGGGAGATTCAGGAGGAGATTCATATCCATCACTATCTTCTTCTCCAGATGAATATTCCAGGCTTGAAACATCAGAATCCACAGAAAGTTCGTGAATGAACTGGTTGAAAGAGGACGCGCCACTAGAAAGTAAAAAAAGAAAACAAGAAACAAGGCAAGACAAACAATGTCAAGAACAACTTACGTGATAAAAGAAGGTGCGTCATTAAAAGGTAACAACAAACGCATATGTTTTCAATAAAGGGTAAAATTTGCACAAAGCAATTTACTATCTAACAATGAACACCTACTTTTCCATCCAAAGCGGAAATCGTGGTCCACGGAAGGTTGGTCTGAGCTCCCAACCCTGAATGCCTTCAAGTATAGTAGCTGTCCCAGGTAGCAATGTCAACAAAAGAGCTGATACTCCATTGATGAACCTCACAATATTGTTCAAGGACTCATAAGTAAACGTCTTTACCGACCTGCACCAAAATTCAAATGTCAATCTTCATCCTCGGCCACTGCCATGCATGCACACGATTGAAAAATCCAAAACAAAAAAGGGGACCGAAATAGGTAAGATTATCCCACTGCACTAAAACAACATCACTACATAATTCCATCATGCCAACCCAACAGTATCAAATTCATCAGCAAGACAGCAATATATGTAATCAATATTCAACAAATAGAGAAAGATGTTAGAGGCAAATAATAAATAAATTAAAAAAAAAGATGTAATTCCTTACTCTTTAGTGACAGCGAGGACATTGTCAGCAAAACGTTGCATCCTCAATAAAAAATTCCGCTTCTTCTGTCTTTCTTTTCTTTCGATGTCTGCAGGATGAACGAAGCACTCGTTGAAATGGAAAATTTGAATCCGCGCCTCAAAAATGGGATTTGATCGATTTTTCTCTTTTTCTTTTTGTTTCGGGGAAGATGAAAGAGGGGAGGGATGCTTACAGCAATGAAGAGAGACGATTCGGTTATCGATTCCATTCTTGGCTTTCGAGGGAAATTTTCTTACTTTCGAAGGAGGCTAAGTCGGTGGATCAATGCAGATACTGTCTCTGATTCCACGTGGACGAACCTCATTGGGGGAGTGTGGGACCCGTTGTTCCAGTGTGTCGTCGACTGTTACGTTGGGTGAAATTCTAGGAGCATCTGGTCCGTTGGAGAAGCTGCTTTGAGGGGTGAGATGAACGATCAAGATTTGAGGACGGTGACAACGGGCTGTAGAATTTGGATGGCCACGCCGCATGGCTTACATGTGGCTTGTTCGAGGGGCTCCTTGAAAAGGAGGAGTGGCAATCCCGAATCAAATCAGTTAAGAAAAATTCCTTTATGCTCCGGAGGAAATCAATTTTTTTTTCTCCACGACATTACTTCAACAGTTCAACTCTTGATTGTTTTGTCTCTATCTCTCTCTCATTTATCCTAGATGCGTCAAAGGTTGATATACGATGCGTCAAAGGAGGCAAAAATTACTCCTCAATTAAATTGGTTTCAGATTGATTCAGGTCATACTGAGTAAAAATCAATTAAAATTAATAATAACGATTTAGTTTTTGGATTTTATATATTTTGAACTTTATGATCCAATAACCTGACACGATCATATATTACGTATAGTTTTTTTTAAATATTTTATACTATATATATAATATATATGGCTAACAAAGCATACTTTAATTATATATATTAATTAATATTATTGAGCTATATATTCATGTGAAATTAATATCATTTTTAAAAAAATTAAAATTTGTGAACTTTTATTATATTTTTATATTTTAATTGAATTATATATAAAATAATAATAATCGGATAACCATATTACTCAAATCAAATCAATCTAATTTTAATCAATTTAGTTGGATTTGATTTGATCACAAGAAAATCCAAGGTCAGACCAATTAAAATGTTAACCCGACCCAATTTCGCGAAAGGAAACTTCTAGTTGCCTAACTAATCTCACTGGATTTCTTTGAATATCAAAGAAAAATATTATTTGTACTCATTATATATAAGGTACTGTATTGATTCATATTTTATCTATTATTGGAAAAGGTGTAGATCATATTTGAATAAAATTTACATCTTATTCAATAGTAAATGTGGTGTGAGTTGATACAGTGTCCTATAAATAATGAGTACAAATAACATAACTCTATGAAAAAACAAACCGTAAATATTTTATTTTATTTTCTCTTTTATATGCAGTAGGAAGATGTGTAACAGCAGTGTTTGGTTTGGTAGTATTTTCCAAGAAACTCTTGTTATTTGTGAAAAATGTTGAGGCATTTTTCAGAGCATTCATCAGATGTTTTTCGAATGTTGCTTATCCTTTTCAAAATTTAAAAAATTAATGTAATATTATTTAAATTAGTGATTTAAAAAGTAAAAATTATCTTTTTAATATCTATATGCAATATAATTATTTTGAATCTTAAGAATAGTTTTATAATATATTTATTAAATGCTATTATCATGGTTTTTCCTCGTTGAAAGCAATTTTTATATGATTTTATTAAATAATACTAGTGTAACTTTTTGAAACAGCTTTTGAAGAATTTAATGAGTTTAATAACTCTCAAGCAATCACAACTATATAAAATCAAGCTAGAAAAACTATCTCTGAAAGTGATGAATTCAACTTCCATCCATTTTAAGTAGGTAAAGCCGTAGATTTTTTTTTTTCATTATTTTCAATCACTATATACGTATTTCCACGAAAAAGTAATAGATAGACTTGAATTAGATAGACTTGAAAAACCTCCCCAAATAAAAGTTGGGGAAAGCATAATGAGTCAACTGGGTTAATCCAATGAACACCACCTTGAAAAACGTTATACTCAACTATTGTAAGCCTTTGTTTGCACAATATCAATTATCAAGGATTTACTTCTTTTTGAGGCTTAAAATGTTTCTCAATAGAATATTGGAGGAGGATAAAGATTAGGAAGTGAAATTTGAGATACATAATTTTTATAAAAAATAAAATTGACTACTCTTTTAAAATATTTAATCTTTTTATTTTTTGACGTGATATTTAATCTTTTATTAAGTGGTCTATCAAAGTCCTCGACTTCACCTCGTCTGTTAGTACTACGGTCCAACTCACTAACAGGTTTGTGCCTTTTTCCATCCATCTTTTCACCTCTTTGTTTTGGCTTTTTGACCAAATTAAAATGGAAAAAATATTATTTATGAAAATAAATATTTGGTAAAGAAATGAATGAATTTATATATATAAGAAAACATAGAGCCTCTTTGTGTGTCCATTTTTCATATGAATACACAAGGGGGCCCAGGCATATTCATGTGGAAACTAGATACGCAAATCAACCTTACATATTTTGTGTTATCATAATACACTTTGGGAATCGCGAAATCATCCAATGATTTGTTGAGGTGGCTACAAAGTCTATAGCATTATATGCTAGCTAATTAATAATTAGTTTATTTTGAATTATTTTAGTTTATTAATTAGTGTAATTACTAATCAGTTTATTTTTTAATTAGTTTGGCTTAATATTAATAACTAATTAGTATATATATGCAGATTCATGCCCTTTTAGGATATGTAGAGCCCCTACCATATTTACATGCATTAAAAATGGTTGAATTTGATACCAAATCCTCTTTCCATTTATTTTCATAATTAATGTTTTTTTTAAATGGATAAAAATTCTCTTTGTTTTTAAATTGCAAAATCAATTACACTTTTGCAATTCTATGATTAATTATGAGTTATTTCCGCTTATAAGTAGTTAGGGTTAACATCATGAACAAAATGATGTGTATATTTGGGTTCTTTTTAACTAAATAACACTACTCAATATATTAAAACATTAGAAAATAAAATAATTTCTATACACCAGCAATATAATATAATTTTTTTTATTGTGCCAGGGTTCAATCATAATTAAAGAAAGTCTCATGCCATATTAAGTAGTTATATAAATTTTAGATGACATGATAGCAAATTCGAATCTCATCTTAACATTTTGAGAAAATAAAATTTATTCTCTCAAATTGGTTTAGTTCATGATTCGAGTCATAGTCCTAGTAACTAAATCGATTTGTACTGTGTTTGACCGAGTCACATGCATATTTGATCTAAAGGAATAATAAGATTGGTTAGGTGACTGATTCACTAGTTTCCTAATCTTCGTAATCTTTTTCCTCCTTCTCTCTCTTATCCTCACCGTGCAACCTTCCTCAACACATACCCTTTCTCTAACACTGTCTTCAGCCCTCTGACTCTACCTTGATGAAATCTAACCAGCCTTACCCTTCCTCTTCCCTCTTCCCAATTCCATCATTGTTTTGGTTCCCTTGTCAATTTAATTGATTCAATTAGTCAAGTTATATAACTTATTTTAATATAAAAACATAATTTCTTTGCACTTATAGTGTAAAAGTCACACAAATGAAAGACTTTAATTGAATTTAACATTCTCTCATGAATCAAAATTAAGCTAAAAAAAATAAAAAAATGAAATTATGTTTCAGTGACAACTTTATGCTGTCAAACTTAGAAGCTGCCATATCGCATGGACCTTGGGAAGCCATAGGGACTAGCGTACTTCATCAACAACTTTATCAGGTCTCTCAAAATTTAAATGCCCCTTTTGTTTGCTCCGTTAAATTTGAACTTTCAACGCTAGTGAAAAATTTTGGGCAACGACTCCATTTTAAAACATGAATAGACAAAATCTTGAAAACATCATAAAAGTGATACAAACCAATGAGAGATGATAAAGGTAGGGTAGTGACATCGGTAGGTGATGGTGAGGGTGGGGATGAGAATGGGAACCAAGGAGAAAAGTAGTGAGTTAGGGAGGAATTAGAATACAAAATAGAAAATACAACTTAAAAATTGTAATTTAGTTACTTTATATATTAATTATGTATTTATTAAAATTTTAATAATTTAATTTTTATATTAAATAAAATTTTAATTGAAATCTCAACCAAGCTATTCATTTGATTTTGAATGGTTGGAATTGAAGGAACTTTATCATTTTATTATTTTTTATTATAATATAATAAGGTCCATGACACTTAACATGTAAACAAAGATCATGAAAGACGCATCCATGTATGACAAAGTTTAGATAAACCATACTTTTAAAAGTGATGAATTCAACTTCCATATATTTTACATAAAAAATTATGAAACTTTGGTTTAAGATTTTATAAAATGTAAATACCAGCATGATAGACCATACATGTATGATAAGATAAACCAATGATTTCTAATCAACAATTAAGATTGTGTGCTCTACCCTTTAAGGTACGTTTTACACTTTTAAGTCTCTGTTAGTTTCAACTGATTTTGAGAGGAAAAAAAGTAGGGGGAACTGAGGAAGAGAAAATGGGGCCATTGTTAGTTTTCTCTCAATTGAATAAAGGAAAATGGAAGAGAGGTGAGAATTTGAAGCATGCATCTTGCTGGCGAAGTTTTCTTCGATGGGTGGGTAGAAAATGGGAAAATGGAAGTGTAAGCCACGCAATTACTATTTTATAATTATATAAAAGTCATGTATGTGTCATTCTATTTTCTTTTCTTTCATTTTTCCATTCAACTAAGCCACAAGAGAGAAAATATACTTTTCTCTTCTCTTTATTTTCTTTATTTTCATTTTCTCTCTTCATCCAAACAAACCATAGATGAGTTAAATAGTTATGTGCTTTTCTTGCAAGTGACAACTTGTCTCTTCACTGTATTCATGTTCACCAGTTAACCTAACCTTCCCCTGCCTTCTAATCTCCTTCGTTGATCGTTCTTTGTAACCGTTACTAGTCAATGTAGTACAATAGTAAAATTGCTATTCAATTTCCTATTTAATAAAATAGGAATTGTCAATTCAGTATAAGAATCTATTTGTTTAGGATTTTTCTCACTACAAATCAAGTAAATTTGTTTTCCTAAAATAAGGTGAATAGAAGGGGAATGAGCTTTATTGCTCTGTCACATGTTTGATCAAGTGCAACGTTACAATAATAACCATCTTTTGAAAAATGAAGAAATCAATTACTTAGATACCTTATAAGTAAGAAATTATGGATTTTTTTGTTATGGAAACATCCGTATTACAAATCATATATGTATGAAAATCTAGACCATTGATCTTCTCATCAGCAGTTGAGATTATATACTTTAACCCAATAAAATGTATCTCACACTCTTCAACCAAGCACCTTTTACTGATAGATGTGCTTACTTTCTTTTTAGCCTAACATTCCCTTTGAAAATATATTGTCAATATTTTTTCGTATTTATCACCATCTTCAACAACCACTCCCTTTTTTCCCCTCTTGCTCCTCCCCTAATCAGGTCTCTTCCTTGTTCTCTCTTTCTTTCACTTTTAAGATTTTTTTAATGTATTTACCAAATGTATTTTACTTTTGAGAAAGCTCGATTTTCAACACCTTAAATTTAATTTCTCAATTTTTTTTGGGAGTTGAAAAAGTGTTTTTATTAAAATTTAGGTAAATACCAATAGCCTTTGGTGGCATGTGATTTGCGAAGTGAGTTTTCATTTCTAGAAATACTATTTCTGGGAAAGTTATTCCCAAAAATAAGATAAATTTTTCCAAAAATATCTATGACAAGATGGTGTTGAATGATGGTGCTTCGATGCCGATCAGTGGTGGTCTGGACTTGGTCGTTGGTAATTCGACGCTGATCGGTGATGGTGCGACATCCGATGGTGGTGGTCCGGCCTCAATCCATGGTGGTTTGGTGCTAATCGATGGAGGTCTGGTCTTGATCGATGGTGATCTGGTGGTGGCTGGGCCTTGATTGGCGGTGGTTCGATGTTAATCAAATGGTGACCTAACGTTGAGCAATGATGGTTCGACATCGGATGATAATGGTTCAACAACTATTATAATTGTTTAAGATTTAGGTTTTAGGGGTAATTTAATTTTTTCATTTTCTAAAACATTCCCTTCCCATATTTCCATGATGAATGGTGAGAATAAAAATTGGCTCATTTTCATTCAAGGAAACACAATTTTCATGGAAATATTTTTTCCATCCGGGAACCAAAAATAAAAATGTCTATTCTCATTCCTTTTTTTTTTCGGTCTGCTTCTATTCTCATTCTTAAATTCCTAGAAATGTTAAAACATACACGCCCCTTAGCTTCTTTTTTTTCCCACTCCGACAAGTACTTATTGTTGTTTTGGGTCTAGCAGTCACATAGGTCCAGAACGGCTTGGCAAGACTGTACTTTTTGGGCTTGACCCTAAACCTCCAGGTAGATTCCTTGTTCCTACATTACTTTTTTTTTTTTAATCAGACCAAAAGTTTTAATTGAATTCTTAATTTCTCCCGACGCAGAAGGCCAGGCAAAGGGTTGGTTATAACCAAACAAAAGAAAAAGAAAAAGAAAATACAAAGGGTTGGTCCTTCTCCATTTCTAATTTCTTGATTCTTGTTCTGTTACAGCACTGGGGAACCCTGAAAGTTGCAACCCAACTGGGATTTTGTCATGTCTCAATCTTTCTCCATGTTTGACTCAATAATGGAAACAACACCGAGCAGAAGGAGCATAAGTACAGAGGAGGAAGAGGAATTGATGGAGAAAGATCCAAAACTGCCCCAAGAATTGGTGGAGGACATCCTCACAAGGCTGCCATACAAGAACTTGGCACGCTTCAAGTCTGTCTGCAAGAACTGGTATGAAATTATCAACGACCCTCTTTTCCTTTCACGCCACACCTCAATCTTCATCAAACACCACAGTGGTGGCGATAACGTGCTGCTCAGGCTTTCCTTCCCCACCATATTCGGGAATGGCTTGGAAAGCTATAAACTTTTCTCCTTGTCTGCTATGGATGCTGACCCTTCAGCTGTACAAACCTTAAGGCCCAAATTCAACATGCTTTCAGACAAATTCCACATTGCTGGTCACTGTAATGGTATATTGTGCTTGTCCACTGACTATTGGCCACGCAGTAAGGAGGTGCTTTTGTATAACCCTGCAACCAGAGAATTTAGATGTCTTCCTGATTCAGAAGTACGGATGAAGACCCAAACTTTGGCTTTAGCTGTTGGAATGGGGTATGATCCATTAACTGATGACTATAAGGTCGTGAGGATTTGGAGAGTGGATGGATATGCTAACAATGGTATGCCCGCAATTACCTATTGGGTTGAGGAATATGCTGTGAGTACTGACTCATGGGAAAGGCTTCATGACACCAATGCAGGGAGTTTTCATTTTGGTAAAGATTGTTTTGCAATGTGCTTCAGCAGAACTTATTACTGGTGGGCAGTCACACGCGGGCACGGGTCCTCAGTCATCCTTGCATTCAACATGGAGGATAAGGTCTTCCAAATGGTACCAATACCAGACTGCATTAATATCAGTAATCCTAATGGTAGATCTCTAGCTGTGTGGAACAATTCCATCTCACTAATTTCCTGTACTTACTATGGTCTGACCACATCCATTGATATATGGATGATGAAGGAATCCGGCGCGGACGGTTCTTGGACCCAGCTGCGGAGTATAAGACATCTGCGAGAAGACCCTAAACCATTAGTTTTCTGGAAGGGTAATGAGCTTCTTATGGAGATGTCTAGTGGGAAGATAAAGTCCTATGATGTTGATAATCAGGAAATTAGGGATGTCGTGATAAAGGACCATCCAGTTCGGCACTCATCTCAAGCTGTAAATTACGAGGCAACTGCAGTTTCATTGAGGGGAGGGGGAAATTACCTTGTTTGATGCACCTGTTACTTAGTTTTGAATTGGAATTTGTGTTGAAAAGTAGCAAAATGTTCTGTGAAACTATACTCTTCTAGCTGGAATGATTTGGTATCTGGGATTTTGGATTGAACGGAGTGTTATAATGCTCAACCAGTGACCAGAGGATTTTACTTTCGTCTGCAAATATTGCTTGGACTAAGCTTGTGCTTGTTTTTCTTGACTTGGGGGTTCAGCTAATGTGGATTAAGGGAGTTTTGTTACAAGAAACACCAAAGAACTAGAAGGTCCTTCTGAGCTGATGTTTTTCACCTTTTTGCTTCAGTCTCTTTGTAAATTTTTCTTTCCCTTGGAGAATTATTCCTGGCCCTCCTGCTTACAGATTTTTGCAGGAATTTAGACTCGACATTACATGAAATTCCATTTATATACTCTAGACTTCAGGAGTTTTCAATCCAATCTTTTCTTCGTAGTAACTCATGGATATATCATATGTTTCATATTTGCTTAGCTGTGTTGTTTTCTTTTATCAATGACTTCAATAATCCCATTGACCTGGATTAGTCTGTTAGAGAGAGAATGATCAAGAGAGAGATTATACCGATTGTGAATACTTGTTCTTTCTTGTGTTACATTGAGAAACTCTTACCACGACTTGAACTTCAACCTTTACATAATTTACAACCCAATTCAACTAATTCTGAACTAAGCTAAGCAAATGATAGGTACCAATATACACCTGGAAAGAAAAATTTGATTCAAATACAAATTTTCTTGCTGATGCTACAGATTGTCCTGTTCTTCAGTATTTAGTCTAGGTGATGCTGATGCTGCATCTATTGCAGTAGATTTATTGTTCGTAACCGAGAAGGAAAACTCTGAAACCAAGGCCAAGTGGTCGCTTCCCACTTTCTATTGATCAAGAAAACATTGATTAAATTGTAAAAAATTATGTCTACACATAAAAAAAAAAGTGCACAGTAAATAACGTAATTGGAAAATATCAGGATTCGAAGATCATCCCTTAAATCTTGTTAAAGTGCTGTTGCACCTTTTCCGATTCAAAAGTAGCCCTGCAAAGCTAACTATCAGCATGCTCAAAAGTCGTAAATAAATTCAAGCGGTAATACCTTGCATGGGAGGCCACCTGTCCTCATGAGATCACCAATTGAAACGGTGTCAAGAACTCTTGTAGGTACAATACCGTCTGAGTACCTACATCAATTGTAATCAATCTTAATGTCAGGTCCTTGTCATCATTAAGATCACCTCCCAAATCATTTTTGGCGAGCTTAGGAAAGAGGTTGATTACCATAAATAATCTACAGTCCCAAGAAACTTCGAGTGATAAGAAGTAGCCAAGGGTTCACCATTGAATCCCCGTGTACTAGTTGAACCCTGGGAAGGAATATCGTTTTACTATTCTATTGGCATGGGATTCTTTTTCCCCAAAGCAGGGACCGGGGGGAAGGATTCTTTTAAATAATATATAGCAAATTAGCAAATAATAGGTTGCAACAGAATGAGTAGGTGCATTAACTGTGGCATAGGAACTACGCAGCTTCAATGGATGCACAACCAAATGACGCTCAGAATCACCAGTTGCAATTTTCACCTCTTCATCTGTCCAGCAGTTTAACAATCTGAAAATCATAACTTGTAAGCATCATGATGAACACAACTGAATGGCACAAAAACCAACAAGCAGCAGAAGAGTACCCATCAAGTAAGATTAATGGACCGACTTTCTCATTTTTCTCGCCTAAAACTTGAGCAGGACGGCATCTTTTCTGTCCAGATAACTCCTTTCTGTCATATAACTTGATATTAAGCTGCAATTGAAATCAGTATCCAATTTCAAGTGATCATCTTGAAGATTAATTCTTAGCATGATCCATGGCAGTATAGAATGAATTTGCCTGCCAAGCTAATGTGAATATGATAAACAATTTTGAAGTTATTCACCTCAGATGATGACAAGAACTTGTATATTCCACTCTGTTGATGAAAAATGTCCGAGAGAAATCAGTATCTCAAAAGTACAGAGCACAAACTCAATGACAAAAATCATATCTATATCCAGATTCCAGAATATGGCACCTGAGGGGTACTATTAAAATCACCAGCAAGCACAACAGGGGTGTTACCCCATTTCTGTGAGAGGGCATGTGCTCTTGACGAGAGAAAACGAATCTGAGAAATAATATTTCAATCTTCGAGAGTGTATCAAGTTCTAGGAGAGCATTTGAAAAATTGATAATGAATGTTGAATAGTAAAATGAAATACAAACTCCATGGGTCCTTCTTTCGTAACATAAGCTCTTTATTAGTAGCTATCCCAACTGATCTGCTATTGCCTATTGGATGATAAACTCCAAAGGGGAAAAAAAAGAGACCTAGGGATTATTGAACATGAGAGCAATTAATTCTTCACATAACACTAAGTTTACTTATTTTCTTTTGTTTTTGACACTGATGCTTTTACTCTTACCACTTACTTATTTCAAAGTATTCTTTCATGATAAATATGACTTCCTGAACATGCTATAGAGTTTAACAAAAGAATCCTTCATAATTGTTAACTTCTGCAATTATAGTACAAAAGGAAAGGTCAAACGGGGGAGAGAGATCAGAGAGACATTTACTTGGCCTAATTTAACTTCTCCCCTGTTTGGGTTATAAAGTACGTGGATGTTACCAACCAACAGTCTTCTTGACTCAGATTCACACATCTGCCTGTACAAGATGAAGTTAGAAATGCAAAGGATGACGAACCGGATGTACAGTAGACCAATATTTACAATAATAAGATTAAGGCGATAAAGGAGCTACAGTGAATCCAAAGATAATAATAAGAAATTTCACAATTCAGCCATTGCTTAGGTTCAAGCTATTGTAACAGATCACATTATATGCAGTAAGAGATGGCTTAAGAGCTGAGAATTCAAGCTGCACGCCAGTGCCACAGACTCACATTTGCAATGACCTTTACACTTACTTAAAGTGCTAAGCAAATCCTTGCATTTGCTTGTTTTAGGGTTTGATGGAACAAACAGTCTCCAATATTTTCTTCTATTTGTTTGGTGTGGGCAAAGAATTTTCTGACATTGACTTTGCTTAATTGTGCGTGATGTGGTTTCTGACACAACTACACAAGATACGAGGCCTAGGTAATATTTTTTAATGAAAATAAACAGAATACAAGAACATAAAGGTGTGGTTGTGAGTTTGATTTTGGAGGAGAAGAGAAGGAAGGGAAGAGATTTATAGATTAAAATTTCAAAATTTTACACTACAAACTCCTTCTGTTCCCTCCTTTCCCCTAAAAAGTCAAACTCAAACACACACCCTAAAAGAAGTTTCGAAACCCCAAAAATGCCCCATGGTTGTCATTACATTAAAAGAAATTAGCTGACATCAAAGAACTGGTACCTCAAAAACTAAAAGTTGAGCAACATTATCACCAAGGCCAATGTCCTTGAATTGAATGCTCTCTCGTTCCAGTAATCGGAACCTTACAGACAGAAAGAAAGAAAAGGCTAAGTGAATAAACCAGATCCATCAATTTGTTTGAATCCAACAAGCAAAGTAAGCAATTAATAGATTACTTATCAGCTTTCCAAAACGTTGCACAACCATCGACTGAATCTCCAGTGCGTCTCTACAACTCCATTGCACAACTCATTAGGTTCCAGCAAACAACTACCATGTACAGGCTAATGACTAGTTATGCAGCTATAGACATTAATCAGTATGCTTGATGATCATGACGAATAAAATCAACAAAATACCTATCACTTTATTTCAAAGAAGCAAAAGTCGACGCAGAAGATATCAGAAAGTTAACAGACCAAATTACTTGTAGAAACTGAGAAAACCAAGCTTAACTCTAATATATTTGACAGGTTATCACTAAAACAAGACTCACTACACTATCTAAATTCAGAAAAGCTTTGCAGGAAGTGGAAAACATACCTGGTAAGAACCAGTGTATCCTGCTTTAACCAAAATGTTTGAGAGTTCCAAATACTTGTCCACCTCCTGGTAGTGAGAAAAAAGCATTCGGGGCTTATATAGTGAATCATTGAATTGCAAAAAAATTAAGTAGAGAGAAGGTGTTACTTTACTTGTAAACAGATAACATCAGGGTCCCATCCAAAGAGTTCTTTACAGATAACCCTCTTGCGACGATCCCAGCTGATGTAATGAGAAGGAACATTGACATACAAATCTCGGTGTTGAGAAGCATTTCTATCCCCAAGTATGTTATAAGACGCCACACTGAACCTGCTTTCTGGAACATTTATAATGATTATAGCACCCAAATGTGAATACTGATGCCGAAGAGAGAGAGAGAGAGAGGGAGAGAGCAGAAAAGAGAGAAAGAACCTGGAGAAGCGAGGGGTTGAAAGGGAGCTTCAACCCAGTGGCGTTGAATTAGCGGGGGCTGATCGAAGTTTCTGCTGCGCAGAGGATTGGACCAGCGACGAGTATAAGAGCGGGAAGAAAGTGAAGAAGAAGAAGAAGAAGAAGAAGAAGAAGAAGCAGTAGGGGCAATGGATTTGAAGGAGGTTGGGAGAAACAAGAAAGGATGGCGGTTCGAGGAAGAGATGGGGAGGAAAGAGGAAGGAGTGGGAGAAGTACAAGAGCAAGTGATGCAGGCCATCATCATCCTCCCTTCCACCACTCTTCTCTCACTATGCTCCTTTCTCCTTTGATCTCAACTGAACGAACAAGGACTCAACACCCAACCAAGTTTAGCGCCACAATTCGTTATCTAATCTCTACTCTACTTTCCATTTTAATCCCAACCGTTCCCCCTTTTTTTTCCCTCTCGTATTTTGATGAATTTTTAAGATGGGCCAACGGTGTTGTGGGCCTGAAAGTATTTACTATGCTTCATTAGTTCTAGCCTCCTTTAAAAAAAAATAAAAATAGTTCTTGCGTTTCATTATTTAGATTTTTTTTTTTATTGAAATAACTATATTTCTTGGCATTAACAAAGTTGCCATTGACCTAATGAGTTATGACATGTAAGAATTTATTAAAAGAATAACCTTGAAAGTTTAGTACCAAGCCAAATTTAAATGCCACAGGCTAAACTAATTCTATTATTCATTTTCCGAGGTTGATAACTTTTCTCGTATAGGAACCAGCACAGAGCCTACATGATCGGTCGTCTGATACTGGAACGATATTAAAGTTTCGAGCACCTACGGACTATCTCAATGTGCAAAGGAAATGTTTGGTTTATTTCCGGTCTCCACTATTATTACGGACACATAACAAGAAATTCAAGTGAAAAGATCAAGCCCTCACGTATTCGGAAGACTTGAAAATGTTTCCGATGTCATCATTAGACTCCCCATTTAGTTGAAAATACCCTTTGCCGCATACACCAATCGCTGCCTTTTTCACGTTGGACGTTTACTGCATCTGCAACGCTACGTAGCTTTCAATTGAATTATATGCCTGCTAAATACTAACGCCTTAAAACGTTATAGACCGCCATATGGCCGCCCAGAGGAATTCAAGGTAGACTCTAATGCCATTCATTAAGCAACGTTATGCAGAATGGAATGCTAGTCACAGTAGTATATGAGATACGATATATCAGCTTAGACAATAGACAACAGGTTTTGAAACATTGGAAGACCAAGGAATTTAGTAGGTATGAAGCACCGAACAGAATGGCACAAATGAACCAATATAGTACTCAACATTGCAATCAAAGAAGCCTGTATTCACATCCACGGAAACTCAAGGGCACTTTCTTTGGATATAGGACGCACCTTGCTCTTCATACCTGTCAATTAAAATACTTCTGTATCATAACATTATTCACTTAAATTCAAAAAGCAAATGTAGGAAGCCTAAATTGAAAGTCGTTCAGAAATAAGAAAATAAAAGAAGAATCACCAAGGTATACTTCTTTCATTATTTTAAATTCAACAATCTAAACTACAGTTTAGATGTAGTCAAAGTGAATGAACTTGCATAACTGAGCTTTTGCAATCAATTAACACTTACTCAGACTTAGAGAACCACATCTGCTGGAAGGAACCAAGTGATGCCAATATACTCCCACCTATCCAAACACTGCATTCAAAGTTACCAAGTGATTTATAGGGCATTCTCAAAAATAAATCATTACACATAATTTCAGGTTGCATTGTTTGAATAAAAATCATCTATGGAAAAAGTGAGCGAGAACACGTTACAAACATGCACATGAAACAGAGAGAGAGAGAGAGAGAGAGAGAGAGATCCCACCTGAACCTTCTTTCAGTTGCATTTCCACTAGCAAATACTTTTACTCGAGCCGCTTGAGGGGACTCCTACAAACAAATCACAGCTAGGTCAATCTTTAATATAAAAGGATAACCTTTTAGGGGAACAGAAATACCAATACACGCAACCTACCACCCTCATTCATGAAGTTTCTGAGAGTGTTAGATAAATATGCTCCGCTTTCCAAACAATAAGACATAGGTTGTGATCGCCATAGTTTTATACTCTCAAAATCTTAGAATGAATAAAAGAGGCTATATTCAACAAAATGTTCTTTAGCCCCCTTGCAACAACTTGGCCTTTACAATTAACTTTTCCTTGCTAAGCTTTTCAAGTTTTTCACAATCTTGGGTCCACGGTTTCAGTGTGTATCAGAATGTCAGTGTTAGTGATAGTGCGTAGTAAAAGCAAAAAATTTTACATAAGAGGAAAATAAACAAGGTGGATATAAGGATTTTCTCGTAAATAACATATCCAAAAATAAAATTCATTAGCTCATAATATATCTATCATCCCTCTGCAAGTCCATCAAAGAAGCTTCTCTAAAGGAACCATGAGTAAAAACCCACAAGAGACCTTCTGCTCAATGCACCACGTCCCCAGGAAACAAAGCATACTTCCACAAATTTTAGCATAAAAGGAAAATACTCCATTAAATTTAAGCTAAGCACTATCCAGAAAAATTGGCATTATTTAGATAAAATAAAATATGATCCACTGTAAATCTCACCTCTAGCAACTCTTTCTCAATACGTTCCTTCAATTGTTGCATTGAAGCTGTACCACCAGTAAGCTGCAAGATAAACAAAATCAATTTCAGCTGTGCCAAATCTATAAACCCAGAGACACACCCAAAGAGGAAGAGAGAGAAGAGGAAGGGACGGAGCGCCAAGTCAATATCAAAGTTACCAGTATGCTACTAAAGAGTTCTCTGCGAATGTCTACATCACACTTATTAATACTCTCTACAACCTGCACATGTTCAAAACAAATAGCAAGATCATGACCAGTGAGAAAAAAATTCTGAATTCTGAGTACATACAAAACAAAAAGCATTTAAAATAACATTGAAAAAAAAAAGAATACCATCTTTGGAAGACCACGAATTGAAGGAGCAATTTCTGCATAACTCTCGATGCCAGGGATTGTCTGCAATTTACATTGAAGCAGTAAAACTAAAGCACAGAGCAGGACACGGTGGGCAATGTTTCAACTCCTTTGATGTCATCTATAAGTAATCATAAGAGACACAACACCGAGGATTTTCTCTAACTAAGGATTGTAAAAATAAGCAGGTGCAGGTGTTATTTGGTCTGTTTTCCTTTTCAGTTAATATATTGTCATTAACAATGACAGAAATCCCACTTCCCTTTGTTTCCCCTTTTTCAATTTTTTTTTGTGAAGGAAATTCTTATGCAACTTTTTCTTGTAAAAGAAAGGGAAACTAATGTCCAACTGGCAGTTTTCCATTTTTCTTGTAAGGTTGGCGTCTCGTGACCTATAAGTCACGGTTCAAATCCTAGAAATAGCCTCTTAGCTTACGGGAGTAAGACTCCATACTTCTACCCTCCTTAGATCCCACAAGGTGGGAACCTCATGCCCCTAGTCACCCTTTCTTAAATTCAATCTGACAATATATCATGATTCTTCCACCCAATCCTAAATTTTTTCTACTCCCCAAAGCCTAGCATAGAATCAGGCATCAACAAATTTCAGAAGGGTGCCACATAGCAAACTCTTTAAGACAAAATAATGTAAATATCCACACATGCAAGCCACACACCTGAATCAGGGATGGATTAAAGAGAATATCAGGAATCTTGAATCTGTCAGATCCAATTTCAATTATCCTGTGTCATCCATGACACTGAAATTAAATGACCATTACAAGAAATATAACAGTAAATAAACCAGAAAAATTTAATCAGGCTTCGAACCAACAAAGATTTTTGCAGATAAACAAAAGATATCAGAAACTACAAGCAGACAATTTAAATATGAAACCATAACTCAATGAATCCTCACTATTTCAGAAAGTGCAAAGTTGGACTCACTGGCCATCAGGAAGCTCATATGGGGTCATCGGGATGTTAGAATATGAACTCTCTGCCAAATAAAAGGAAGAATCAGAATGGAATGCCATGTTGGGGTTATCTTATCTTTTTATAAAGAAAACAATGAACTGGACCCATGGAATTCAAAACATCATATGAATTCATAACAAATTGGAACACGGACCATCATACGGAGAATCTGGGGCTCGGCAAACACATTCCTTGATATCACTAGCAATCACCCTCTGTCACAATAAACATTCAGCAGCTAAAAGACACATCACTTATGGAAAGAAACTTTTAGGACAACTGTGCATACCTGGGAGTAGAGCTTGTAGCTTCGGGTTGTATGTGGAAAGTCAAGGTTTACAGTCTGTAGGATTCAGGAAAAAATGGAAAAAAAAGAAGAAGAGGTAAATAGAAATTACTCTTCATTCATGAATCCAGGTAAAGTGATGGTGATTCTATGGACATTTAGGGACTGTTTGGAAGTGTTTTATATTTATAGTTATTTAAAATTGTTTATAAAAATACATTCAAGTCCAATTTTTTTTTAAAAAAAACAACAAAACCTGTTCGCTAGACTATTCTTCAAAATAAAAGGGGGAGCCATTGAAAGAAGAAGAAGAAGCAAAAGGAGAAGCACAACAATAACAACAACAGAAACCAGATCTGAGCAGCTGGCAAGCAGATCTGCTCCACATAAATGGCTGCTGGCGAATTGCGAAGACGCTCACGGTGGCCAGCGATCCGCTGCTCCGTGCGACAGCAATAAGGCGATAAAGCTCCACGGCAGCGCTTGCTCAAGGTAGTGACGAGAAGGTTGCTGAGTCATTGCTGCTACTCTATTGACAAGGAAGCGAGAAGGTGATCCGCTGCTACTAACACTGCTGCTGCTACTCTTAATGGCATTGCAATCGCGGCTGTTCCCGATGGTGAGCCATTGTTGCTCCTGATGGCTGAGGCCAAGATGCAGCCACTGCTTCAGGTGGCGAGGAAGCCACTATTTCGGGCAGCCTCACTGTCACTGCCGGTGAAGAGCCCATCCATGGAAGGGATGGGAAAGTGGTGGTGGTGATTTTTAAAAACATCTTTAATCTATTTTGTATTTCTTGTTTTTAAAATACAATATCTGTTTTTGGTTTTTAAAATTAGTGTGAAAGAAAACAACTAGCCAAATAGGTTTTTGTTTTTTTAATTTTAAAAGTTGAAAACAGTTTTTAAAATCTGTTGCCAAACAAGCCCTTATTTTCACCCTTTTAACCTAGAGTTTCAAGGTTTGGCAATGCAGCGTGCCGCAAAACTCTGGATGTTACATTCTAATGTTGCCAAAATCATATATGTTATTACAAATTACAATGAAATTATAATATACCTGAATATTTCCAGGCTGTATTTCCTTTTTCTTGAATGCATACCGAGGTTTTATCTGCAACAACAAACAAAGTTAAAATGGAAGAAAAAAATAAAAGCAGCAGATATACTCGAGATGACCATTGAAAAAATGGAAATAGCTAATGTTTGTTACTCACTGTGATACCTTTGCCTTCCAAACTTTTCATCAAGCAATCTGTCAGAAATTCTCCTCCAATAGGAGAAGTTGTCACAGCCTATTGTTGTAAACATAAACAAAGACATAAGCAGACACTTGCTACACAATCAAACAATAAGTACAGACATAAGGATACAGTAAAATAAAACTCCTTTGATTGTTCTGAATTATTTATCAAGGAAAGAAGCAAAAGACATCAAGCAATAAGGGCAGACTATTTTCACTTCACAACCAGATATATAGCCTAAACTAACCATTTTCTTATACATTAACAACTATTGTAATTGTGGTTATACAATTACTTGACAAATTATCTCTATTTGATACGCTAGCAAACAATACCTTTTGAAGAACATAACCATCAAGTACTGGTGCAACTGTTGTTGATCCTCCACCACTGAGGATAGAAATAAAGAACGAGACTATAAATCAGCAATCCAGTGTTATATTGTGGTATATTAGATACAATCTATATAAATAAGTGAAGTTACAATTAAAATTTATTTGCATTGTGAAAAGAAAACAGATGAATACTGTTGATTTTCAAACCAAACTTATAAAAGGACAATCACATTGCACATTAATATCATGGAAGAACCAAATTGTTAGGAGCAACTTCAAAGTGTCTTACCAATCAATTACTAATGATGTAGCACGTCCTGATGCAAAAGATGTGAGTACCTGGTTTTAGGAGATACTCCTTCATTAATTTGTTCAGAGACACAGATTCTTTGTTATGTCATTCATGATATCACTACGAAATAAATTCATTCTTTTTCTCACTTAAATTTTATGTTGCTAGTTGGATACACAGTGCAGGAAAGGACATATCACTTACAGCATTCTTGGCCAAAAACAATGCAGGTACTTTGTATTTTTCAAACATTAGCTCTGCTGTCCTGCCACGTGACAAGAATGAAATGAAAATGAGATCTGAGCATTGGTAAATTGAACCAAATGAAAGGGGAAAAAAAAACTGTCCCGGATACCTTTCTCTCTGTTCTTGAGTATTAGAACATGGCTCAGCAAGTAGCATTGGGCGCTCTTTAGGATCAACTAATAGGCATTCCCTGAAAACCAGCTAATAGTAGTAGCAACATAAGACATAAAAGAGACAAATAAAGCAGAACTTTATAAGAGGACAGTCTTTAAAAATTAAAACAGATATGAAAAAACACGTTAGTGAATACAACCTCAAAGCATGATCCCATATATTGTCTACAATATTCCAGTCACCAACAACTCCATTCTTCAACGGCGACAGCACCTAATAGACATAACAGAAATAGATGACTAAAATGATTAATTTTATAATAACTTAAATGACAGGTTATAGCATCAGCTATCAGCTGTTTCAAAGCATTATTACCTCCATATGGTCTCTGCGGTATCCCAAGGACTGTGATCCTACGTAAAGTTTGCATTTTCCCCTGGTTTTGTCAGAATCAAGATTTTTGGCATTGATTTGTAAATCTGCAACAGCTCCCAAGTTCTCCACACCATCACCAGGTCCATCCATGTCCATTTGATCAATTGCACCAACAACCTAAACAAATAGATGCCAAAATAATTCAGAAGTTAAAAACACTTTATGCCAGTTCATAATTTTTCTAGATATTCCACAATTTACATGCAACCAAATACATTAAGATCAAGAAGCAATAGTGAATTGGCTAACGGAGAGCTATTTCATTCAATTCTACATGATAGTCAGTAATTGTACATGATATGGATTGAAATCAAACAATTTTAGAAATGTTCGGACCAAAACCAAACAAAATATTTTAGGTACCAAAACCAAAATTCGTTTATTTTTCAAGGTCCAAAAACATATTTAAGTCAAAAGATATATCTCGTTGAATGGAGATCGAGTTACACGTTACATTTGAAAATGATACCGGCTAAAGTTGTAAATGAGTAATAGTTAATTAGAAAAATAAAATAAAATTGGAAAGAAATATCTTTAGAGGGAATTAACCCCATTAACCCCATCCTCACAAGACTTAAGGCCACTCAAATTGTCAGCCTTAAATCAATACGGGGCGTAAAAGACCTCTCTGTGTGGTATTTTAACACTTGGTACTTCGGAGCCCTACAATGGCACCAACAAAGTACAAAGCCAAATAGCGGTTGACTGGATAAGATTAGAAACACACAATGAGGGCCAATTCTGTTAAGTTTGAGTTTACCCTAACTGTCACAAGAACCTAAAAACGAGGCGCATTTTGATTCTGCGTCGAAAATGGGAATGAAAAAGAGAGGGAGGCTTACAGAGGGGAAGACAGCCTTGGGAGCATCTTCGCCAGCGTAACCAGCTTTGCATGTGTGGGACCCCAGGTCAATCACTATCGCTGATACTTCATCTGTGAGTTAATAAACAAAGAAGAACGAGAATCAGAGGGAGGGATTGGTGGAACTTCGGAAGGGAGAGAGAGAGAGAGAATGTTGAACACTCACCACCGCCATACATGTCTAGGGTTTGGGTGAGAGAATGTGTGTTGGTTCTGGAAGAGTTTCCTTTCGATGTTTGAGAGCGCAGCGAC
The DNA here is from genome assembly GCA_031216105.1 of Dalbergia cultrata. Lineage (NCBI taxonomy): Eukaryota > Viridiplantae > Streptophyta > Magnoliopsida > Fabales > Fabaceae > Dalbergia > Dalbergia cultrata. The sequence goes on along the minus strand of CM062348.1, from coordinate 1,307,843 downwards.
GAACGAGCAGTGAACTGAACTGAACTGAGGGAAGAAGGAAGCTCAGGTCAGGTGGAACGAAGAGAAGGGCTTTTGCTTTGAACGATGGCGGGTTTTTTTTTTCTGTCTTTTTTTCGGTGATGTGTTGTGTTCGTATCGCATTTTGGGCTGGGCTCATGAATCTGTGGGTAACACTAGAAAGCCAATGGTTTGTATGATATCTTCTTGTTAAAGATAAGCCCCCTTAGCCTCGGGCTTTCCCAACTAGTGGACTCTTTTGTTGTAATTTTTTGCCCCACAGATAGTTGGGCTTGCAATGATATTGATTTCATGACAACGAAGAAAAGAAAAAGAAACAATGTTTGTTTTTATTTTTTAAAAATACAATAAACAAACAATACTACAAATTTTTAAAGTATTTATTTCTTCCAAAATCAAAACTAAATGTTTGCGGAATATTAAATACTCTTTCTCAAATTTGTTGACTCGTTGAATGGAAACATTTAGGTAATGTTCAAGAGTTTTGTAGATAATAAAAAAGAATGAATACTAATGAAATGGAAATGAAAGGTGAAGAATGAAGGGAAAGAGAATACCACCATTGTTTAGATGTTTAATAATTTACTTTTAATAAGGGAAAAAGAAAATATAAATTATGTTAAATTCATTCTTAACTCATGATTTAGAGAGTAAAAAAATTAGGACTTATGAGTGGCAAGGGAAAGAAACACATTGCCCTTGCAAACCATTCTACTACCTCTCCAGAATCACCTGTAAACTAGAGTCAATGGGCCGCCTCCCTCCATTATCATCCTGCCTAACATACCCTTATGCTAGAGAGATAGGATATTAATGGCGCAGCAGTTAGTACATCGGAGGTGGCCATTGGAGGTTGGGAGTCTCACTCACATTTAAAAGGGAGACCCTCAACATAGAGCGTTGTAGATCCATGATATTAAGGGCATGGTCATGTGGCTGATAAGTCATGCGATACATATATTAGCTGACAATATTTATGAAAAAAAAAAGAAAAAACTTCGAATTTTTCTTATCCAAGCAATGGACAAGCAATTCACTAATCAAGCAACAATAGTTGACTTACTGCAATTCACGCAGCTGCTCAATTTTAACCTTTGTTATTGAAATGGTTCCCCATTACTTGTCAGTGACGACATTTGTATCTAGATATCACTTATTGTGACTCTAATCTCTTCATTGGAAAAAAATAAAAAAACTATTTGTACTCACAAGGTATGAAATATCGTGTCGACTCATATCTCATCTATTATTAGAGATGAGATGTGGATCCTACTTGAATGAAATCTACACCCCATCCAAGGATGGATGAGATGTGAGTCGACATAGTGTCTCATATATTATGAATACAAATAACATAACTTGTTGACAAAATACGTGTATTCTACGTATGGTAATATATGATTATCTTAAGTTTGAACTATATATCTCGGAATGAAGAGTCTAGCCCATGACATGCTAGAAATAATGAAACAATGCAATTCAATTCATCTCAGCAATCAGCTGCATTATTTAATAAAACAAATTAACAAAACACGAATTTTTTGGATGATGTAATACATTGTTTTCAACTTATACTGCAACAACAATCTACGTCTCCGCACTATTTGAATTATTTTTGGGGTTTGCTAAATTAATTTTCTTGAAGCCATAAAAATATAAACAATTAGACAAATCTTCACAAACAAAATACAAGAGGTACTAACCAAAATATAATAATAATACAAGAGGTGCTTGTGCGTTAGGATTACTCTTGCGAGTTGTGACGCAGATGCATGCGGGAAATTGTTACTTTCCAATCCCTTTACCTACGTCAATTTCACGAACAAAGCTTTCATTAATTACACTTCCAAATGACGCACTAAAGGTTACCGTCCCTATCTTTCCAATGTTATGAAAACTTTCGCAGTAATTAGCATGGAAAATCCTAGGTCTTTGTTTGATCTCCCGTTTTCAGTTTTATAAAGGAAAAAATGAAAAAACTAAAAACAGTAAACCAAATACGCGCCCTGCCTTCCTATCACATTTCACGTTCCACACTGCTATTTATACTCTTCTAATGACTTGCCACATTTCATGCAAACCCAGAAAAAAGAGAAAAAAAATGGCTCTAATTCTGTACTGCTCAGCATTCTTTTTCCTCACCCTGCAGCTAGCACTCTCCTTCGAATTCTCCACCACTGTTCTCGATGTCACAGCCTCACTCCACCAAACGCACCAACAAGCCCAACCCACCCCAACTTCTTCTTCTTCCTCCTTCACGCTCCAACTACACCCAAGGCACTCTCTCTTCAAACCTCAGAACAGTAATGGCCACCGCAGCTTTCTCCTTTCTGGACTCGGCCGTGACTCAGCCCGAGTCAACTCGATCATCACCAAGCTCCAACTCGCCCTCACCCGCGCAAACGACTCGGGGCTCCGACCCGAAGGGCTCTCGTCGCCGGTAACGTCAGGAATCAGCCAAGGGAGCGGCGAGTACTTCGCCCGAATCGGAGTGGGACAACCGCCGCAACAATTCTACGTGGCGGTGGACACAGGCAGCGATGTCACGTGGCTTCAATGCAAGCCATGTTCCCGCTGCTACCAGCAATCCGACCCGGTCTTCGACCCGGCCAAGTCATCATCGTACGGCCCACTTCCCTGCGAGGCCCAACAGTGCCAGCAACTGGACAAGCCCTCATGCTCAAACAACAAGTGCCAGTACGCGGTTCGCTACGGCGACGGTTCGGTCACTATGGGGGATCTAGTAACCGAAACGGTATCGTTTGGCCAAACCGGGTCGCCTCCACGTGTCCCAATTGGTTGCGGACACGACAACGAGGGCTTGTTCGTTGGGTCCGCCGGGATATTGGGCCTGGGAAATGGGCCTTTGTCACTAACGTCGCAGATCAAAGCGACGTCGCTTTCTTACTGCCTCGTGCGCCGCGGCTCAGATAGATCGTCCACACTCGAGTTCAACTCGCCGCGACCTGGTGACTCGGTCACGACTCGGTTGCTGAGGAACCCGAAGCTGTCGTCATTTTACTACGCCGGCTTCACCGGAGTGATCGTGGGTGGCCGGAGGGTGAACGTTCCGGCGTCGACGTTCGCGATAGACCCGGAGGGGAGGGGCGGTATCCTGGTGGACTCGGGAACCGTGGTGACTCGGTTGCAGACTCAGGCGTACGAGGCGGTGAGGAACGCGTTCGTTGAGTTGACTCGGAACTTGTCGCGGGTCGGGGGCGTAGCGCTTTTCGACACGTGCTATGATTTCTCGGGGATGGCGATGGTGACGGTGCCGACGGTGTCGTTTGAGGGGGATGGAGGGACGTTGTGGAGGGTTCCGGCGGAGGGGTACCTGATTCCGGTGAGCCAGAGGGGTGTCTTCTGCTTCGCTATGGCGCCGACGACGGCGCCGTTGTCGATCTTAGGGAACGTGCAGCAGCAGGGGGCGCGTGTCAGCTTCGATATCGCAAACTCTGTCATTGGTTTCTCACCCACCAAGTGCTAAGCTTGGAGTAAGCAGTACTAGTGTGTTTACCCCTCTATTCATGAAGTGATCATGAAAATCGATTAGAATCGGAGTTTTGAATAATATGTGTCTTGGAATAATATTATTATCATACCATACACACTTTAAATTTACTTTTTGTGAATTAAATTTTACATTTATTTATAAATGATTTGGGTTTGCTTTACAAGAATTTGATCTCGAGATTTAAATCCAAGGATAAAATAGTTGAGTAGTTAATAGTAAAGAAATGTATGCAGAAGAGTTTATGCATACTTTGACTTGTTTTTGAGGGAGAAAAGGGGAAAAACCTCTCTAATGAGAGAAAGCGAAAAAAAAAGAAGACATTTATTTTGAATGATTTTTTAAATGTTCAAGTATATCCCCAAACCACCTTATTAACTGTGACAATGCACGGAGGCTATTGGTCTATTTATTAATATATTTTTATATATTAATACATTTAAAGTTATAGAAATTATTGATTTGACATATATGATATACAATATGGAGAAATATTATTATCAAATAGTTAAATGAAACTAAAACTGAAATAGTAAATGATAAACATTCAACAATGTACTGTGTCTAACAAATAATAATTAAGTTGGTAAACATTAATATAAATCTAAGTAACTTGCTTCATTTGCACTTTCTCGACCTGAACAAATAAGCCGTTTGCAAAAAAATGTAAGCAAATGAATAAAAGTATATATAATCAAAACATTCAATTTAAATATATAGAAAAAAGTACATATTTAATCATTTGTCGATATATAAGATTATATACAAATAATAATTTTTGCATTAAAACTAACAAATGAATAGTATTATCAAATTGCATTGGTAAAAAATGATAAATTTATTATTAAAATATATTTTGTGAATAAGGAAAAATTATAAGGAATAGTAATAATAACAAAAAAACAAATTCATCATTCTCTCCTCCATGCTCACCCTTTCTCTTCTTCAGTAAAGAATATGACCAAAAGATAAATTTATATTAAATAATTTTAAGTGAGATGTTCTTTAAAAACATTTAATAATAGAATAATAGAGTATTTGCTAATAAATAATAATTTTAAATCAAAGCGAAAAAATAAATTGTAAATAATAATATTTATCTAAACTGAAATCGACCATAATAGAGTGTTACAATGTTGATAAATTGACCTACATGAATTTAGATGAATAATATAGTACAATATTTATCTAAATAATAAAATTTATCTAATACCTAATATTAGATATGTGAAGTAAATTTTAAATAATAATCATTAAAATATTGATTTTATTACTAAAATATATTGATACGAAATGATGACAATATATTATCAAAATAAGCTTTCAAAGTAACAAATAAAGATAACAACGATTGTCATTGCTCCCATGTTTTTATCTTGAATAAGGAAAAAAAATACCGTATTGAATAAAATGAAATAGACTTATATATATTGGTAATATTTATATCGTATGTAAATCAATGCTTGTATAGTGACATACTTGTTAACCTTGTTTGAGGCTAGAGTCCCGATGGGTGTGTGTATATATATATCTGTGCAATACACACACACACATGTATATATGTCTACTATCATTTGTTGGCTATCAATATTAATAATAAAAAAAAATTCATCTTATGACTTGATGTCTTTTGTCAATAGAAAAATGTTAATCTGATCTGTTTTGGGGCTAGAGCTCCATTGAAAAAATATATATTTGTATAATATATATGTCTAACATCGTTTGTTAAATATCAATATTAATAAAAAAAATATCAATTTATCACTAATTTCATTTGTCATATAAAAAAATAGACTTGTTTTGAGGCTAAATTGATGTTTGTGCAGTATATACGTCTAACATCTCTTATTAGTTACCAATATTAGTTAAAAAAAATTATCAACATAAAATAAAAATTTTAATAAAAAATTATTTTATGACTAAATTATTTTATCATATAAAAAAATGCTAACATAGTGACTAAGACCACATTGTAAAAAAAAAATAATATTTTGAATTATTAAGTAATATATGAGGAATATTAGAAATATGTTTAAAGAAACAGGCTAGGAAAATTCCCCTCTATAAGTCATAAATTGAAAGAGAATAATATTTGCTGCATAATTAAATTACACAATAAATATGCACCATACACCTTACTATCATTGGATGTAATGTGTGGTCCCCACTCATTCCACTTATTTATCAAATCCAATAGTAATAAGGTGTGTGATGTGCATTTTTTGTATAATTTAATTGTACAAGATCAATTTCTTTTCTCATTTCTCGCTAAAATAAGGTATATTTCCCCTTCAACATTCAATTGTTGGTGGCAAAACAGGTCCATTCAAATAAATGTGAAAGGAGTTTTTGCCTTGGGTTGGTGTAGTCATAACTACGGTGATGTTAATGTTTAGGGTTCATACGTCGTTGCACATCAATTTAGCAAAGAATAAAAAGAGTGCGGTAGTTGAGTTCGAACTCGGATCCGCATTTCTATAAAGAGAATTATTAGAAAGCCTTGTTAGAGTAACCATATATTGATATGAGAAAAAAAATTAAAATATAAATTTTATTCAGGGCAAAACATATTTTTTCGGTTTTAAGAAAGGCTTATTAGAGAAAAAAAAGTAAAATAAGAAAATGCAGAAAATTGAAGCACAACCACATATAACATCAATCTTCTTTTCTGAAAACCCCCTTGTGATACAGCTATAATTTCATGCTTTTTCATAAAGTTTGAAGCCTACAATCTAATAGTTGTGGCTGATTTTTACACCCTTTGAATAGAAAGTCCCATATTCAAATCTCATCAGCCCTTTCCCCCACCCAGTAGGATGAATTCCTAACTCTAATGGCTTTGTTATAAAAAAAAGAAAAAAAAAAGTTGCACGACTCGTACGTGACCCACAAAGGTGACAATGATACGAGAATATTGCAAACTTGGACTGGGTAAGAAGGGAAGATTTATTTTCTTAATAACAATCTTACATGATCAATTTTTAAATGCAATAAACTTGGGGGACTCATTAAACCGTACTTTTAACCTATAAAAAAGATTTATAAAATACTACATAAATTTCTGATGCCAGTCGTCGGAATTTGTCTGTACTTGGGTAGTTGTGTATCCGTTACATATTTAATTGAAGGAATCACGAGAAAGAAATGGGTAAGAATGTGGTGTATGGTGCTAAAAAGGCCTTGTTGGGATTGACGAACAAGTTTGAAATTGCGCTTGAAAAAAAAAAAAAAAAGGCTACTCATCATGATTAATTGCATTAAAATACGGAATATACTCGATGTCGACTGTGCAAAGACGAATAGTTCACATGCAGAAGCATGGTGCAGGAATATATAGAATGGGACCCAGATTTTGAAGCAAGCTACAAAAGAAAACGAGCAACCTCAGTTCATACAATCATGAATCATGCCATTGACAAAATGCTTCAACCAGGTCAACTACAAATGCGGCAAAAAGTGTGCGAAAGTCGCAATTCTGCTTGTCACTTTCACGTGTTGTGCTACGAACGAGACACAAATATTGGAGCATTACCTCACGATCACGTTTTTCCTTTTTGTTGTTCTTCTTGCTATGCTGAGCTGATATCTACACTCAATCATCTAAGCCGCCACTATCTGACTTATTACTCCTAAAGATGCGTCCTATCTCATTGCATGAATTCGCAATTATTTTGGCGAAAGCTCACTTGAATAAGAATTTAAATAGACCAAGAAACAGTCACGTTTACAAGTAAGAAATCCGGATAATACTTGAATGAAATAGTTTAACTATTGTCAGAGCCTTAGTTTGCATAATCCTTAAACAAGATGAATTTAATATCCTATATAAGACAGAATAGAAATGCTAAAAAAGTATAGAATGTATAATTAGTTAATGCTAGTATTAGCAGGGCATGCACAAAATATATTACCATTTCAGTCATGATAGTTGACTTTCATAACCATCATATGAAAAGTCATTCAAATAAAAGATTTTGATTACATAACAGCGTAAAACAGTTACACTATGAGTGTATCAAAATTAAATCTAATTAATAAATGGAGAAGTTACCATTGTACACGGACACATGGTCTCTATTCAAAATTATGCACAACAAACTTTGTCTATGAAATAGGAAGCTCCCACAGTAAACAGCCCACGGCGTATGTTTTTAAGGGATCATGTAGCAGAATAAAAGAGGCTTTGCAGAGCCAAATAATGGGGAAAGGAAATGGGATGGGCAGACTCTTAAGCTGCCAAAGACAAAACTTTGTAAACAAAGAATTTGGTTTAAAGTAACATTGTACCAGCACGTGGCTAATAATTCCATGACATCATACAATTCACTGTGCTGGAACTGATCAAAATTGACCAAACATTTCAGAAGTATGCTTACAAGTGCCTGAAGATTCTGAACAGCTCTAATTTATAACCCTGTTACTGCTTTCTGAAAGAATGGATGAATAATTGCTTATATATATGCCTATCGAATTAACAGTAGAGCTTAGAATGAGAATAGTCCTTTAAGTTAACTTGTATTTCCTTGCAATCAATCAATCAACCCATTTGCTCAATCTTTTTGGAACTATTAACAAATGTTGCACTTTTATCAAATCCTTCCACCAAAAGAATCCGCACTGCTTCTAATCCATCTTGTAATGTAAAATTCAACTGAAAGATATTTTTATCAACAATTAGAAGCAAAATCCATGTGTCAAAAGCCCTTTTTTTTTTTCACCCCATCCGAAAAATAATAAAAGAAAAAAATACCTCTTCCCTTTCCTGTTTAGTGAAAGGGCGAAGAACAAATGCTACAGGATCCATTTTCCCAGGAGGCCGTCCAATGCCTAATGAAATCAACACTCAAATTACAAATAAATGTTACAAATGAATGTAAGATAAATGAATCTTTTAATCGTACGAAGATTATGGATGTACCAATTCTTAAGCGGGGAAAACCAGTATTCCCTTTAAAGTGATTAATAACACTCTTCATTCTGCCAAGAAAACAATGAGAACAAAAACAGAGGCTTCATTTCTCTTCCACTTAGCATGAAACAAGATCAATGAGTATTATATCACGCAGATAACTTATTCAACACAACAACAGAACTGTTATAAAGCCAATAAGCTGTCAAACTCGAAGCAAAATACACAAATGCTGTAATGTAGCAAAAAACTAGTGCATCTGTGCAAGTAAAGATGATTATATGTACCCATTGTGACCTCCATGTCCACCCTTTGGTAGCAGCCGCAATTTAGCAAAAGGCAAATCCATGTCATCAAAGATCTGTGTAGGAAATTATAAATTGAACACTCAAGAAGACCATCCCTGTGTGTTTCTTTCTTCACTCAAAAATAAAAAGGACAAAGTTGTAGCATAGATACTATACCACAAGTACTTGCTTCAATGGAATCTTGTAATATGAAACTATGGCCCCAACCTTCAAGATAGATTTGAACAACGACCAATCAGCATCAAAATGAAAGCATTTATTAATTATTACATTAAATCCACACACTTAAACTACAAAGAACTAGTACTTTATCAAGGTTACTGTAAGGGTGTCAAATGTGAACTGTCAAATACCAAGGCAAAAAATTTAATCACAACTGTAGTACTGTACAGACTTGTGGATTCCACCACTCTCCTGTGGATTCTACCATTCTCCTAGATTTTTGGACAATTTATTGGAGTCATTCACATCACAGAAATTAGAAATATGTAGTTTGTATCTGTTTATCGCTGATCTAATTTTTTAAGTGCAAAAAAATCAATTGAATTCTTGACATTTTATATTTTCAGCATGGTTTTCTGGTTCAAATTGTACCTTAATCTGATCGCAATTAATTTTCTTGGGTCAAAGAATTGTACTGTGGTTGATTTACGCTTTCTATTTTAGTAATTCATCATTCTAACAGTATTGGAAAATTTGAGTAGTAATCGAAAGAGGAAAATGTTTTTCAACACTGTACTGCCGTTACACCCCATCAATTACATCAGAATGTTATCCAGATTCCAGAAAGAAGACTTACAGATTCCCCACTTGAATTCATAAAAGTCTGTGGTTTTGCAAGTATAACTGGTACATCACCTATAAAACCTGCAATAGGAAAACAACTTTCATCACAAATGGGTTACTCACAGCTGCATAGCTTTGCCAACAACCTACATTTTAACATCAACTGCTAATCTCTGTGAAACCAAATTAATCAGAGAAAAATAAAGCCGCTTTCTACCTTTTCCAAATGAGGCTTTGAAGGAAACACTACTCATAGATATCCCTTCAGCTTCAGCTATAGTATCAACCATCTCGAAACCCACCTGAAATAAAGCTCTAAAATGAAAAGTCAGATAAAAGTAAAACAGAAAGTGGTTCTAATAATCCAACACTTCCATGCAGCTATATAGCAGATACTCCGTCCAATTTAATAACCAACCAAAGCAAAAATTATCAACTGCAGACTTGATTCACTCTCAGTACATATGAATTGGCACAAAACACTTCATAAATTTAGTTTCCTATATTTTCAACAATGGCAAATACAAAATTTGGGTTTTGAAAAGTAAAACATTAAATCCCCGCGATTTTTTTTGTCTTCCTTGTTGTTCATATTTTAAAGAATTTTTTTGAAAATTCCAAAAGAGAAAAGAAAAGGAAAGGAAAAAAATGAGTACTGACGTTGTGGCGGGTGGCAGAGTACTTCTTGCCGGGATTGCCGAGGCCAACGATGAGCCAAGGGTGGTCCTTTTGTTTGGGCTTCGTGGGCTCTGTGGTGATGGAAGCAGCTGCTGCCATTGCCATGGCTGAAGGGTTCTTCTGATTAGAGAACAGACAAGCCATCAAAGACGAACCAGACAGAAAAGAGATTAGGGGCTTCGACAACCGCATGTAACGCCCGCAGCTTGGGAACTTGAAGTTGATTGATGACAGCGAAGACGCGCAAAGATTCATGCTTGTTTATGTTTAGGGGTGCTACCATCAACAAGATAAAATTTCAGGTTGTTGGGAGCAGCCAAACATGAACCCTAAAACGAAGAAGCAACTCGGAAGAAGCTAGGAGGAAGCGAAAAATAAAAATAAAAAATAATCGCCGTTGCCGGGGATCGAACCCGGGTCACCCGCGTGACAGGCGGGAATACTCACCACTATACTACAACGACAGGGTGATGTTGGTTCTTACAAATTGTTATTATATAAAAAACATGACAATATGGATTAAACCCATCAGTTCACGATTGTTCCTGTTAAATATTATAGATTATACTCTATTACCGGTGTTTTATTTTATTTCCTTTAAAGTAAATAACTATTTTAGTTCTAATACTTTTCAATTTAACATCAATTTGATCCTAACAAAATTTTCTACATTAATTTAATCCTAACATTTTAAATGTCAACATTAATTTAGTCATTTTATTGAATTTTCATTTTGATAAAATAACTAAACTATTGTTGAAAAAAAAAAAGGGACTGAATTTATGTCAAAAGTTTTGTTAGATCTCTAAATCGAAATAAGATCCTCTAAATCGAAACTTTTTATGAAGTGGGAAAGTGGAAAATTATCTACATTTGAATCAATGTATTGTATTGTGTAAATCCCTTCAAATGATATAAGGTAAATTAACTTCTTATCCATTAGAATGCATATGTATTTATGTTAGGAGCTAGTTAAAGTTTATTAATTTAACTAACAATTAATTCATTGTTAATTATACTCATGACCCTATATAAAGATATTCCTCAATAAATTGTCAACCTTTTCATCATTTTTCAAATTCTAGATTTCAGATTCTTCTTTCAATTATCTAACTTCTCTTAACACCGTGGAATCCAGCATTGTCTTTTATAAAAAATCACATTAAAATATCTAAATATTTGAAAATCATGTTGTCCAGTACGTCGTTGTGCCTCGTCCTCGTCACTCCAACAAATGAAAGGAAAAATAAAATCTTGTCCGACCACATATAATTCCAACAAGGAGAGGCTACAGCCAAAGCCCAACACCAGCGGTTGCCATCACTACATATACTTCATTGCATCAATATATAGAAATAGAATAAAACACGACTGTTATATGTACAACATATTTGATGTTTATAGGGAATATTGACAATTTGTTATCATTCCAATTGAAAATTGACGACTGAAAATGGATTGTATAACCATTAGTGTCCTCCACGTGGAAGATCAACGTTTTTATCGCCAATCAGGGATTCCTCTGCGCCATGACTGAATTGAAAGAAAATGACAGTTAGTGAAATCCATATTATAGAAGTTATGACAACGAAATTACTCATCAGGTAAATACCTAAGATAACTCAAAGCTGACATTCGATAGAGACAGGTGAAGACCAAGACATGCAATCCGATGGTGTAAAAGAATGCAAAAGTTCGGGCGTACCTGCAAGAGAATTCTTTATCAAATAACTATGCGCATACTATTTTAACCACGTAAACAATCAAGAATCATTAACACACTCCATGCATTCCAGACACTATCCAAGAAAGGGCGACACTTAAAACAATAACCAGAGGAAGCAGTGTACACGACAACAGAAAATATGACACAATAAAGACCATATTTACACCATAGGTGAGAATTGAGATTCAGATCTATGGATGGCTTAAACAGAAACAAGCTGTTTGATTTTCCTTGATCTTGAGGAATTACTTGGAAAGGATGCATCAAGCATTAATGTATTACAACTTTTCTGGCTCCATTAATCTACCAAACAGATTAACAGATAATCTAAACAGGAGAAAACAGAAACATTGAAGTGGGCCTGAAATAAGGCAGCAGCATACTTGTTACCAAGAAGAAAACGACCACTGCTGAGTGTGATTCTGTCCCTGAATCCCAACTCCTTGTATCTTTGATCCCTTTCCTAATTACATGCAGAATAGATAGATTAGCTAGTTACTAGAGTAGAACAAAATTTGATAAAAAAGCGTGAGACAAATTTTTCGTGTTTCAAACCAATCGCATCATTATTCTGCTTCCTCCCACTCCTGCACTTCCTTCTCTAGGCAAGGTTGGGGATGGGACAGGGAGATTTGAACATAAGAATTACTAGTACCACTATTCAATAGCTTCAGCAACAACTGTTAAAATGCGTATCCACAAATGGAAATTGTGACTTTCTGTGTAGAAATATTTTCCCTATTTGTATGCATTAATTATTGTACAACTGTCTGAGACTACTACTCTATTGTGTTACTATGATATTCGGTAATATAAGCAGGATACTAAAGGACAGTGATATTCACTCTTACAAACTACGTTACGGCATGCCATCACTGTAACATAGAGCTAATGACTAGGCATGTTCCCATTTTCTAACCTCATTAATAATACATCTAACACCTGATACAGATAGAAACTATTTCAGACACAACAGTTCTGAAGAAAAGTTATCTTTGACATCATTAACGTTAAAATACACAGAAAATTCTTTTAAAGATCTTAAATGATTTTTGTTATCTTGGACAGAAAAAATTTCTGATTCAACATATACGGACTTCATATTATCATAAATACAATCTTAAAAATATTCATATTGGTTAAAATAATAATGCTTCACTTAAGGGGTGTAAAGAAAATAGCCCACCTTTTTTGAGAATGCGGCAAAAGGATTTATATCATCCTCATATATCTTCTTGTATTTAGATTCAACATCTGATGTGAAACCACTTTCAGGGTCTTCTGCATACTGAACATAGAATCACAAATAAATCAGAAGTTCATGGTAAACACTCAGTTACAGAATGGGAAAAGAAAAACAAGAACTTGAAAAAAAGAAATAATAAGATGCTTAGAGAAAAAAGAACAATTTACAAAACCTTTTTAGAACCCCTAGAAATCACTTTCTCACTATTGTAATCTTGGACATAACGAATCTTCCCATATAGTTTGACATTATCTGCTTTGCTATTCTCCAGTTCCACTGTTAATACCCCAATCTTCTCCTTCAACTGCCTTATTTCCTATTAAATGTGAAGAATTTACTCAAATCCACCATCACATTATAATATAAAGTTTGATAGAAACAACGTAGAATGGAAAGGAATAAAAATAAATGAGTCCACTTTGACTATAAACATACTTCTTCTGTCTCGCGCAAGCGTGCCCTAAATCGATCTCTCTGATTACAAATCACTTTGAGCATAGAGCTCTGATCTTGATCTAAGGAAACATTCCTTTGGTCCAAATTTTGACGCTGCAGAAGTATTATAAGAATTAATAAATCCTAAAATTTGAAAACAGAAATGCAACATAGTGCAGGGAAAAAAGAAAGTCCAGAGTGTAACTAATCACAGACTAAAAATTTATACTACAAAAAAAATTTCGATGCTTCCCAAGATCATCAATTAGAACTAGTTAGGCTTCCCCATACAGAAGCAGTAATAATAATCCAAAATTGGGATAGTACATCTTTTCAGTTGTTGAAATCAAGATATTTGGTTTCTGTTGAAGCATGTTCTTCAGAAATACGTAAAATGCAGTATGAATAGGACATTGGAAAGAGGTATTCACCTCAGACACCTCACCCCGCCCAGCCTCTGAAAGATCCCAATCATCAAGGAAAGTTCCTTTATTCTCTTTGGGATTGGAACTATAGCCCTGTACCAAAAGGGCAGCAAGGTGTTTAATAAATAAAAAGCATAAAAGAAAAATGAGAAAGATAAAGGTGTTCATCTTCTATTACAGTGGTAAATATAGTAATGAAGGTTCAGTGGTAATTGTTCCAAACCTTCAATATATCATCTTCCAACTTCTGTATCAGTTTCTGTTGTTCATTAACCTTAGCTGTGAGTTCCGCTATCTTCAGTTGTGCTGTCTCTAGTGAAGATGTTTTCTCAGAAAGTTTGACCTGAAAATGGTAGAACATAATCCAAGATTCTAAATAAGAAATATTTATACATGGAAAGAAATAACACCTGCATATCACCTCAGAGAACAGTCTTATAAAGCAAATAAAGTAGTTATTGATCTCATAACATGGACAAGATTCCAATGCAGGAAGTACAGGGGACACTGTTCTAGTGGTGCCCAAGCCTAATAGGCTGTATTATGAGGGCTGATTGATTCTTTACTAAACATTAGTGTCTCAAAATGATTGAGGATGCGATCAGATGCCCCATTGCCAAAAAACCATACCCATACCTTCATCTGTGTAAGCTCATGTTCCACTTTACGGTTCTTATCAAGAAGGAGAGATTCCATCTTGCTCATCTCCTCCCCAATTGTAGCCATTTCCCAGTCTTCAGCCTCAATTGAATTATAACCCACTGCCTGAATATATGACCATAAGTCAGATGGATAGTGTATAGCTAGGTACCCAAAATGAGAGGTTACATAAAACGCCACTAGAAAGAACAACAAAACCACCTGCAAAATCTTCACTTTCTTACGCAAATCATCCACCGTCTTCTCTGTTGGCCTAGCCTGAAGCTCTTTCTTCATCGCCTCGAGAGAAGCCTCCTATATTAAGTGTTACAAAAAAGAAGTTAAAGAACAAGACATATAGCACGCGTCGCACACACAAATGTAACCCAATGATTAAAATTATAATTATAGAAAGAGGCTTGAAGTTGTAAGCAGACTTGCATTATAACTGTTTATACTATGAGATCATTATTTTTGATAGACAGAAAATAATTTACTGACATAAATGAGAACATCATGCATCAGAATCCACAAAAGAAGAGCACAATAATGCACTTTTATAACTCGGGTAATGGCAACAAACTCTCATCATTCTAGAAGCAAAAGTTCATGAAGATCCTCCATGCTAAAACCATAATATGACTTGAGATAATGTGAATGGGATGGCTAGAAACCATTTGTTAAGCGGGAAAAAAAATTCAGTGATTTCAAGAACAAGACAGGTACTAGATTTCAAGAACAAGGCAGGGACTAAATCATGTACAAGCATAAATATATTTATATAATTTCCTTGTTGTGCTACTTGTGAATACAGCTACAAGGAAGTACATATGATTTGGGACTGTGGCTCAATCCAAAACCCAAGAAGATGGGATTGAAATCTTCAAGCATTCACAATCATTAGTTCAATCATCAGGTAAAACTTTATTTTGAAGAATTTTCCAACAAGAAATTAGAACTATGGCCCGTTACAAAGATAGGTCAAATTATCAAGCAAATTAAAGAGGGAATAGGATTTAAGGACCTGATATCAAAGTTATGATGAGACGAATAAGCTACCACTTATGATGAATTAAAATATCAGATTAATACAATCTTTATAATCCTTTGCATACAGAAACATCACCTTTTCATTGAGCATTGCCGTAAATTTCTTGATGTCATTCATGTGTTCTTCTCGTTCATTTGACAAGGTTGTTTCAATATTGTGTAGCTCCATGTTCAATTCAGAGATTAGCTTCTCTTTGGCAATTAAAGCATTCTCAAGTGCACTGTTTGAGTCTAAATTATCTCTGCAAAACCCACCAAATGTAAGTTGAAGACAAAGGCCTGAGGAAGATAAAAACAAAAAAACAAAGGATAAGGCTGTACCGAGTATCAACAAGATTGCACATACAGATAGGTGGCAAGATACACAGAAACAAGTTGACTAATAAACTTCCATATGATGTGTTCATCACGTAAATATCTGTATGAAAGAACAAGGCTGTGCTGTTGTTGCATGTGTTCATCATAGAAAAATGGAGACACTGAGGGAGATGTAAACTATACAATTCAAGCTTGGTGGATCTAATTATAAAATGGATGGACAAATGCATCAAGGGTTTTTTGTGATAGCATTATCTGAAGGTGTCTCTCCATCTCAAAGAAAAATTTTACTGAACAACCATAAGACTAAAGATGCTTTATAATACTGAATGTTGGGCAGTAAATGAACAAGAACAACATAATATAAATGCTGAGGAGCTGAGAATAATGTGTGGGCAAGTGGACATACAATTAAAGATAAGATCATAAATGAATGTATTGGAATTAAAGTTTGAGTATCATTTATTGAGGACAAGTTGACAGAACCTCTCTTAAAATGGTTTAGGAATGCGAGAAGAAGGCAAATATATGCACCAATAAGCAGAGTTCGTTATATGGAGGATGGCCTGACAAACAGAGGCAAAGGAAGATAAAGGAAAACTCTTAAGAGAAACCATTGAGATGGGTTCTTTAATCATCTTCAGAAGGAAAAATGCGAGAAGACCTTCAGAGGAAATGGAGAATAGAACATGTTATTGACATTAAAAGGGATGTTGGAGATGGATAGTTTGGTTACAATAAATTTTTTAACTCCAAAATGTATACATATTCGTTTTGGAAGTTACTTGCATGGTTTACTTTGGGTGATAGCAAGGTTGTCAGGAGCGAGCTCCTACGTAGGAGCGGGAGGGGGGAACAGGAGCGTAAAGCGTAGGAGCGTAGCACGGAGCGTAAGTTCCTACTAGAATATAGGATAACATTCATACAAAAATATATATGCATATAACAGTACAAATAAGCAAAATTATTCATAATTAATATTTCAATAAAAAAACATAAGTCACAACCCATTTTGATGACATTTTTTTTTTAAACTCAAATAATACCTAATCAACAAAATAATGTGAACAGAGAAAAAAAAATCAGTAACCCAAAATTTTAGCAACCAGCCACGTCAAAAAATAAAAGCCCAATCTGTATCCCTCGAAACAAAACAAAAAAACCAATCATTCTGTACCCAAAAAACAAAAAACCCAATCATTAACACACTTTAAAAACCCAACTATAATTAAAGAAACCCACTGTCACGGCATCAGGGATCACCTACCCCCACCTACGCCCCTACTAATGACTAAAGAAGCAAAATAACAGCACAACCCAATAAAAAAAAAAGCAGCAGAAACAAAATGAATGCATGATGAGAGAGAAACAAAAACAGCAAAGTCAAGGCACGCGGAGGTGCTGCGATGTGGCGGACAGAGGTTGCTCGACGGCAAGGGAGACATCACGAGAGGGCGCGCGGCAGGCACGACGGTAGCGACGGCGTAAGCGGAAGAAACGATAATGACGGCGATGGGAATCACAAAGAGGGTGCAAGCGTGCGAGATGCGGATCAGGCCTCAAGGAGCGCGAGGAGCAAGGAAGCGGCCGCTCCCACCGCTCTTACGCTCTAGCCACGGCGCTCGGCGCTCGCAGCAGCGCCCATGAACGGGAGCGAGCACGGTGGCCCGTCGTAGGTGCGTAAGAGCGCGCGCTCCTACGCTCCGGCGCGCGCTCTTGACAACCATGGGTGATAGAATATCATTTATCCAAAAAGGGTAAAAAAGTACAAAAAATTAGATAAGGACTGCTATACCTTTTCTTACTTTCTGTATCTTCATTTGCTGTTTGTAACTGGGATCGGAGAACCCCCTGCATAGAGACAGAAGGATCACTAGAACTGTTGAACAAACGTCAACAAATTAGCAGCTTTAGAAAGATTCATTGCACTTATGCTATAGAAGTTTTGTTGTAATTATTGGTATTGATGTTCATCATGAACTAAGTATTCGTATTCCTTAAATCATGGGAAACACAAATATAAAGTTCATTCAATCGGTGGGATGAAAACAGAAAATATTCTATCTACAGCCATTGATTGCAATCACTCTTGATAATATAATCTTATAATCCTGTTCCTTATGCCTACTCGTGGGAAGACCAATATTATGGACACAAAGCAGTATGGATAAAGGGACGATGAACCAAATTATAAAGTAGATGCGTATCACCTGAAATCACATGTACAAAGGATATGCTTGTTGCAAACCAAAGGGAATTTAACAGGGAAGATGAAACATATTTTTAAACTTGTTATTGGAAAAAGATCCAAATTCCAAACTAATAGTTGATTCATGAAACAAAGTCATTCCACAAGAGCAGTTTTGACTAGATCCTTGTAGCTGCCAAAACTTCTCTTTTCTCCTTCCATTTTTTTTTTTAATCTAGACAAATTTATTTGTCAAAATATTGTCCATGTTTCTTATTATTTTTTGGCACAGCAGTGGAGTATTCCTCACTGTGTAGTTCATATGGATATGGAGCAGATTGATCACAACAGTGACAAATCTTTCTTTTCTTTTCTTTCAACTTTGAAGGATAAAAGTAACAAGAATAGTGGACTTCAACATTTTGTAAATACTGAAAAAATGGATAGAAAGCAGCAAAAATTGGAGAACTGAAAAATGAAGCCCATAACACATGAACGAAAAAACAGATATTTCAAAATCAAATAAACGTTTGTGAATCACACCTTTTCTCTCTCCAAACTAAGAAGCATTGTTTGTGCTCGTTCAACTTCATCCATCAAGAGATTGACTTCTGACTGCTTAGCTGCCCTCTCTTCCTCTGAAAATTTCAGGAATACAAGAAATCATTTTCTTCTGTATACTTATATAGAATTATCTTTAGCGAATCCTGATTTCAATATGCAGAAAGAGAAGGCAAACTCCAGATTGCTGAAATCAGATCACAACGTAATACAATAACTGAATTTACATATTCAAGTTACAAAATTGAAATGAAAATTTATTGATTACCAGATTGAGCACGAAGTTCAAACAATTGATTTTGCGCAAGCTCATGTAGTTTCTGCATATTGGAAACACTTTCTTTAGCATTGTGCAGCTGATCTTGCAATAATTGTTCCCTGCATACAGTGAAGGAATAATTAGTCTAGCTAAGCAATGACAAAGGTACAGAAAGGGTGGTTCCAATACAATTGGAGCAGTCAAAGTGCAGAGATGGAAGGACAAACAAACTTACATAAAAATGCAGCGTTCTCATGTACAAACTGAATAAACAAACAATAAACAAGAAGATACCTTTCTTTTAATACTTCTAATGTTTTCTGGTTCTCTTCTGCCAGACTGCGTTGCTTAATCTCCACGATTTCTTTCACTTTCTCTTCCATCTGGCCCACAAAAGTTTAAACATTGAATGGAAACCAGCTGTTAACTCCAGAAAGAAATAAAGACTATACATTATGTAATCATGTACAAAACTGTAAGCAGTAATAACCTGCTGCTCTAATTGCCGATTTCGCTCTTCAAGTCTTCGTATTGTGGCCTGCTGATTCTTCAAGTGAGTTGCCTCTGTTCTGAATTCCTCTAGCTCAACTTTCATTTTTCGGTTCTCAGATTCCAGGTCAGACAATTTGAGATCTTGCTCCTGTACAAGAAAATAGATCAGAACAGAATACGCACATAGCACATAAGCAAGTAAATGCATGCAGATGCACATTAGTTTCATATATATAACACACAAGCAGACTAAAGTCACAAGTTCTTAAAACACACACAGGGAACCCAAATTTTTGTCAATAATCATGTAACCCACTGGCCACTAACTAAAACCCAACAATATATGGATAATCACAAGCAAAGACAGTCAACATTTGGGAGAGCGACATCTAAGATTTGAAAGTTATTTTTTTAATGCAAGATGTTCTCATGGGGCACCCAAGTACTGCTGGAACTCACAGCAACTGATGCAAGAGATGGATAAGGATCTGGAGCTTCGTAGAGCTTCTGATAGATGTTAAGGAAAGCATTTTCTCCAAACTTTGCCCTCTTTGTAAGATTATCAACCTCTTCCTGGTACCCCTTAAGCAAGGTATTAAACAAACTTAACTTCTCCTCAGGCGGAGCTTTCTTGAAATCTGTATGCAAAATAATTTAAGATCCGTCAGGTATATGCCTTTGGTAGGCCAATTAATAAATTAGCGAAAAAAGAAAAACTAAAGATGAATATGATTGAATATTATGCACAAGAACAATGCAGCTACATGGTTCCAAATTTCTATTCTTGTTTATGAGTGAGAATGACAATGTAACACATATGTCTATCTTTTCACGGTAATTTGGAAACAGTGGTGAAAATATACATACCTCTAGTGCTCTCTGCAAGTTTCCGCCTATTTTTTTGACTGTTTTCCTGGTTTTCTGCAATACGAAGCCCTTGTTCATCCAAAATGGATTTCTCCTTCTCTAAGTCAAAATCTGAAAAATAATAATAATAATAATAATAAAATTATAGCACCTGCAAGTTTTTCGATTCTGCTTTTGATGCAAACAGGGTTCTGTTGAGGAGCACTGATTCAAACATTGTGCCATGATATTGAGAAATCAGAGATCCCCAAATCATGTTCAAAAATCACATAAAAAATAAAGCATCCGGGGTCATGTTTACTTCTTTTTAATGTTCTAAAAAGAACACCATCTGGTATAGTCGTTTAACATGATAAAGAAACATACAAAAAAACAAAGATAATTGGAATCTTATCCATGTCAGCAATCTTTGGTAGCCTAATAAATGAGTAGCTACTACATTTCCTTTTACTTCTTCTATCTCTGAATTACAAATGAACAAAAACGGAAATTACCGTAACATTATAGCAAGGAGGTTATAACTACGAAAATTTTCTGGAACAATACTAGTTTAAGAATTCAATTCACTAAAAAATCAAATGGCGCCAAGTTAATCCTAGCATTTAAGGATTTCTTTTTACAAAATTGGTAAATCCTTTCAACTCGATAGAAGAACTCTTTCTGATTCTGAAGTTAAAGTGTTCCCAACACTTGATGAAAGCGATTAAGCCATTATATCTTAATTTCTCCGCGAAATTACCAAGATCCGCATAATGCATATTCTTCCCACAAAGTACGGCGATTGACGTTATTAGTTACACACGAGTGCATTTAAGCTCGATCAAGATTGTCACAGGTTCCAACTTTCAAGTGACCGATCCATTTCAAGGGGGAAAAAAAAAAGTTGCCAGAACTGAGAAAAATGGAGTCATGGCACGGTTTAGTGTGCAATTGAACATCGAATACACAGACTATTATTCTCTGTCTCTACGACGTCAATTGTCAAAGCAATTAGCACTTGAAAAATATATTGCACAGAAGAATTAAAAAATAATAATAATAGTGATATTGAAATTGAAGAATTGAACGATCGCGCTTAGCGGTTGAGGTGCATTGAAGGATGGAAAGTGCAAAAGAAGTTGCATAGAGAGAGGAATTGAAAGAGATGTGTAAATTTGGAAGGATGTGTACCTTTCCAGAAGGCGGAGACGACGGAGATGGGAGATTTGGGTTTGTCTCTCTCCGATCCACTCTGCGGAGCCTCCATTTCTCACACCCGCCCACCAATATCAATCAATCTTGTTCAATAAGCTAGCACAGACTGAAACTGAAACTGAAACTGAAACTGAATCTTAATTTCTCTCTCTCTCTCTCTCTGTATCGGAGGAGCTTGAGCTTTCAGTCACCAAAGGAAGATAGATACCTCTTATTATGGCGGTAATGCACTCGCTCACTAATGTGGATTGGAATTGGACTGTGGGATGAATGAATCTCAACGTTTTCGGATTTGGCTAGACGGTTTTTGTGATTATCAAGGAGCGAATTGAAGAATTGAGTGTGGTTGATTGAAAATTAGCTGGGTTCGGTGACTGAAACTGGATAGTTTCATTCTCTCTTTTTGTTCTTTTCGTGTCAATAAGGAGACTAGTTCGTCAGTGTTGTTGGGCTGCAAACATATTTGGGCTCTTGTATCCCATACAATCGGAAATGGGCCAACCCAACCATGAGGTGGGTCCTTCAGATCACAGACTGGGGAAAATAGATTCTGATCCAAGACCATTATAATTTTTCTTTTGCGGGTTAAAACAAGGGGTCCAAACCACTCTCTTATCATCCTAACAGAAACGAATTTAAAAAAAAAAAAAAACTCTTTTACCATCACCCGAGTAAAAAAAATTTACTCTCTTATCCTTAGGTTGTGTTTAGATAAAGTATTCTCAAACTTCAAAGAATTTAAAATATAAGGCATTTTAATTGCTTCAATTCAATTTCCTATATTTTTAAATTCTTTTATTTGGATAAAGTAATTAGATGACTTCATTTACCAAATATTCTATTTGCATACTGAAAGTGTATCCTTTTTTGATGGGTAAGAGTAGATAATGGGCATTGCACATCATGCAATGACGAAGAGGTCATGTTGGACGATAAGCAGACAACTGACAATTGGTGGAGAGATGTTGGTGGTGGTGGTCAGTGATGGGTGAGTGACTAGCGGCAGGTGGGCAAATGACTGGCGGTGGGCAGGCTAGAGGTGACGACTAGCTGGCGAGCAGATGGGCGAATGACCAATGGCAAGTGATGGATGGGGATTGGTGGCAGCTGATCGGCTAATGGTGAAGAAGTAGTGGTTGATGGATTATAGTAGACTCAAAAGAATAAAAGTTATGAAATAAAAATGAGAGGGAATTTCAAAGTTTTATCTATATAGAAGGGATTTGAAATCTACTCTTTGTAAATGTTGAGAATATATATAAAAACAAAAACTTGAAAATTTTAAATTCCCTTATATTTAATATCCAAACAAGAAATTTTATGCAATTCACTTGAAATCTCAAAAAACACATTACCCTCAAGAAATATTTCATCCAATCACACACTATATAGCCCAACAACTAATAAAGCACGTTTTTCAATCATTTGACAAATAATTTTGGAGTAAAGTATCACTTTCGTCCCTGAAATTTGGAAATTAACTCTTCAATATTTGAAATTACATTCCGTAAGTCATGTTAGTCCCTGATTAAGTCAACCATTACATTTTGTTGACGTAGCACGTTAAGTGACACGTGGCATGTTAAGTGACACATAGCATGCTACCTGTCGATACATGGCATGCTGATCCTACGTCCCACGTCATCATGCCACATGGCATTAGATCAAAATAAGTTTAGATTAGTCTCTGAAATTTTTAATGTGTCAAAATAGTCCTTGAAATTTTCTAAAAGGCGTCAAAAAAGTCCATAATATGAAATTTTGTCCTCTTTTGGTTTATAAAATCTAAATCCTCGATAATTATTAGACTCAGTTATTTCTTTTTCATTTGCACACCTTATTTGAATAATCCAAATTTTCAAATATCCTAAATATAATTAAAAGCTTGATTAGTCCAAGTTTGAGACCTTCCATATTTAGTTAACATAATCAATTTATTAGCTATTACATTGCATTTCTGGGAATAAAATGGGTATTAAAATATTAAAAATATGACTCAAGGAAAACATTATATTATCAAGCGTGGATGAAGTTTATCAACGGTTTCTTTGGAATATTTTAATTACAATTTGGGAAGGAATATGATATCAAAAGAGTCTAGCCTGATAATGAAAAAGGATTCTATCCTCATGTCAAATATAATTGTAAATCATATCAAATATGAGAGTTTTAATCAAGCTCAAGTAGAGAATTGTGTCTCTTATTCCACCTCAACGATAATGGATCATAGGGAATGATCATCTTTTGGGAATGTTGATGCGAATAGAGTAAACACAATGACACCAATTTAGAATATTTCAAAGAAACCCTTGATAAACATGGACCTTTCCAAATTGCAACTAAAACATTCTAATGAGACCCTTGATAAACTCCATCCACGCTTAATAATATAATGTTTCCCCTAAATCCTATTTTTTAATATTTTAATACCCATTTTATTCCAAGAAATGTAATGTAATAGGTAATAAATTGATTGTGTTACATGGAAGGTCTCAAATTTGGAGTAATCAAGCTCTTAATTATATTTAAGATATTTGAAAATTTGGATTACTCAAATAATGTGTGAAAATGAGAAAGAAATAAATAGGTTTAAGAATTATCGAGGATTTAAATTTTATGAATCAAAAGAGGACAAAATTTCATATTAAGGACTTGTTTAACACATTTTAGAAAATTTCAAGGACTATTTTGACACATTAAAAATTTCATGGACTAATCTGAACCTATTTTGATCTGATGCCACGTGGTATCATGCCACGTCATCATCAGCATGCCATGTGGCCAGCCACATCATCATCTCATGTCATCATGCCATGTGGGATCAGCATACCATGTGTCACTTAACGTGCCACATCAGTAAAATGTAACGGTTGACTTGACCAGGGATTAACGTAACCTATGAAATGCAATTTCAGAAATTAAAGAATTAATTTCCAAATTTCAGGGACTAAAGTGACTCACGCGTGCAATTTTAGGGACGAACTTTACTCTATAATTTTGGTTTTAAAGGTAAATTTCACATTTTATTTATAACTAATTTCTTACATATCCAAAAATAAACTAGTCATTTTAGCATGCGCAAACAAAGAAAAAGTAATCAAATGTATACACACACACACACAAATATAAAAGGATTTGGACCCTCCAAAGTGAGGATTCTCATTTTAGAGGATCCAAATCCCAAAAGAAAAAAGACAAAAAGTAATCAAACATGGATGAAAGGTATTGTGTGACTACAAATGAATGATGTGTCAATATGCCTTAGACATTCACAAAATTAGTTTATACTCTATCCGTCCTTGAATAATTGTCTAGTTATAAATGTTCACTAGAATTAAGGAAATAATTAATAAAATATCAATGTTAGTAAAAATTAGAAACAATTTACTAAATTGCCCTTATTTATTTTCAATTCTCCAACTTCCTCTCTCCTTCTTCACTAATGAGTCAACAATATTTAATAGGGATATTATTGGTAAAAAATAATTAATACTACCTAATTTTTAAAATTGACAATTATTTTTAAATAAAGTAAATTTTTAAAATGGACAATTATTCAAGGACAAAGAGAGTAATGTTTATTAATTTACTTTTATTGTTAGTCTTCTATCACTTCTTTGACTACTTGTAAAACCTTTGAGGTCTACAAAGTAAATTTTTTAAATTAACAATTATTTAAGATGGAGAGAGTAATGTTTATTAATTTGCTTTCATCGTTATTCTTTTGTCACTTTTACGACTACTTGTAAAACCTTTGAGGTGCTTTAGCCTACTCCATTAACTTAACATAAATCATGATTTTTAGATTTCTCATTTCTAATTGCTTTTATTATCTCACATTCATTTTCATGGACATGCAAAGAGTATTAAGTGAATAGTTAATTATGAGAATAATGTGACGAAATCTTATAACAATTATTAGATTTTATATAAATAGTCATGATTAAAATTAAAGACATAACTTTTTCAAGTGATTATATGCAAGTTTCTAATATCTCTCAATATTTAGATTGATTATCTATATAGTCTAATGGTCAAGATTTAATCATCCTATCTATTACATGTAAATAACCATGTCACCTAGTGGAAGACAATACAAACTAGTCTTTTTAGGGCATTTCCAATTGTGATCCCACTTTAGACTCCAACTTCAGCCCAAAATATACCACATTAACACTACCTAATCATGCGTCATAAAAGATAAAATAAGTTGAAATGACACTTTTTTTTCCAATGAAATAGACTAGTTCAGCCCGAACTATTGGAGACAAATTCTAATTTCACTTCTTACTCCAATAGTGTGGATCGATTCCAATTTGTGTGACCTAAAACATAAACTAAGCTCCACCTTTTCTTAGCCATTATAACATCTTCAATTTTAGCGGAGGAGGAGGAAAGAGAAGGAGAGAGAGAGAAAACGGGGGGAGGGTTTCCCAATTTTGGGTGGGTTCCATCCATCATATGGGACTGCACAATTTTTTTCGTTTCATTGCATTGGTTCATGGAATTACGATTAGCCCTATTAGGTAAGTCTCAACTTATCTTGTCACACAATAAAAGTATAAAGATGGGGATTAAATTCAAGATTAGAGTAAATTGCTTCCATTAAAGAAAAGGACCCACATTTGAAAAAGTCACAAATTTTATAACTACTAATTATAATGGGTTAATGTGACATAAAGTAGAGGTAAATAAAAATTAAGATACAAAATAGGATTAACATTAAAGATGCTTCCAAGAGAGTTGCTCTATTTTCTTAATTACTTTGTAAGCTTGTCCACATTGTTCGCAGTCAAAATCATGGCTTATTTAATGCGGAGAATGTGGTTGAGTGGAAGGAACTCATTCACCTTTAACCAAATGTTAGGAATTTGATTCTTAACTTTAGATATGGAGAAACTTTAAATCTTTAGATTAATTGTCCTATCTATTGAGGTGCCTATAAGCCAACGAGTGGATTAGTCACTGTAATCGACGGTGGATACCTTTGGTCGTACATAAAAAAAAAAAATCATGATTTATTTTTTCAAGTGAATTTTCACAAGTAAATCCTTTTTTTTTTTTACACATTTGTGAGCAGATTCTTTACACTTTACATATTACAAATCAATAGAAATTCAACGAAAACACACAAATGATTATGGCATGAGAAGTATAAGGCAAAGGTATTAGTCGTCTTAAACATATAAGATAAAATCACAAAAAAAATACTCCCTCCGATCAATAATACTAGTCGTTTAAGGTTATGTATGAAAATCAATATGATAATTAGGTTTAATTGATCTTTCAAAAAAATGAAACTAAAAGATAAAAATACTCTTTATTACTTATCATAAATTATCTTTCCATTAAATAATCATACTCGCATTTATTCATTCTCACTCATCATAAATATATGGATAAAATGAGTAAAAAGTAATTAATTAATTCTTAAAATGTGAAAATAACTTATATTTTAGACCAAATAAAAAATAAAAAACAACTTATGTTATGAACTAGAGAGAGTTAGCAGATTGATCGAACACTTGTAAGGATACATTATCCTATTAAGACTAGGAGCATATTCTAGCGATCCATTCCCGGGGCAATCTGTGGAGGCAGCAGGTGGGGTGCCTTCATGCGTTCCTCTTGCCCTTCCCAACCTACGTTTTTATATCACACACACACACATATATATATGTATAAAGATTAGACCTTGTAAATGTGACATACTTAATTAATATGATGAACAATTATATTTATTTACTTACCAATCGAGGGTTTCCATCCACGGTTTTTAAGTTCTCTGTATTCTTGACAAATGGCACAATAACCGCACCACCAGTGTACACAACAGTCCTTGCATGGTTTTTCATGTAAGGAGTAGATACCTCTTAGTTTGTTTCTGTATATGTGAGAATACAAGCACGCACACCCAATTTGGGCAATGACGTAGAAGATTAAGCCCGAGACGAGGCAAGCTGCAAATATCATAATTTTTTTTTTTTGGGGGGGAACAGGAAGTGAATGTTTGATTAGTGAGATAGTAATATGGGTAATTAAATTGAAGACGATGATGTAAATATTAATTTATAAATAAGTACTAAAACTGTATAGTTGGATCCTTACATGGTCTGCCTCTGTCTATGATTTCAGCATTCCAACCAAACGTGAAACATGGACACAAAAAGGTGAAACAGCCTTCATTATAAAAGGGAAAAGAAAATTGTAAAGATGTAGTGAATTGTATATGGGAAGAAAGAGAATGTAAAAGTAATTTAATTGTGAAACAGCTAGACTTCAATTCATGAATTTCATGCGGCAAAGAACATCTCTGGACTTCGTTGTATATATAATATATATTTGTTTTCAATGTTTTTGTAATTAAGTCATATACTCATGTATCAATGTTTAATTTCTCCTGTTAGTGCGTCGCGATTTCTAATTAATTTAGTTCATTTCATAAAAAGCAAAATGACATCAAATGCAAGGAACGAAGGAGCACTTATTAATTTATGCATGCAATGTTATGGTGAGTTCATGAAAGAAAGCTTACAAATTCCGGGTTCTTTACAGCAATCGCATAAACCCGTTGTCCATGTCCCGGGCGGTGGATAAAAAGGTCCAGGTTGAGGATGGTGTTGATTCTGCATTAGCGTCCTTATTTTAAGTTTTGAAGCTGATCAAAGATAAAGGATTGGAACTTTGGAAGTAATAAAACAAATATCCTATACTACCACTGCTATATTAGTTTACTTGGTTGCTTCTACTGCCATATATAGCAATGATTCAGTTGGAAAAGTAGAATAGCGCCTCATGTTGAGGGTTCAAAGAGCACTGTTTGGCGTCCTTGTTGATTGGAAGTCCCTCTGTCAAGCCAGAAATGAAGCGGCTATTCACACGTTGGAGTCAATCATTGACTATTTTAATTTGTCTCATTAATTTTTCATTTGTGCTATATACTGCTATTAATTTTCAAACAAATTGGAATAAAGTTGATATCTTATTTTATTTAGCTTACCAATTTCAGTTCAATAGCTACGAACTTATGGTTAAAAATCAGTATTTCATGTAACATGTCATAAATCAGTTCTTACTTTTTAATTTATTCTTTCTGATTTGCTGTATAGTAACATGAATCCAACTAATAGTGCTAATTAATTGAATGAAATATCCTGACAGCAAAATTTCTCCACATCCTCTTACCATTGTCAAATGCCTTGTCGTCGAGTATATATATATATGGACATCAATTTAAAATGATCAAATAACATTATTGATAATCTTTTATGATAGAACTGAAACTGGTTATTCGTTTTCACAATCAGTTCCACCACTCACTTCAAAACTGCTATTTGCTTATACATATGCAGTTCCAAATAACAAAGATTGCATGTAAACAATTTAGCCAAATCCAGTATTCTTTATTCACCCAGAAGGGTGAAACAATAGAAGATGGAAAACAAAATTCCAAATAACACAACCTTAATCGAATATGAAGCTTTAATTTGCTTTTGAAACATAAGGAAAGAAAATTACAAGCAGATAATTATTAAACAGATTAAACACACTCGTAAAATCCAGGATAACAGCATGCAATGCAAAGCATGAATAATCATCCAAGATGACCACGTAGGAGCAAATTGAGTAGTCTAGCGAACCATGGCCGGTGCAACATTTGGAGGCACTTGGTTGGCTCTGTTCATTTTTTCCTCGTTGCCCGTCCAACCTATCACACATATATAAATAAATATATGAATGCTAGACCTTGCGATATATGACATAATATTACTATACATATGAACACATTTTATGATAAGAATTAAGGGGTTTAAAACTCTACTTATTTAGAAACGGTAGTCAATTATATTTTATACCTATTGCGGGGTCCAATCCACGGTTTTTAAGTTCTCTGTACTCTTGGCAAATAGCACAATAGCAGCACCAGCAATGAACACAGAAGTCCATGCATGGTTCCTCTGGTAAAGAGAAGATGCCTCTTAGTTTGCTTCTGTACGTGTAAGAATATAGACATGCACACCCGAAATGGGCAAGGGCATAGAAGATCAATCCCGCAAATCCACAAGCTGCAAAAATATTACCCCTTTTTAAAAAGAATTATTAAATATTTGATGAGCAAAATAATCAATATAATATGAGACTGCATGCAGGTGAGAGCTTAAACAATAATGCTACATAATTTAAGGTACTCACATGATCTTCCTTTGTCTACAACTTCAGCACTCTGACCGAAAGTGATGCATGGACAGCAGCAAGTCATACAGCCTTCATAGTGTTCAAAACAAAGACAAAAACATGATTAAGTAAAACCTGGAAAAATTGAGCTGAAAGTATGTAATTTTAATAACGCAAATATCTATTGCATTGCGTATTCCAAGTTTAATTAACATCTATACTTGCTTTGCTTTCATGTATATATTTAAATATAAATTTTGTCATAGATTTTCAAAGTTTTCAAAGTACACAATATGTCATCAAGTGGTTGATTAGGTTCTTTTCTTCTCGCTTTGACACAATGAGTATCACAAGTATATATGTATGCTAGTTGTATCAAGAAAAATTCTTATATAAATATAATTCTAATACATTACATTTAACAATAATTGAAGCGGATGAAATCCATAAATAAATAAATGTATATTAAAAAAAGTGAGTATATATATTGTTAAAAAAAATAGTAGGATCCACCTTTCTTATAGTTATCACCGAATATTACGTGTTAATTGATTAGAATTGTAGTTATGAAAAAATCTCTAGTTATACCAAAAGATATTGCTCAAATTTTTAAACTTGACTCGTAATGAGTTAATTATATAGTTCTTTTTAGATCACAAGTTATTTATATGGATTGGTCCATTTGAATAGCCTATATATAATACCAGTCTTTATATCGTCAGCTCACTATTGTAGTTGTTATAAAATGGCCAGCGATGACAAAAAAGACACAAATAGAGTAGTGTAAAAATAAATTTATGGAAGCATAAAATAAATTATATAAGAAATTTACGTGATTCAACTTATTCACTAGTAACGGCAATAACTACATATTTCACTATGGAAATATAATGAAGACACGAAAGGTGGACATACTCCATTCAACCGAAATCTTAAATACACTAAGAGCACCTTATATTATTTATCTCACTGGTGTATACTCTCAACTCACAAAAGAGAAGAACTTATAAAGAATAAATAATTCTACTCTATAACACTGAAGTAAGGAGATACTTGATTTTTTTTTCCTTCTTCTTTTCTGAGCTTGAACTGAAACTCTATTTATAGAGTTGTTTTTACATGTGTCAACAAATGAATACAACTCATGTATATGATGTGTAATTATTATACTCGCCTACAAGTCAAAATCCTCCACCTAAAAGTAAAAGAGAGATTGTGATCTATACAAGCACGGAAAGTAAATGTCTTATAGTTGATTTGGACATTTGTCCACATACTTGCCAACCAAAAACTTGAGAAAATCAAGTCATATTAACAAATCTCTACTTTGGCTTGAATTTTATCAAGCTTTAAATTTCTAAAGTTAAGGTGGAGATTTGCTAACATGGCTTGACTTTCTGAAGTTTTTGATTGGCAAGCATGTGGACAAATATCCAAATCAACTATATAGGACAAATTTTCTTTCGGTGCTTGTACATATTGTCATCTCTCTTTTACTTTTCAGTGAAGAATTTTCATTTGTAAACAAGCATAATAATAACATGAAAGTATCAAAGCTTTTGTTATAAAATGGCAGGGTCAAAGACAATAACTAAATATCTCACAGTATTTATCTCACTGGTGTGTACTCTCAACTCACAAAAGAGAAAAACTCACAAGGAATAAACAATTATACTCTATAACACAAAAGTGAGGAGATATTTGGTTTTTTTTTTATTCCTTCGTTGTTGAGCTTAAACTGAACCTCTATTTATAGAGCTCTTTCTATATGTGCTGATAAATGAATACAGCTCATGCACATGATGTGTTATTATTATGCTTGCCTACAAGTCAAAATACTCCACCGAAAAGTAATTAAAAGAGAGATTGCAATATGTACAAGCACCGAAAGAAAATTTGTGTTATAGTTTATTTGGACATTTGTGTTATAGTTTATTTGGATATTTGTGTCAACCAAAAACTTGAGAAAGTCAAGCCATATTAACGGTAGTTAATTTCAAAATAAAAAGCAACACCATCACATAATTTGTGCCAGATATGACATAGTGTGTTCATTAAAGGAGCTTACAACTTCCGGGGTCTTCAAAGTAACCACATAAACCTGTTGTCCATGTTCCTGTTGGTGGACCGCTATATGGTGACTGTGCTGCCTTACCTTCACCGTAATTCATTTTGAAGATGACTGATCAGAGAATCAGATAATAAAAGCCGAGATATGGGAGACTAGCTAACAGCTTATTATTGCTATGTTCAAGATTCGCCAATTTCTTCTTGCTTATATAGCAAGTGCCAAAGGTTGACATTGAATCACAGATAGTATTATTTTTTCTAGTCAAACGAACAAGCTATTTGAGTTGCTAGACATGTTGATATAAAATATACAATTGGTCGCTCTTTCAAAATGCAAGTTACCGCATGTTGTGGACTATTCGCTCATGTCTCGTTCTCTCTGCAAATAACATCTTAAATTGTATACTTATTATGTTTATTAAAGAAAATCTTAAACCATAAATAGTTAAAATTATGTTGTTGGAATTTTTACTAGAATCAGGTTCTCCCGATATCTTATATGGAAATGATATTACTCGGGTCAAGTAGGACTATTAAGATGATAAAACTCTCTCTTGAGTTTTAATGCACAATATTCAAGAATCTGAAACTTCTGGTATAAGTATAATAACTTCGCCTAGTTGATCTATATTTTGGTTGGTTGTCTATTTTCTACACTGATCTAATACATACCTACCTTAACCTAAACAATAACTTTATTAAATAATGTAATATTATTCGCCAATCAAGGAGACCGATTTAAGATGCAATACATACTACGTATAATGGCTAGTCTCAACAGAAGCTGGCCAAGTAGAACCATGCACGCTTTGGGGAATTCATTTCTTCGATCGACCTCTAGATTCCATCATAATATTGTCTGTCATCGTAGATTGATACAAGAACGTGGATGATCATGGCCACCAGAGAGGAAGTAAGAAACAAGCTTCTTTCAGTTTGAATTCTAAAATATATATATATATACGTAATAGAGAGCAAGCTCGCCGTACAGTGAAAGGAGCGCAATTCTATGTGCATTATTCCAAGACGCGGAAATTTGTAGACTAGTTCGGAAGGCTGCTTTGTTTGATTTTGAAAGATGGGATCCCTTCACTTAAGTCAGTTTTACAAGTCCACTTTTCGATGTTCAAATAGTATTTTCAGTTTTACAATTTGTGTCTATGAGTACCTTGATAGCATCACTCCAACGAATTTATGTATAAACGGTTCTAAATTTAATCCAAATTTTGGTAGCTACCTGCAATTGCAACTTGGAAGTCCCTTACTTAAGACTTACTTAAATACAACACTACATACAGATTCAATACTATCAACTTGAAGGAATGACATCTTCCAAGAATCACACAAAAAACAAGGCTCTATTAACGAGGCATTTTCTTGGACACGCAAAAGTTCATTGTCAGAATTCTCACTCGGAAACTTCGTTGCGGATGCTGTTTAAGAGTTGGCTGAATTCTCATTGGTTTGATAATTTGCTGCAAAAGATAACAAGAAATGTCTCTGGCCATTCGGGTTGACTTTTGACTTTCTCGGCATAGTTGCGTCTCGGAACGACGACTTGCTTTAGTTAGCAAAGACGAAGGTGTATTGCATGGAAGCCCTAAACATTTTCAACATTCAAGATGTACATTTTCTTTATGAAAAATAATTACTTATTGCGTATTGAATTCGGAAATGATAATTGGAAGATATTGCTGATGATTCAAAACCAAGCCCGTATAGCGTATGGCAGTAAATGGTAAATACCACATAATACGGGGATTGAATTGCTGTGTGATATGGTTGCTTTGTGCAGAACTTGGCATGGTCTATGCCAACACCCCTGGTCTTGCGACTAGAAAAGGTCACACCCACCGGTTCAGTATAACATTCTCTTAGCTGATTTATTATTCAAATTCAACCTGCTGCTTCAACGCTATGCCGCCTTTGCGGGATTAACAAGACAGGACACCACACTCGGAGCATTCAAAGGTACACTGCATCACACGCCAAAAATAAAATAAAATCAACGGCAGCTGTTGGATAACTTTGCACCGAATCTTGTCAGTCATCACTCATTGGCGTTGATTGCTATATGCAAAGCAAAGGTAGCTCGTTGACCTCTGAAATTAAATTAAATGTTATACAACCATGTCATTCTGGATGGTAAATAGGAGGTAGAAGAGGCTCGTCATCTTAAACTTCTCGTTCACATTGGACCACAATATAAAATCAATCAATAAAATCATCTATTTTTCAAAAATCATTCATAATTTAAATTAAAAAAGACATATTATGTGATAATTTTAGAAGCCGGCCCATTCTCTCCACCTGTCCAACATATACTATCCTTGTTAAGATTTAGGCCAGGAAGCAGTCACCGGCGTCTTCTTAGGAGAAAGCAAGGATGAGATCAGAAGCTCCATTTGGTTGTTTAACAGGAAACGCCAAATGTAGGACTGTCTTGGCCAAATGCAGAATGTCAAAGATAAATCCGACATGATTCCTCTTGCTCTTGTCTACCTTTTTCAAGTGCAATCATTTATGTTAAACATCAATAGATCTCTTAACTTGTCAAACAATAAATATTGTACCAAATGCAAAATGTGGAACTCCATGATTGTAACCCTACATGGTGATCCTGCTCCTGCTCCTGCCCCTGCCCGTGGATTGTTCCGGTGAGAGAGGTGTACAGGAAAAGAGAAGATAGATAGAGTGAAAGGAGTTCTAGTGGGGGGAGATGGAGGGAGTGGAGACGAAGAAAAATTTGGAAAGAATCAGGGGAAGTCCAATATTTTGACGAAATATATATTTTTCTATTGAAATTGTGATTGACTTTAAAATAGATAATGTGAGATTATATTAAAACCTAAATAAATTTCATACGTCCGCATAGAAGTTAAGATAACAGGATTATAATACTAATATAAGATCGGAGTTTTGTAGTAAAATTTAGAAATTGATGATGAAACGCAACCCGTGGACCCATTTTGCAACTATTATTTTATTGTGTTGGGAATAAAAAATAAAATACGTGCCACATATATTCGACGGAATCATTGAACAAGATGAAATCAAATTTTCTCTTAAAACTTGTATCAATTGAGTGATTTCTACCACAGATTTCAACATGAACTATCTCAAACGAAAAAGTATACGCATATATATCAGAGATTTCGATATGCAAGACACCAGATCTTGAATACTTCCCAGAAACCTCCAACTACGGATTCTGACTTAAAAAATGGAAAAAACTATGAATAAAATCATTACTAGACTAAAAATGGGTCATGCTTTACAAAAATTCTTTCACCTACACATGAGAAATTTGGAAGGAAAAAAAAAAGTGACGTAAGCATAATGTTCCTTCCAATCAATTGAGAGTATAAGTCTATACAATGAAACTAAATTTATCCACACTAATAAAATTTGTTCCTCGGCGCAGTATGTACACTCATGATACAGACAGGCATAAAGCAACCTCAAAGGCTCTAACCACACATAATAGAACTGTTTGCAGAAGAGATTATCACAACCAAACTTGGTTCCTAGCTTGGACTCATCGGATATCTTGTACACTATATACTTATGTGTAGAAAACAAAAATATTGGGAAGAACCCCCTTGAGTAAGAAGTACCTAGCTTCTCACCTATATAATTATCACAAACGTGAAAATGCGTATATCAACCATGCTCAAATATTAATGGTTGCATCCCACAGCCTTAGAAGCCCATTACGGCCACCACTGCATATCCTTTTCCTCTCCAGGTCTGAAGCAATACATCTTACCTGAATGTCACAATACAGCCAAAATCGACCCAGGAAAATAATCAATAATAAATGCAGGTAAAGAGTTTTAAACATGCACACAATAACACTCTCCAAACATATAATGTAATGCCCCGCTATATGGCAGAAAAGGTGTGCTCTAAAGTTACTGATGCCAGTTAATTTGAAATAATCAGCTATAATTCTAAAGTAAAAATCACTAGAGGGCATAATTTCATGAAGAAAGGAACATAAATTTTTTTAATTTTATTAACTTCAGTGCTGCAGTTATTATCTAAAGAAGGAATTTGGTTCCATAGGTAATTTATCGCAATTATTTGCCTCAGAGACTAATAGCTAGTGGTACTGTGACAGTAGTTAGTTACATGTAGAAAATTTGTGCATAAACTAGGCAATGAAGTAATTACATGTAGAAAAATACCACAACCAAACTATAACTGAAACTGTAATATTACATTTACGGGTGTGTGGAAATCATATGAACAGAAAAGACGAAAAAACACATACCATAGCAACTGTTTTTTGTGGTGTTCTGTAGAGTTGCCAACCAGCCATCTTCAACCCAGAGCCAGAAAAACCACCAAGTCTCTCTTGGGGCCGATGAAAGAGAGACAACGAATTATCCGCAGCTCCAATACCTAACCAGTGCTCCCCAGCATTGATAGATAGTATCGCAGCATTGTGAATTGTTACATTTTTTGCACACCTTATACCTCCTGCACATCCAACAAGTATAATGTTTCCAGGTGATCACAAATGCCTTCTAATTTTGCACAGAACTACACAGGCATAACATAACACCTACTCATCCTTGCATACATACACTTCCAATGTATTCCTTGTAAAATTCCATTTTTTGAAATTTGTTGCAATATTAAGACAGCATATAGGCAGATTTAAAAAACAAAAGAACATGATAATATTTTACAATGAGGCATTTAGTTTAACAAATAACTGCAGGTTAAGCTACAACAGGGAATACTCTTAATATATTGGTGTTGGAAAATTGCAACTTTAAACGGTCTGCATATTTACACAAATCATACAGAATCTAAACATCAAGAAGGAAAACAAGTTGCAATGATAAAGAGACTGCCATACCCTCATCATTTTCCCAAAACCGTAGCAGGCCATCAGTTGACCCTGGAATGGAAATTTAACATGTTAGTAAGCAGTGGAGACAAATAAATGCAAAGAACAAAAAGTTCTTTTAGAGCAACTCTCTTAAAGAACTAACAAGGGGGAAAAAAACTGAGATAAAGTGATAGCATAGCCAAAATTTGGAGATGATGCACCTGTTATTATTCCTCTGTCTAAGGAAGAATATTCAACACATAATATTGGCCCTGCATGGCATGCTAGGACAGCATCACATGTTCCTCGGGAAACCGACCATATTCTTGCGGTCCAATCATCACTACCAGTAATCACAGTGTCACCAACCATTCTTATGGACCTGCATTTTTTATACCAGATCATATATTTGTTTAAATTTGCAAATATATATATTCAGTAAATATGGTTTGTTTTTTATGCTCCTAACCTTATCCATTGTGTATGGCCTGAAAGTTTATGCATTTGTCTACTAGCACGAATGTCCCATATGTTAGCAACCCTGTGATGCAAGCAAAAGGTCATACTTTACGTCATCAATGTATGACAAATATCTGAATCACACACAGAAAAATCAGCATAAAAAATTGTAAATATATTTTCTATCATACACATCTCTTCCAGCTGCAGCCAAGACTCCCACATTGTCGTCATATTCCATACATAAAACAGCACTAGAGCAACGGCCAACAGTTGCAACACATCTATCTGTTCTAACATCCCACATCTTCACAGTGCCATCATGGGATGAAGTTAAGACACGTTCACCCGAGAGCATGCGCACACAGCTGACCTACAGGGATTGCTGTCTGAATTAAGTTTCAACTATCTAGTCTGTATGTATATTTTCACTGATCTGTCTACACTGTTCATTGCAGAAACCAGAAATATCTTAAAGTAAATGATACCGGTCCATCATGGCCTTTAAGCTCTTCTAGAAGTTGAGTTGTTTGCTTATCCCACACCAAAACAGACTGATCATCAGATCCTGACACCACCTTCCCCCTATCTGAACTTATGGCACGGATAGTTCTATATTTAAAAACAGAAGCAAGGCACATAAATATTTATTCAAAAATGCTGACAAACGCACACAAAAAAATTTAGGATGAGAGAGGGAGAGAGAACCTGGTATGCCCTTTTAGAGTTGCCCTAAGTTCAGAACCACGAAGACTAGGATCCCAGATCTTAACCTGCATATTTGGACAAGTTATATTCACAACACATTAACTCATTCCAAGGGTCACAAGGCAATGAAGCAACCTTGTGCTGCATAACTACATATAACAGACATTGATACTTACTGAGCAGTCTGTGCTTCCACTAATAAAGAATCCAGCATCTTCACGGTCACCCACCAAATCCCACACCTCTCTCTTTGTAACACAATGGAGAGCAGTAATGGCACCATTATGACCCCTAAGTACGCGTACATTGGTTTGAAGCTTCTTCTGCCCACCAGTAGATATATCTTGTTTGCGCGGAGTCCCATTCTCATTTGCAGCTATAAGTTATGGCAATAGAACAAAGTGACCCCACTAGTTTATTCAATAATCAAGCATGCTCAATTGCACTACTAGATAATATAATAACAACTACCTAAATTAACTCCGTCAGACGTCCATTTGCTAACACGACTAAAGCTGGATCTAGATGATGTATTTCGGCTAAACATACTTTGCACCCAGCTTCTACCAACACCAGTTGCCTCAGCGGGTTGCTGGCCCTCATCTTTGGCATCTTTCGAAAGTGGGGATGGTAATGCAAGTGATAACATAGATTGTGCCTTCATCGAGGTGAGTCCCCAGTATCCATTCCGTAGTTGCTGGATGTGAGACAAGAACCCTCTGATTTTAATCTGAATCAATAACATAAACAATTCAGCAATAACTCACAACATGTGTCCAAATTT
Organism: Dalbergia cultrata; assembly: GCA_031216105.1. Lineage (NCBI taxonomy): Eukaryota > Viridiplantae > Streptophyta > Magnoliopsida > Fabales > Fabaceae > Dalbergia > Dalbergia cultrata. The sequence continues at coordinate 1,269,194 of CM062348.1, read as the reverse complement.
TCAGTAGCATAATATCAAGAGTTCAAGACAAATGGATAAACTAATACATAAATAAATTTAGCATTCGAGAGAAAGAAAACTCCCTAATTGTAGTGGTGACCATTAACACTGACATATTCAACAAAAATCTAGCACTCTGGACAACAACTTCTTGCAAGGAAAATATGATAAGATAAAAGACCAAGGCTGAAAAGCAAAACATAATGATGTAGAATCTGTAATTCTTTAGGATATGGTATTTCAAGTTTATTGAGGTCAACATTTTGTGATTTTGATTATCAGTGGCATTTATCATTATTTATGGTGGGTCTTAAACTAGGGTTCCTTTTCTTTGGTCATTTTTCTTTTCCACCATCTCTTTCCTCTTTCCTTTAAAATATTTCTTCTTGTTCTTCATCAACGGTATTAGTACTTCTTTTCTTTGGTTCTGTATTACATAAGCTGATAAATAGTTTCAAATAGTATTCACTCAAATGGATTATGTACCATTAAGAGCATTTCACCTTCGTGTCAAATAGGACCTCTGCAATCTCATACTTTCACAGCTATAATCATTTCATTTTAATTTTTTGGGGTAACTTCAAATTCTTCTGACTAATAAAAATGTTAAACTAGCACTCAGCACAGCGAAAGCAGTGCATCAGACTTCTTTACTCTAGGAAAATCCTCTTGATAAAAAAAAAAAAAACCAATTGACAGAAAGTTGTCCAAAATCATCACATTCTTTCAGGAATAAGAACATTCAATTGAAAAAGGAAAAAAAAGGAAAGGGGTCAATTAGATGGGAGAAAACAATTTCTTTGTGCAAGTCAAGTCTAATTGTAAAATGAAGCATAAAAATGTTATTAATTTCCCCGTGAATATCAACAAAGCTCATAACCTGTGAACCACAAGGGAGGTATTCATATGATATGATAGTATATAGGGTGCTCCAGTCTATTCTGTACACTTCAAGATAGGTCAATGTTACTTGCAACAAATTTTAGACTAAATTAATTTGTAGGTCCTTATAATTTTAACATGCTTTTAACTGAGTCCTTATGCTTTAAAATTTTAACTGGGTCCTATACTTTAAAAATTGTGTCACTAAGTCCCTACCATAAGTTGATAATTCATTCTTTATTGTACCAAAAACATGTGGCTATTAACCATACTTCCTTACATCATATGTATTAAATAGCATTTCAATTAAATTTACTACTGTGTTGTTCTTCTAAATATAATAACTTTTGTTCCTAATTTTCTTATCATACATGCTGCAAATAAAATTAAAAGTCATGTTATTTGGATTTCATGCATACTATGTTGTTTTTTTTTTTCTTTTCTTTCCTGTCAAGCTCACTCAGTTATTAACACCTTAGTAGGGTTCACGGTCATGTGTGTATGTTGTAACAAATAATGGATGGTCAACTCACGGTAGGGACTCAACTACAAAGTTTTTAAAGTGAAAGGACCCAATCAAAAACTTTTAAAGACCTATTTAAAAGTACGACCTGCAGTATGCAGATTAATTAACCTAAATATTAATTTTGTTTTTTGTTCTCAATGTCATGCAGGCTGAAGAATGAATATCTCATTTTTTAATAAAATATTTAAAATATCATGAAGCCTATTGTCTTAGTGTCTTGTAATTTTCATGACTTGGATTGTTCCAGGGGTCAAAGTCCCGATTTCTATGTCTAGGCAGTAAGAGGACCAAGATGCTTTCATTTACCATAGATTCCGAACTACAAGAAGTTACATGCATTGCAAAAAAGAAATTAACTTACAAATTGCTTGGATCCAATGCTGTTTCTCTCAGCAATTGTTTCGATCATGTACCAAGCATCATTATCAGGAAGTCCCAGCCCAGCCTTCATAAGGCAAAAGAGGTTCAGTATTCAAAAGCACATGTGATACGATTTGACTTCAATAGAATTACAAAAGTAAACAGGAAAATTCAAGCACATGAATAGCCAAAACAATACCATGTGTGAGGCCAACACGACAAGCTGCGCTGTCACCAGAGACGCATAGTTGGCAGACCTGGAAAGAAATGAAATTTCATAACGTCCATGGAACAATACATAAGTATACATGCATCTAATTCCATTCAATTTACAAGACTTGGATGCTTGGATAAGTGGTCAGAAAGCATATGCATACATCTACACACACTTATTGTGTTGATATTATTGTTTGAAGCATAACTATGAGAATGAAAGATCCTTCCATCGGATTGGCAGAAAAAGGATGGGAAAAGCAGGGTGAAAAAAGTAGCAGGCATTGGGGATATACAGTTACCAGACATTTTCTTTGTCTAATTAGCATATAGATCTAGCTACTCATCAACCAACATATGCTGTATGCATTATTGACTTTTATTTTTTTTTTTGTAACATTATATGTATTACATGCAACTCAAAAGGAAGCTAATATTAATGAGGATATAAAACATATAATAAGGTAGAGAATGAGAAATCTTAAAGAGAAGCAGAAAACAATCAAAGACAAGTTTTAAATCCTTACTTGCTTGAAGATTGCTCCATTAAATAGTCAAAATATCCTTCCCAAAACCTACAAGGAAAGTGCATAAACTGTTATGTACTTGGTTTCATGACCACAACACTACAAATTACTGATGATGAAATCAAGAAGAAATAATTACGCAAAATACATACCGCAACTCCTCCCAGATAGAAAGAGAAATAAGATGGCGTTGGACGTAGTCCGGCACGTTATTATTGTCTTTTTTATACATATCAGAAGAAACTTCAAGAGCATCTCTAATGGTCAACAAGTCATTCCGCACAGTTGCACGATTGATAGCTGTTTTGAGCTGAAAATAAGCAATTTGAAAAGAAACAATAAGAACTAATATATTAACACAATTACAAGTTAAGGGGGAAAGTTATCATACTATATATTCCTTTCTGCTAATCTTCTTGCCATTTAGAAACAAGTAATTTAGGCTTGAACATTTTTTCAGTCCCTCTCGTTCTACAAAAATTTCAATTTGGTTCCCTTAATTTCAATTGCAACAATCTTTCCCTTCAAGATTTTAATCCATGTGGCCCTTTTTCTGACTCTGCCACTATGAAGGGTGGCATGTGGCTAATACGGAGTCACTGCTTGGCAAGTGCCTCATTTACTTAAGTAGTTGGATATTACTGATTGGGCTTGATTACATCTATTTGAAATCCCAAAAGGCAAAATAGCTGTATCCAAAACCAAGGGGTTGGAACTTTTACAAAAACACAGGAACAAAATTTAAAACATGCATATCAGCATTGCTAGACCTCTAAATGTCATTCAAGCATAAAAAAAAGCATGGCAATCGTTTACCCATTCATAATAGCATCTTCTTTGTTACCCAAATATGAAGGATCAAAAAGTTAAATGCAAAGGACATCACATTCATTTACCAATTCTTTCACTGCAATAAACTGTTCTTCGGTGAGCTGACAGTGCCAACCCTGATAAAAAGATCTAGCATAAGCTTCATTGTCCCAAAAAAAATGTAACAAAGGAATTAATAATTATCAGTCTTAGCAAAATAAAACCACTAACTGAATGTATATGCTCCCTTATACATTCAACAAATCCACTACCGCCAATCCCCTCTGCATCAGATTCAATCAAAGCTGCAAAACCAATCACACAATAATTTATTGGCAATCTCTCCAGACTCCTAACATGAACTTTTCTGGCAACAACCCATAAATTTTATTTAGCTAACAAGAAAGTTGAGATCCATAATACCAAGTATTGTTCCATATTCAAAGGATGAGAGAGGATCATCCGTTGCTCCCAGCTTAAGAAGCCGCAGCCATAAGCCCTGTGCAATTAGAAAATAAAAATGCGAAGAGAGAAAAGTAGATGAAATTAAACGAAAAGAAAATACTCTACCAACGTCAACATACAGAAGTAGAGTTCACACAAAGTAGTTTAACAGTATATATATATATATAGATTGTTAGACTGGATGCTGTAAGAGGAGCTCTAGGATCTGAGGCCTTCATATTAAGTAGGATTAACAAAAAAGAGTTAGTTCATGGTGTGGTTTTCAGGACAGAAAATGGGCAGGAGGGAAATGGCAATGTATGAAAACAAAATGGAAGGAACAGCATTCATGAAGAAGAATGGTCTAACTTAGTTTAGACAACCAAAATCTCCACTAAAAGAGAAGGATAAAAACTAGCAGCAGCAATAAGTTAACTTTTACATGCCTCCCTATACAACAAACAAGTATTATAAATTTCCAAATTTATCTTGAAAATGACACTTATATGACAACAAAGTAAAAAAAGTAAGTTGTTGCAAGTACACAGATACCAGCATGCATCTGCTCACATACAGACGCACACAGTCTCAGAGGAATGTATACATAAGACCAATGAACATACCTGTAGCTTAACCTTAATATCCAGCACCATCCGCTCCCTTTCAGCCTGAAACCACAAAATTAAATATAAAGGAATCATTTGCATCTACACTATATTGACAAAAAGCATCACTAACATAATAATCCTGACGATGTTAACTTACAGCTCTCTCAAGTGGACTAAGACTATCTGCTAAAGGATCCTTACTGCTGAACACAGAAAATGAACTGTAAGATAGAGAAACAAGAAAAGAGAAGAAAACAAAATTTAAACTGTACAAGCAAACATGATCAGTTTATTCAATAGATAGAATAAAGCAGAATGTATAGCTCACAACAGAAAACAAATTCTGTCCAGGGCACCCAATACCCAAAGTTGATGCCCAAAAACTGAAAATTCCATCTGAATCAACAACAACTAAGTCATTTCCTACTAGGTGGGATTGGTTACATAGATCAAACAACTTCATTCTATCCTATCATAAAACATTTCTATAGACAAATCATTTCAAGTAAAATCTGTTAAATTGTTTGGTGCTTTTTTTTTTTTTTTTGGTCTTCCTCTATCCCTACATATTACACTGTACTCCATTTGATCTACTTTTCTTAGTGGAGCTTCTAAAGTTCTTCTCAAAGTTCCATCTTAATTATTTAAACAAAAACAATCCAACAACTTTCCAGGATCCAATGTGCATGATATTTCTAATAAGCTTGTCAATTTTATTGACTATAAGCTTTTGAATTTTTGAAACATAGAGCAAATAGTCGAACATATGCCATTATTTAGTGCAAATGGTTGAAGAGGGACAACATGTTGTTCAAGGATTACTTTTCCTCACACCCCAGCAGTGGGATTAAGTGGTCTTCTTAGCCCCTCATGGTACCCAGGCTAACCCAGCTATGCTGATAGTAAAAACTATTATATAGAGGTTTCACTGCCAGACAAAGGACAGGCAAGTTTTGCATAGCAGATGAGTTTCATCAAGGTGGATAACCAATCCCTTCTCTTGTACTTCGTCCTTTCTATTCTCTAATGATATTTTTAAATTTTTATCGAACAATAGTGTGATAAAAGTTAAAAAAAGAAAAGGAAGAATATTTGGCACAACAAACATCTTCCGCCCATTTACATAAGTCAAAGTTGCTTCCTTGTCTGGCTGACACCAACAAAAAATCATGCAAGCAAAACAAAAAATTCCCCAAGGCCTCCTTACCCTCATGGAACACAAGGCAATAAATACCAAGGTTTGATGGAATGAACTTTAAACTTATCTTTTCCTATAAACAGAAATTGGTCATGTGTATACCAACAAACCGAAGAAAAAAAAAAAAAGAACATTTGGCACATTGGAAGAGATTCCCTTTAATTAAGAACTGTTTTGAGGGGGAAAAAACTGAAAAGGACAAATTTTCCAGGCATCAACATGACAACATTAGAGCCCTTCTCAGGCATTGCTTACCTTGGAGTATGTCTTCCTGAGTACTCAAAGGCATTACTAACTGCTGCAAGAATCTGCTTCCTCTTTTCTTCTTCCCCTTCTGTTCTGATGTTTGCAGGAAATCTATTATAGGTGTAATTGGCACCAGATCCTGAAGAAATGAAAAGTAACAACTATATCCAATTTAGTTTATACTCACAAAAAATTGATTTTAGCAACATATTTTGGCTAGAAGTCATTCATTTCACCTGAACTTCCAGCATCAGTGTCTGATACAGTTAAAATCTCAGGCTCTACCAAAGGCGAAGGGAGAATTGACATAGGGTTTTGACCCCTTCCAATGGCATCTTGCAGCTTATCTAGCAGGTTATTGTTATTTTCATCAGAACCTACTCCTCTCTCCAAATAATCCAAGAAACCATGAGAATCAAGGAACTGAGCTATCTGTGAAAATTAAATTTGAAATCAGTGTCAAGACAGAAAAATTCTACAATGATATAGAGAATGAAATTAGCATTTCACTCATTAATCAAGGAAAGAGAATACAATCACTACATGGAATCTTCATTATTACATCTATGAGACTTTGAATCTAACCATCATAATCACCAATGAAAATCTAATTGTTAATGGGATCAATTTAGCCATTGGTATTTGCATCACTGCTAACTGGACAACATAATCCAAGGTATGACCTAAAATTACCATGGGCTCTTGTGGTTGGTTAGTAGATCGAGATCGCTTCTTCAAAAAAGCTTGAGTGTTGAAGACATGAGTAGAACTATTTTCCTGATGCCAAAATAAAAGAAAAGAAAAATTCAAATGTTGTACCAAAGTTCTATTACGAAATAAAAACTAAATCCTTGAAACAAGAAATAGAGAATTCATACTAGGAAATTGCGATAGCCACTTAAAAGTGTTGCAAAGAACTTTAAGAATATCATCCTGCACCATAAATACAATAACAAGAAGACACATCAGACTGGAAACTATTTGTTGCACTATGAACATGTACGGTTTATAACATCTGAAGCTGATGCACAAAGAAAAATATATTGATCCAACTCCTAAATGTTGAAGGCTACTTTGCCGATGAATTCCATCAGAGGATTAACCACCGAAAGTTTAATCACAAGCGCAAGTCAATCATCAAATAAACAATCCATGGCTTGGTTGTCATAGAAATTTTATCGCTTTCTTAAATGTCATAAAAGTTGAACAATAAATTGGACTAACGCTCTGGAGCCCAGTAATGACATAAATTGGATCAGCAATGAGCGAAGTTCTAATTATTCTGGGCATCATATCACGGAGCATCAAGTTCAGTCAGGCTTCAAAGGAAGCCACTGAGTTAAAGCTCAAAAAGGAGGGATATCAAAAAGATATTAGGCCCTTTATAAGGTATCAGTGACTATGCAACTGAGTTATTCAAGTTTAATCTTTGCCATCCCTCTTCCTCATAAATAGATTATTGGGCAGCACATCATGCAGTGGGCCTTTGCATTATCAAAGCTTCCAACAAAGGGCCTTTTCACAAAAGTGAGTGTTACAGATATAAAACCAGTCCTTGAACTCTACCTAATAGGTCATGATTTTGGGAAAATCAGTCCTTACAATAATAAGACAATTATTTTCATCTGCAGCCAGCCATATAAGCATTACAACTTCATTGAATTTAAAAATCTAAGAAATAAGTAGAAATTTCAACTGAAATACATCAGAATTCCCCACTGCAAGAGAATTACTAAGAATCTTCCAGAATCAAAGGAATGAAGTATGTGACAATTTTTCTAAGGAACTACATTAAGAAGCTTCAGGAGTAGTTTATCAATTTTGCATCTCGCTGAGTTCCATATTATTTATTTAAAGACTCAGTAAATTTTAAAATCAAGGAAATCCAAGCATCACCTTAACTGAAGGTCGTGATCCTCTCCCCATATCTTAGCCCCAGATTTAGGATAATGCTCAGACACACTGCATATTCCAGCCTTCATCTCATCAATGCCAATTACATTGGGATATAATAATTTCATTATCTCACCACGCAAAAAGCTGAATTCTGGCTCAGGAATAGGTGGAATTTCCTCTGATGTGGTTATACGATTATACTCAAGGTCCACAACAACCACCTACAAGAGGCCAGAAGACATCATTTGACACAAATAGAATGTCCTCACATGCATGCCAACTTCTAAATCAACAAAATCAAACATGGTTAAAAGAAAAACCATTACCCTGTGAAGCCAAACCTGACATTGACATAACCAGTGAAAAAAAACAAAAAAACAAAAAAACAGCTTTGCCTATTTATGAAGATAGTACAATCTAAATGGCAGTTACCACAGGAGAAGAAGCATGGAACAAGATTAAAAGTATACCAAGTATATGATACTTTTACACTATTCTGTGTAGGAGAAAATGGAAAGATAGAAAATAAAAGAGTGAAAATTTTAAGAATATGTGGGGGGAAAAATGCAATTTTACATACATCTTTCACCTCACTCTTCCAGTTTCCAACTTCTCAATTTGATTCAGTCAATCACACGCTTGAAGATAAATGACCTTGAAGTGAGAAGTCATCCACCTACGTTAAAGGTCAGGCATAAACTGACTCAATCTTGGAATTACAATGAACATAATCATGTTCTACACCACCTCATCTTTTCTGTGTGTTTTTGGAAGCTTCAATTTCATAGGTGATTATTGTTTTGAGGCACACTCGAGCACCAGATCACCCAAGTACAGTTTTAACGCAGATCAAGTAACTTTATTCTAAATATATAATGACATTCCATTCTCGTTGTTTCCACATTTGTCAATAAGACCAAAAAAATTGATCACTTAAGGCATGTTCATGGGTTATGAGTATGAGAAAAAGGGAAGGGAAGATATCAAAGGGGGAAGAAGGGCAAGGAATGAAAAAGGGTTTAGAGGGCTTAACTTATCCTTGTTCACAGTAAAATTGATAAGGAAAAGGAAATGGGGGTTTCTAAAATAATTTTAAAATTTTATCCTATATTAAAATAATTAAATATAGTGGAACAAGGCTTATTTGGTGGTGGTGGTGGTGGTGTTGTATTAAAATAATTAAATACAATTAATATGTCTTACAACAATTTTAATTTTTAAAAAAATAAAAAAATATTATATAGTTTATAAATTTAAAATATATTTCTTTTCTCAAAAATATTTTCTTTCCTTAAATTTTTTTGTCTGAAATATTTTATGTAAAAAATATCCTTCTCCAAAATTTTATTTTAATTTTTTGCCTCAAAAAATATTTTCCTCTTCATTTTCTCTCAATTTTAAATTTTTTCTATAAAAATACTTTTTGGTCTCAAATTCTCATTTTGTTTTATTTTGAAATTTATTTTATATATATATATATATATATATGTTATGTATGTCATCTTTATGTTAATATAGACTTTGTTAAAATAATAAGTAAAAATGATATTACACCATCTTAATATGGATTAAGATAGTAAACATATCTTAAACACAAAAAAAAAAAAATTGATGGAATTGTAAAATGAGGATAATGGGAGGTTTTGAAAGGCTAACAAAACCGTCAAATTTGTTTCCTCTTATAAATGTAAAACTCATGAACAAAGTAAAATTCTATGAACCGTTCCTTTTCCCTTCTAAACCAAGCTTGTGAACACACCCTCAATTATCAGATGTAATAGCCAATCTTTCAGTTTTGATAATTTATTTGCCCTGATTTATGCAGTTAACCAAACTGTCATAGCCACCGCAATGTGAAATCACCAATAGGATTAAAAAAAAAACGAAAAATCCCTTAAGCCAGGCATCATCATGGACATAAGTGCCACAGGATATAGAAAAACACTAGTACCTGACCCAGACTCATTCCAGTTTAGTGGGGAAAAAGGGAATATAATAAAATGAAAATTCAGATAATGAAATATTGTCATAAAGTACAACAAACTGAAGACCAGGAATTAGCAACTTAAAACCATAATGACGTCTTCTGAAAGTAAGAATCCATAACAGTACCTTCTCAGCCATCCCTAATAATCACAATTTCACACTGACTTGGTTTATCTTGTGCTTTGATATTATTTAGTTCGAAAGGAATTTTTAATAATTTCTTTTTGCCTGTAGAGGGATAGGATTTCTCTTTTGGCATCTCTTGGGTGCTCTACTCACAGTTTGTTTAATGGTGTTTTTTCCTTATCTGGCATCCCTTTGATGCTGATGCATGCATTGTTGTGTGATCTATCCACTTAAGATTTAGTTACTAATTTTTCGTTTCTTTGTAAGGATGCCTTATCAGTTATCCCCTTTTGTACGCTTCTTCTTGTCAAGAATCATTTCTCCCAAAAACTTAAATTGTTGGAGAGATACATGAATTTATTTTATACCCAACATGTACCCTCACACAATAGCCTCTTTTGGCTTTGAAGCATGAATAATTTAGAAAAATGGGAGACTACAAAGATTAAACTCTAAACTACTTGACCGTGAAAACTCTGATACCATGTCATAAACCATCCCTTCTAAAAGTTGAAATTGTTCGGTAAAAGCACATGAATAGTTTTATATGTAACGCGTCTCTTCAAATAAAATTTCTTTTTCTATAAGAAAGCAAAATCATCATTTTACAATACAAATAGCAAATCATTAGCTATATCAGTATAACTTGGACGAAAAGAATAATGATAAAAGCGCAGCCAAACTAGTAGCCAGTAATTAAATGAAAGGCATAACTATAAGATGAATTACTCAGCCAGGAAATAGACCTCAAAATAAGTGTTGTGTTGATGATGAGGAAAGAGAAGTGATGACTTACACCATCCATTGCCAGAGCAGAGGTATCAACACCTGAATGGAGGCCCATCATGTATGGTGTGGGAGCATCAATATAATCTACTCCACTGAAAAACAGCAACGGAATGTATACATGCTTGAGGAAAACAAAACAAGAAAAAGACAAACACCAAGGAAAGAGTATTAGAATCAAGTCAACAAAAGGGATAAGCATTTCAGGAATGAGCCTGACAAGTGATGCTACCATAAAAAAAAAAAACAAAAACACTGGAGCACAGAAATAAAAGAAAAACTCAAATCTGACTAAGATTTCAAACCTCACCTGCCATCGGAATGGGTAGATTAAATGACAAATGGCCTCTGATACAAGTGTTAGAAGTGAATACCTGCCAAAAGAAAGCATAGTCTAAAATATATTTGCAACCTGAGTTGAATTCGCAATCTAAATGACAAACTTTCAAATAAATAACATTAGTATGACAAATCTCAATGTTTCAGACGAACCCCTTGTTCAATTTTATGTAACTGCCACATAAGTAGTTATATACAGCATAAAAATCAAATTAGAAGATATAGAAAAATTCTTTCTCAATAACCCAATAGCAGGCCAACATTCTTAAGTTTGAATAAGTTACACAGAAGCCAAATAAATAACAAGAACTGAGGGACTAAACTGCATAAATATAGATGGGACACAAATTATTGCATAAGGTATTCCCACATTTTTGACACAATCATTGATGATTTGACGTGAATCAGAAGCAGCATGTATATCAATTCAGAAAGACATAAACCCATCATTCAGAAGGCCCAGCTTATTGTATGCTCCTAATAATGATAGAATTTCATTGTAAGTAAATACAAGGTGGGCAATGTTGATCATAGTGTATCAGTGAATAATAGATATTTGCATTAGCCAAAGTAGTGCAACTCCTTGTAGGGGAAGATGATGTGTAGAATAAAAATGGATAAGATCATTGTGGAGAGGTCAAGTGGACTAAGGTGTGAACATCACCATGGATTAACATAGCCTTTCTAACAATTTTCCACCAAATGCAACTATCAGATTTCAACACTTGATCAAAATATCATGGCATATTGCAAACAGTATTATCAGATAAAGCATTGTGCAAACACAAATAAAACTTGGAAAATGTGTAAGTTAGAATTGACTATTAGCTTCAAAAAGACATCTGTTATCAACATGAATTTTATGGTAGTGTAGATGGCAGTTAAGGATCCAGATCATTGCCACTGGATTCTGGAGAAGGCACTGTTGACCCGAATGTAAATGTTCACTACTTCAATAACATTAATTAAGAAAGATGCTGGTTGCTGCCATAAAAACTAAAAAGAAAAGAAAGATACTTGTTAGCTCGGAGTAAAATCCTCCTCTCAAGCAACACTGCTGTAAAAAGTTTCATTAAGTTGTCAGCATCCAAGCACTGCACCAGAGGCTGAAATGATATCTGTTTCACAAAATTTAGCATTGTTGATAACTAATGAAGCAGATGCAATCAGCTAATAAAATCTAAAGAATAAGTTTCAGGGTGCACATACATCAGCATGGGGAAGCCCATCAGGTGGTGGAGCCTCTACGGAAAGCAGACAACTCTCAATAGCAAACAGAACTCGCTCCTTTCCAGGAGTTGGCAAGGGCACATTGGACACCAAATGTGCTATAACATCCCATAGTGGCTTGCTGAAATTGTTGTAGAGCTGGGAACATTAAAAGCAATAGAAACACCATACCATGGATTTTCAAGTTGAATCTAAGAACGAACTCGTAGTCACAGTTATGAAGCATAAATGGAACAAAACTCATAGTGATATGTTGATTTTAAAAGAGGTAGTCACAATCTCAACAGCTGGAAAACAGAAGTTTTTGCCACCATAGCATACTTACCTACTTCCATTTGGGGAAAAACACACTGTAAATATTTCCTCTAGAGCACTCCTAAGTACACGGAAACTTGGCAAGCGTGAAACTAGACAGATGCATTTGTCAGCATATGAATTTGCCTGTATATGGTAAGCCTCTGCAATATCCTCACAAACCGGATCCCGGAAAGAAATACAGCTAACATAGATTTTAGAACCATCACCCTCTGTGCCAAACTTTTAAGTCAATATGATATCAGAGAAGAAGACCCACACGACAAGGTAACAATGACACAAGCAACCAAAACATACACGCTGAATGGCAATATCAACTCACAAATGTGTTGGAAAAAGACAAAAACATGGCAAGACCATGACAGCATCATCAGAAAAAGAAAAGGAAAGTGTAAATGGGAAAGGTTAAAAACACTTTGCAAGGCCCAGCATAATATAGTCACTAGCTCCACGCCAAAAAGAATATAACAAGACTACTTTATTACCAAGAAAGTAATAACAACAAGAACCATCACTGAAAATTGCTTATCCTCTTTCTAGTTGTAGTTTACTGCTTTTATCTCAACAAGCCACTTCATGCCCGTTCAATGTTGTATGCATACACTGTAACATCTCTCTAATTAACCACTTGATTATTACTTCTTGCAGTTGCAGATGCCAGACAGCCTCTCAACTAGTACCAAATCCCTGATAGTGCTGAGTATAAGAATTATGCAATCCCTAATCACGTATTAACAGCTCAAAATGACGACATTCGTCGGATTCACCAGTTAATTAAGTTAACCATCTAAATAGTTAGCTAATTAGCTTCAAGATTCAATATCCAACTTACTAAGCTACTTCCACTAAAATCGAAAGAACAACAGCAAGTAACAGCTATGGTAAATTGGATAGACGAGGCTTGCACACAAGCATACCGGTCAAAACAATCGGATAGCTCCGCGGAAACGTGGAAGGATCCTTGGAATCAAATCCTGATGAATAGAACTCAACACCAGCAGGCAGAACACACTGAAAGCAACGATCGCTCGCATCAGAAAAGCATAACACGAAAAAAAAGACAATTCAGCAACGCAATAACGCACGCGAACACTTCAGAAATCACGAATCGTTGTGGCAGAAGCACTTACTGTGGAAAGCTGAGGAGGCGGAGGAGGGTAGAGAGAGTGGTTGGGAGGAGGATACTGGTCGAGGAGAGAAGGGAGATACATGCAGCCGGTGCCATGGTAGCCTTTGCTTCCGTCCATGGTTCGAATCTCCGGTCCGATCCCGCACACAACGAAGTACTCGAAGATTGGAGGCATTTTAACTTCTTCTTTTTTTTCCTTCTTTTCAGAGATTCGTCAACAGCGGAATTGGTGAAATGCGACTCGATCTCTTCTCCCCCTTTTCCCTCTCAGAAACCGGAAGAGAATGGAGGGTTGCACCGAGATCTGGTGCTCTATGGCGGTCTGTGCGAATTGGTGAATGTGAATTCCAATGTGGATTTGAATTTGTCCGCTTTTTCAACTTTGATTTGTGAGACGAGGGAGTTGAATTCGTTGCGCTTTTTATTTAGAGAGAGAAATTGTGCAGTTCAGGTGCTTCAGAGGTGGTTAAGTGAAACTGCATCGGACTCTCTTGTCTGCGGAGGGATTGAATAAGGAGAAAAGAACAAGGCTTGATAAAAAAAACCCAAAACATAAATAATAAAAAATAATGCGACCACATTTTCAATTAGATTCGCATACTTTAAAAATTAAAAATACGATAAATAAAAGGGTAAACATCTCACACTGCTCTTGAGGTCTAATTAAATTGCACTTCACTCTGTTTTTACTTAAAAATTACCCTTCACCCTAATAAATTTGACTAATCAATGACAATTATGTACTTTTTTATATAGTATATAATAAGAAAATACTAGCAAAAATACTCAAATTTTAAAAAGTAGAGTATTATATAATTTTAATTTTTTTATATTTTATTAAATTAATAAATTATTATTAAAATTAAATTAAATAATAAATTATATTAATATAGTTTTCAAAATAATAAAAAATTAATAAATAGTTATAATAACTATAAAAAAAATAAATATATAAATAATATTATTCATTTTCAAATTTATAAATAAGAAATACTTTATTTTATTTTTTAAATATTTGCTTAAAATTAGAATTATGTAACAATAAGAAGATAATTATTTTTTTGTTAAAGTAAGAAGAAGATAAGGATATGTTATATAATGAAACATCTTATACAACTCTCATCAAATATTATATATTATATTAAAATTTGAACATATCTAATATTATTCAACCTTATACTATCAAGTTATATCCTATCATATCTTATCCTGTCTAACATACTAAATGTACCCTTAGAAGGCTTTTGTTACAAGGTGAATTACCTGGATTACTTCTAATGCAAACTTTAAATTATTTACACTTACAACATTGTACTGTTTGATTATATCTCATTCCTGATGATTTAAGTTACTAAAGCAGTTTACATTGACTCCTTAATGGTAATGTGAATTGCCATTGTGAAGTATCAATGTGGATTATATCTGAGTTAGTAATATTGAATGGATTCTATTACAATAAAATTGTACTTCTATTTATAAGAATTTCTAATTAGTGGGAGATCGAGTCATAAAATTTAACTAATATGACAATACATGATTGAATATTTATGTGAAATTATTTTACACTAATAAGGTATTCAAATTAAAATCTTTTAATTATTATCATAATAATTAATGACAATTAGTACTAATTTTAATAATAATTATTCAATAGTATTAATATTCATATTATTATGATTATTTATTATTAATATAACAAATGATATTGAGTGCAATTTTTTAACAAAAATGGGGTGGAGTGAAATTTAGCCAAATCTCAATGGTGATTTGTGTTATTTACTATAAATAAAAATTTATTATTAAATTTCTTTAGAAAATTAAAATTTGTAAACAAGTCTTAGGACCTAACTATTATTATAAAAATATGGTATTAAACACAATACTTCTTAATCCCTTTTTATATGAGTATACGCATAAGTGAAAAACTGACAATAGTTCCATATTGATTTTTTTTTTTTAGATTTAATTGAATTTTTTTGTCTGACAATAAAATAATAAAAATCTACCGTGAGTTTCACTTTGATTACAAATTTTTAAGCTAAAGATATCTAATTGAGATTTTGGTTAAACTATAAGAACTAGCATTAATTAAACCAAATAATAATAATAATATTAATAATTTAAATTTTTTGCACCAAAAGCGTGAAAAAAATTTATACAAGCATCTAATTATATATTATCAGGTCAATCATGTTACTCGATTCTCATAACCATTACTTCAAAAGTCAAAAGAATTTGATCGGATAAGATTGTAAGCAACTTTATATTATTACTACATTGTAATTTTATGAATGAAGTTCATTGTTAAAAAAATTTCTCCACTAATAATGATGAGAATTTTTATTGATAATTTTCATGTGTACTATGAAAAATTTTCTCTAATGGCTTGAAAATATTTTTAGCTGATTTGTAAAATAATTTTAAATAATATAACACAAATAAAAGAAAATAAATTCATCAAAATATCAAAAGAGAATTAGGTTTGTCTAACATTTTTTTTTGGGTTTTTTCCCGTGAAAGAGGGCCGAAGCCCAAAGAAAACGAAAAAGAACTGCAGCATAACACTAGTAGCGCTTTGACAAAACAACATAATAGCATGGGGTTAGAAAGCCCAATACTCGTCATTGTAGAGGGAAGGTTTATCTTCCGATTTTAAAAGGTAAGGAATTTCTTTGTTATTGAGGGACATTGTTCATTAATGATATTTCCACATCAATTTGATAAACACCAAACACCTCAATGGAGATAAAGGAGGAGATGTTGAGAGAGAATGAGTAAATGATAAAGAAAAATATGGCCTTTTGGCTTTATTGATTTGCAATAACACCAGAGCACTTACCTAATAAACTATAAAGTATTTTGGCTTTTTTTTTGTAATTGTTGTACTACGAATAATAAAAAATAATGGACTTTTTTTTAACCTTACTCATTTCATTCACTTATGTACTTATTCCTGGGTGAAAAAAAAAAAGATTTTATAGATTAAAAGTGCTTTTGTTTCAGATTTTTAAAAAATGATTATAAAACTTAAATTTTTATATATGATTAGAAATATTGAAAATTAATTTTTTTTAAAAA
This sequence comes from Dalbergia cultrata, assembly GCA_031216105.1. Lineage (NCBI taxonomy): Eukaryota > Viridiplantae > Streptophyta > Magnoliopsida > Fabales > Fabaceae > Dalbergia > Dalbergia cultrata. The sequence goes on along the minus strand of CM062348.1, from coordinate 1,252,495 downwards.
CTACTCTTTTTAGTTTATATAAAAAAAATTAAAATCTATTTTTTTTATTGAATTCGTTTCATTTTGAAAAATTGTTTAAAAAAAATTTGGGTAAAAAAGTGATTACGAGCCCAGAAAAGCTCATCCAAATGCACCCTAAAATTACTCAAAAATCTTCCCACTGTACTCTATTTTTTCACTGCTCTACCTATATTGTGGCTTCCTAGTCTGGCATTTTTCTGCCCACTCAAACAGATATAGCTTGAAACTTCTTAGTGGGATGAGCAAAATGATTAAGTTCAATCCCTTGTTTCTTCTGTTGTTCAAAATTAACAGCAAAATTCTTATCACTCACTTAATAGGAGGTGCAGGATTCGACTCACTCCCTCTTTTGGAGGGGTGTCCGTCCTATTTTTTTGCATCACATTTTACAGTCATAGTGTGCGTTGTGTAGTTAAGCTATTTAAATTCTACTATTAGGGATCAACACGAAGCTTCAAGAAAATTAGTAAAGCACTTGACCAAGTGTTGGAGAAGATAATTAAGGAGCATGCACAGGGTTCAGATGCACATGATGGCCAACACCATAAGGATTTCACTGACATATCACTCTTGCTAATGCAACAACCCATCAATCTCGATGATGAACAAGGCCATGTCATCGATCGAACCAGCATCAAGGCTATAGTCTTAGATATGATTGTTAAGGCATTCAAAACTTCTGCAAGTGTCATCGTGTGGGCTTTATCTGAGCTCTTGACACATCCAAGAGTGATAAAAAAAATCTTCAAGATGAGCTAGCTAATGTGGTTGGAATGAACAAATTGGTTGAGGATAGTGATTTAGCAAAGTTGAGTTACTTGGATATTGTTATCAAGTAAACCTTAAGATTATAGCCCGCTGGAGCATTAGTACCCTGTCAGTCAACAGAGGATGCTATGATCAATTCTTATTACGTGGGAAAAAAGTCAACAATCATAATAAATTTGTGAATAATACTTGATGTATAACTAAATTATAAAATAAATGCATATCATACAATTTATCATCATTGGATGTGATGTGTGGTCCCCATTCATCCCACTCATTCATCAAATCCAATAATAATAAGGTATATGGTGTGTATTTATTGTGCAATTTAATTTTACATTCAACATCACTCTAAATTTGTGGGCAATAGGAAGAGACCCTAAGGCATGGTCTAATAATGCTGAAGAGTTTTACCCAGAGAGATTTGTCAATAACAATTTAGACTTTCGAGGTTACAACTTCCAATTTATACCATTTGGTTCTGGTCGCAGAGGATGTCCCATAATGCGCTTAGGCTTAGCTTTAGCTATACTTGTCGTGGCTCAATTAGCACTTTGCTTTTACTTGGGCACTTCCAGGGAAGCATGACTCCAGCTGACTTGGATAAGAGCGAGAAATTTGGCCTCTCGCTACCAAGAGCCAAGCACTTGTTGTGCCAACGTATCATCTTAACTCTTACGTGCGATGCTCGTAATGAGTCAACTTGAATATGTATTTTTTTTTTTATAGAGACTTAAATATGTTTTTATTCTTGAAAAATAAACATAATTTTAAAATTAATTTTTTTAAAAAAATATTTGATTTCAATCCAAACATTTCTAAAATTATTTGAATCAAGTCCCTATCAAGTAGTAATGTTTGGCCAGAACAGTTTTAGAAATGTTATCAGTTAAGCCTAAAAAAACAACAGCTGGTTAATGTGTATGTTTGGCAATGTGTTTGTTATGAAGAAGGGCTTAATTTCCCTTTATATTTGTTAAAACCCAATCTATCAAAATTGAAATTGAGAATTGAAACAACTAATAATTTAAGCTGAGGAAAAAAAGAAATTGTGCAATTAATAAAAGGGATGAACAATCAAAGAAACAACCAATTTGGGGTATTCATTTGTCAGTAGAGACCAAAGAGAGTATAAACCGTTTTTCCAAGAGCTACGATGTCTATTGTTGTGACATAACTGAATCGCGTTGCATGGTTTTAGATATTTTCATCTTAAACTTTTCGACAGTGTACACGATGCATTCGATGATTCTTAAACAGTGTGGCAAATGGTTGGTTAATTGATGTGGACATCATCTCACTAGAAAAAATATTTTAGAAATTTAAGTCACTTAAAATCTATATCTATAATCTATAATGCTAATATTCTAAACTCATTCTAGCAAAAGTTTTGCAGGTGTCGCTCATAGATCAACTTATGATCCACAATTTTTATAACTTTGATCATTAATTATTTTGTTATAAAAATTACTTTCATATCTATTTCATTAATACAATATAAATATTTCATATTAAATATTGGATTTCAAATCATAACAATTCTTAATTTAAATGATATAATTGATCAAAAAATGTCAATATGAATTATTTAATATTAAAAATGGGCATTCACGTGATATATATCTTTTTCTATTTTTATAGTATTTTTTATTTTTTCAATTAAATATGTATTTTTCCATATTAATTACAAAATTTTAAATTATGAATTCACATTGATCTTTTGAATTTTGGATTCAAAAGACACCTAATTTTTATTCCACAACAAACCATAATAAAAATTAAATTAGTACAGAAATAAAAATGATTGCTACCAAGAAAGGTTTGCTATAATCGAAGTATAAACCTCTTAAATTACTTCTAGAATCTGTAACATATTCATTGCTACAAAAGATGACTACTTATACTAATCGAAATTAAAATCCTTAACTTCTATTAGAATTTGCAATATCATTTTGTTACTCAAATCTCTACTGCCTAAAGCGTTAGTGTGAAATGCTAACACCTCATTTCATTTCTCCTCTCTATTCTGCAACTTTCTTTTCTCTTCCATTCTTCCTTTCATTTTTTGCATTTTTCTTCGTTCATTATCTATTAGTTCTCTCAAAATACATTAATTTATTTCATCTTCTAATTTTTTTTTCGTGGATTATTTTAAGGAATAAGAATTTGTAAGATAGAAAATTAAAATGTTCCATCATTCTTCTTTGAAGCTCTTTTCTTCTTTGTGAGATTTTCTTTTTTTTATAACATTTTTTTATGTTTGTTTAGTATTTCAATTTGTATATACATTTAAATATTTCCTCAATGAAATAAAGATTTAATTTTTTTTTAGTTCTTTTAAAATAAACCAATTTATATATCCTTTTCATTGTTTATATCCAATCTATTTCTACCTTTCTTCTTTGCATTTTTTGTTTGGTTTTGTATAGAGATTTATGTTTATTTAGTTTTTTACTTTGTGTATATATCTTAATGGTCTTTTTCTATATTTTGTGTAGGAGACAATCACTAGACTATATGCTCAACCGCATACTATTCACTCCTTTGTGTCAAAGGTAATTATATTTTTCATAAATAATTTAGAAAACATTTTATTGAATTTGAGATTAATTTTATTATTGCATAAATGAGTATTAATGATTTTATAATTTTTTCTTTTCAAAATTTGAAGCCACAATTAAGTGAAGATGTTATTGATGGACTATCTCAATTAGTTATTTCACTAAACTTAAAGCAGTAAATATTAAGGACTAAGAATGACTGAAGATTGTGTTTGTTTTTACTTCTATTTTAACTTTGATTTTCTCAAGCTAAAACTTTTAATTAATGGATAAAATTTAAAATATTATTTTTGTATCTATATAAATCCATATTTATTTGTGTTTGATTTTTTAAGATATAATTATTATTAATATATTATTTTATTTAGAAAAATATAATTATTGATCTATTGCTGATTTTATTTTCCAAATCTCCACCTAACTATTTAAGTGACAAATTTTATTTCTAATTCATAAAAGCTAATATTACACACGCACACCAAAAAAATAGAAACACAGCAAAAATTAATAATAAATAATATTCTTTTCATTTTTATAAGTCTAATATTATAACCTTTAATGGATACTGATATCTATATCAATCAATAACATATACATACTAATAGTATTATTTTCCTTTCCATTACCATTTTTGAAATTTTATTTTTTGAAATTTTTTTAATAAATCCATAAATACACGTAGAGATTCAAATATTTGCAAAAAATGAGGAATGAAAACCCATAACAGGACGAAAGGAAAATATTATATAAGGACGGGTTGGAAGAAAAGCTTTTAACTTAAACTCTAGAGATTTTGAAACACACACACACACACACACATATATACACTCCATATCTAATTTTTTGAAACTTAAATATTTCAATTTATCAATTCCAAAATTGTTTCATATTATTATTTTGAAAGAAAACTTCAATTTTTCAAAATCAAAATATTTTAAAAAAAAACCAATTCCACAATTTACACTTCTTTGATAATGATACTAATCATTTATTAATTTTTTTAAAAATTAAATAAATACAATACTTTTTTATTTGAGAATAATTATATAATTGATACACTACTTCAATAATTGAGATGACATAAATTGGGATTATATATGATTTTTTTACTAATTATAACATATTAATTAGAATATATTTTAAAATTGATATTTTAATTTACTAAAATGACGTACAAGGAGAGGATGTGTAATAGAAATCAAATAAATTAAATTTATTCATTAATTTTTTTAATTATAAAATATATTTTTATATGTTTACAAATTAAATACTTTAATTTGTTAAAAAGTTGTAAATAACTAACGATGACCAAAAAAAAAATAATGAAAGTGGATACACACAGCGATTACTCACAATAATGGGACAAGAGTGAAGATAAATTTTGTCTTCTTGCGGATGGCTAATAGGGGAGGGATTCTCATTTGTTAAATATAGCAAAGATGAGGATAACACACTTTCATTTTTTTCAATTATATTTGTTATATTTGCGTTATATATTTTTAATTTTAATTTGGATTATATTGTATTTGTAGTATTTGTTATTATGGATATTTATGTTTTGAATTTCAAAATATTTTTAATTTTTCTCTTTTTGAAAATTTTTAATAAACTCATGAATACCTATAGGAATTCAAATCCCCAAGGGGATGGGGAATTGGGACCCGTGACGGTAATGGAAATGACGATTGGGATCGGAGCAAAATTCCAAATTGGGACGGGGTGTGAGACATGTCTCATTTCACATGAATACCTATTGTCATTCCTATAAATGACTCATGATACAATTAAATTATCCACTTATTCTCTTTCATTTTTTCAACAAGCTCAACTTTCAAAATGTGCAAAATATTCATAAAAAAAGCTCTTTATTATTAGTTATATATCATTCATTGAGCTTTTTTCAACATTATAAGTATGATATTCGAAGTAAGATATAAAATAGAATGGCACATTTATATTTTTTTCATTTGTTTAATCATTTAATTATTAACTTATTTTTAAAACAAATTCATATATTCAATTTTCTATAAAAACAAAAATATTTGAATAAATTATTATTTGTTTTCCTTAATACGCAACAAACTATTTTTTATTATTATCTCATGTAATACATGGGTCAAACAACTTGTTTTTATATTAAATTAGTATATAAATTTAATTTTGCATTTGATTTTATATATATAAGCACTCCTATAAATATGATGGCAGATACCCTAATACGAGGCATCGGTGTAAGGTGATAAATTAAGAGGTATCATAGCTATTTTATTTAACTTATTGAAGTTAGCAAATTACTTGCCTAAAACGTAAGTCCATTTATGAAGTTTCAGCATGAGTTGCCAAAAATTGCCATAATACCTTAAGTGCCTGCCAAGTTCCCCAGCTTATAGAGATGAAAATGTTGTCTTCCTAAATCGTATCATATTCTCTCTCCTCCAAATTATTAATTGACATGTAAAAAAAGCATATTGTATATTTAGAAACTTATTAATTTTTAAATTTGTTTTAGTTTTTATTTTTATAGGTGGCAATAAGTAATAGAAGGAATAGGGAAGAAAATACCATTTGGGGACAGAAGATTTCTATCCAACTTATAAACTCGTGGCATGTAGAATAGAGTGCAGGAAAGGTTTCATGTTATCAAAATAGAGATTAATTATTTCCCTTTTTTTGAAAAAAAATAGTCATTTAGATATTAAGCAGAGTGTTCAATATGTGATGCACCGAATAAGAATTTAGTCACAACATAAATAGAGACATTAAAATATGACACTCTTTACTTCCACATTGAATCCTGTGAGAGAAATATTTATTGTGAGAATAAGAAAAATAAATTTGAACCATATAATCAAATTGATAGATGTAATATACATATCTTTAACACAAGCATACATATGTAAAATTTAATATATACTTATTGCAAACACTGTTATAAGGATTATTTGGCATGGACGAATATGATAAAATTTAATGATATAAAACTTGTTAAAATTTCAAGGATTTAAAATTTGACCTTTATACTATCATCAAATTATATATTATCATATTAGTAAATATAATTAATTTATACCAAGAAAACTACCACATTGCATTATGCCTTATGCATCAACAATAATAATACATGTTTTCCTTCTTTTAACTTTCATATACCTTCTATACACTATGTTTTAGCATCCAAAACAAAGGAAAGGTAATAAAAAAAAAAGGCCACTAGGTCCACCAGCATTGCCCATAATTGGCAACGTCCACATGGTAGGTTCCACACCGCTAAAGGTGTCAAATAGGCCAACCCATCCTTATTTGGCCCTGACCCATGTAAGCCCACAACTACAAAAAGCTCATAAGGTCAAAAGTCCACGTGGATCTTGTTGGCTAGGACCAGCCTATGGGCCAACCCACTTAGAAAACTTTCAAAATTTATTAACGCTTAAAAAATGAGTTGGCCTATGGGTTAACCCACCTATGGGCTAGCCTCCCCACATGTGTAGTCTATGAATGAGCTATAATATGAATTTAAGAGTCCAAAATAGCTTAGACCAAAAAAAGTAAATGAGTCCAAACTAATAATGGGCCTAGTCATAAAAGTAACTTGGACAACTTAACTTAACCCATGCTAATAGTTGAAGCAGTAGCTTCGACCAAATAAAAAATAAATAAAAAAGAGAGCTGACACGGAGATTCCATTATTTATGTGCATACACTACATGTATTAAAAATAAAAAATTCTAAACAAAAAAACAAATAAATAAATAACTCTAACCAAGCCACTGTTTTTTTCTCTTTTTGCCGCTAAGTTAGATTCAGATTTCACAAATCCCTCAAAATTAAAAATATATATATACATTAAAGAAAAAGAAAAAGAAAACTCTCATGAAATACACACACACACACACACTTGTTTCTCTCTCTTCACCGCATCGCATTGGATTAAATCGAACACTTACACCTTCATTTCTTCACCCTCATATTCCTTCGTGTCTCCCATTTGTTGCAAACAATACGAACATCATTTCCTTGTAGTTTGTTTAGCAAAATGCTTACATATTATCCTTTTTTTGTTGTTAATCACCCTTGATTGGAGAGTTGAAAGAATCGGGATTTAAGGTTCTCTGAGTTTTCAGCTTGCAAATTTGAGGAATGAAGTTGATTTATTTGGTTTGATGTTTATATTCTTTTCGTCCATGTTTGATGTGTTTCCTTAACCAAAAGAGAAAAAATTAAACGTGTAGGCTAGCCCACGGGTTGCCCACTCTCAGCCCACATATTTAAGTGGGTCATGTGGGCTAAGGTCATAGGGGCCAGCTAAAGTTGTGGGTTATAGTTGGATAGAGGCCAAATGAAGGGGGCTGGGGGCTAGCCTTTGGGCCATAGGTCATTTTGACAGTATTACACACTGCACTCTTCAATCCCTGTCCCAAAAATATGGCCCCATCATGTCCCTGCAACCAGGACAAGTCCCAACCATTGTGGTTTCCTCTACTAAAGTCATTGATCTATTCCTTAAGGCCCATGACACCATATTTGCAAGCCGGCCAAAGATTCAAGCAACTAAGAAACATGTATAAACATCATTTCTCCCCTATGAAAATATTCATTTACTAACAAGAGTTATTTAACTCTTTTTTCCAGGGATTAAGAGGAGGAATCAAGAAAATCAATAAAGTAGTTGATGAGCTGCTGGAGAAGATAATTAATGAACATGAACAAGCTGCAAATGTTAGCAAGAAGCATGGTTAAAGACTTCATGGACATACTGCTATCAATGATGGACCAACCATTGGATTCCCAAAGTGAATAAAACCATGTCATTTATCGAACTAATGTCAAAGCTATTGTGTCAGAGATATGATTGTAGGAATGCAGGATCAATTGACACAGCTGCTATCGTGATTGAGTGGGCTTTATCTGAACTTCTTTGGCATCAAAGGGTGATGAGTATCCTTCAAGATGAAATAGAGAATGAGGTAGGAATGAGGAGAAAAGCTGTTAGGAGTGAGCTCCTATTTGGGAACGGAATAGTGATACAGGAACGGAGAAAGTAGGAACATAGCACAAAACAAAAGTTCCTACTAGAATAGACAGTTTCATTCATACAAATATATATATATAACACAAATATGCATAAAGTCACAAAAAATACCTATTTTTTTTAATCCTAATTAGCCCTATTATCTTCATTTTTGGTTAAAAAAATGTGGGCAGCAAAATTTCAATACAGAGCCACACCATATAGCTAAACATAAAAATATAACATATTAAAATAAAAAACCCCACTCAGCCAGCTGTCTAAACACAATATGTTCAACAAAAAACCAAAAAATTGTACAAAAAAAATCCAAAATAAACACATACTCAAACAAAGCCAACCTTACTCACTCACTGACAAAATCCCATAAACAAGAAAGTAGAAACAACAAGAGACATGAGAACTGTGATTCTGAGTCGAAGACCCTAGAGCTAAGGGAGAACTTCAAGGAAGGGGTGGTGTGGACAGTAACGTGAACTGAAAAGATAAGACATACACCAATGGCAGTGTGATAGGCAAAGACACGATGGTTAGACGCGATGAGATGACCGGTGATAACGCTAGTAAGGTGAATTGATCGAGGTTAGTGAGAGAAAGAGAGCGAGTGAGAGAGATCAAGGGATTGAGTTAAGGTAGCTGGGCCACTTGTGAGATATGCTTTACTAAGGTCTTTCTCACAAATTTGGGTTGAGTTAGGCTCCAAAATGTTGAACCCAAGTGGAGCGCACGGAGCGCAAGGAGTGATTACTCCTACGTTCTAGCACACACTCCATCGTCAATGTGCCAACCACTAGCAACCAGCATAGAGAGCAGCCATGGGTTCATAGGAGCATCTGCTTCTATGCTCAAGAGCGTGCTCTTGACGACCTTGATGAGAAGAATGTACAAGAGATAGATTTGGACAAATTGAGTTACTTGGATGTTGTGGTGAATGAAATATTGAGACTGAATCTTGTTGTGCCTTTGCTACTACCTCAGGAATCAAGGGAAAACATTAGAAAAATGTTATTTGCACTCATGATATACGGGATATTATATCAACTCATAACTCATCTACTTGAGTACAACTAACATAATTTCACACTACAATACACTACAATTGATGGCTATTAAACACTGAAAAAGTCACGGATCATAATAAATGCTTGGACAATAGGAGGAGACCCCTATGTGTGGTCCAATAATGTTGAGGCTTTACAACAGAGGGATTTATCAGCAAGAAAATAGACTTTCCAGGACAAGACTTTACATTTATATCGTTTGGTTCTGGTCGTATAGGTTGTCCTGGGATTCAACTTGGTTTGACTACAGCCAAGGTTTACTTTAGCTTGATGGGTACAACATTGCTTTAAACATGCAATGTTACCTATTAAGCAAACCCACTGTTTGAGTCTGCTGACATGCCAGTAATATATTTTGTATATATTTAATTTAAAATTTACTGTTCTTCTTATATTAACATAGAAAAATCCAATAGAAACATAATTAAAAGGATAATGTTATTTTGACTCACATTTTGTGGGACACCGTATCGACACACTCATATCCATCATTAGATTGGGTGTGGGACCCAAATTAAGTGAGATTCATATCCAATTCAATGGTGGATGTGAGTGTGTCGACACGGTGTCCATAAAGTGTGAGTCAAAATAACATTTATCTAATTAAAAATAGAAATAGTACATCACTTTTTAAATTTATAAGAAAATAAAATATAAATAAAACTTAAATACATGATATTTTAAATAATATATATTTTTTAAAAAAATTTAGTTATTTATATCATATTTATATCCTATAATTTTTCAATTTTCAGTGTCAATTACATCCGTGTTGTGTTCCACGGTCGTGTCAATTCCTATGCTTGGTATAATGTTACTCCTGCCAAGTTGAATGCGGAGGAGAAATTTTTGGCTGTCAGTGCCAAGAGCTCAACCGTTGCAGGCAATGCCAACCTATCCTTTATTACTCATGTAGTTTATTATACTCATTTATATATATCTTATAAGATTTTAAATTATTGACATTTTAGAATTTTTAATTATTGACTCTTTGGAGAGTGTTCGCCAGGATTATTTGCATTACATTTTATTATCATTTTCAGGGGACTTTCTTTTGTCTATCTCTACTCCCATTAACACTTATTTTTTTAAAACTTTGCTAAAATATCCTTCTTCAATTTTAACTAAAAATATGACTAATTGATATTAATTTTATATAATTATCATAATAATATTAAAATTTATTATTATTAATTTATAAATTAAAAATATTTAATATTGACCTAAGCACTAAGTATTACATGTGTTTACAATTAATATGCTAATTTATATTAAATTATCTTTTAAAGCTTTCTTAAGATATTAGCGAATATATTTGAAAAAGAAAAATGCATTATTATTCCAATCTCTAAGTCATACCAAGGATGGGCGGTCATAGTTTTCCGTTATAGTGAAGAAACTATTCTATCATTGAGCATAGTATTAGTGAAGCCTGAATATCTTGAACTTGATTTTTTGTGATTGACCATAGATTTTTTATTTTTATGAAAATACCTATATAAGCATACAAATCACACACACGAAGGGAAAAAATAAAATAAACAGAGGTGAGAGGCAATCAATCTTAACAATCATGGCTCGTTGCAACTAAAACAATAGTTACAAAAAATTATTTTAACTTTAAAGATCAATGTAAACAACTATAAGAATCTGTAAGCACACAAAGGCATACTATCACATAAAAGATGCAACTTTATTGGATTTAGTGGTTGAAGAACTAAGAACAAATATAACAAAAGCTTAAGCAATAACATATTTGATAAATCGCAAAGAAGTATGTATATGAAAAAGTGAACAACTAAGTACAGAAAAATAAGTTAATGTACCAATATTAAAAAAAAGCAGTTCACTTAAATTTCTTTTTCTAAAATATTTGAACTATTTTCTTAACAGAAATTTAAAAAAATAATTCAATATATAAATATAAATTATCATATTAAATTTGTTAATATTAAATACTTGTGACATTCAGTGCCTAGATCAATATTAAATATTTTTAATTAATTAAATTATTTTTGATTCATAAATCAATAATAATAACTTATAATATTATTATGATAATTGTATATACATAATGTCAATTAGTCATTCTTTTAGTTAAATATAATAAGGACATTATAATAAAGTTCAAGAAAAATGAGTGTTAACGAAAGGGAGATAAACAGAGGAGAGTAACAATAACCAATCCCTCATTTTCAACCATAATATGTTTTACTACCACCATTATTTAATAAGTGTTCATCTATAAAATTTTATTTTTCTATTATTATTATGTCCTTTTAAAAATTTTAGACAATGATTATTTTTTTCTTGATAACCTTATGAGAGAGTAAATTAAATATGATTAAGAGTATTAAGGTAGGTGATAATAATAGGAGTGGTGATATTTCAACACCCAAAAAATAGATGTTCATATACATCCGATCAAATCTAAAGGTGAAAAATCAAAATTTGTATTTTTAAATAGGAATTACACAATATTTAAAAGTGATAAATTAGGTGTCAACATGTTATCCAAGATATGAGTGATTAAAATAACATTTCCCTAATAATAATATTGTAAATATACTTAAATTTATTTTAACTTTAACTTTGTGCATAAATAAAGATTGATACTTATTGGAGGATGGAGGTAATAAGCCATTTAAAGTGGGTTCAAGAAAATTAGTAGTAAATGTCCTGCAAGTCGTTCCCTTCCCCACCGTTCCAAACACACCCTTGGACTTTCGAGGGTACAACTTCAATCAATATCCATTTGGTTCTGGTCATATTAAATGTCCTGGAATACACCTGTGCCTAACTATAGTTAAACGCTGGGTGGCTCAATTTTTTGCCCTACTTTGGAACTTCTATGGAGACTACTGATGACTTTGGACATGAGCAAGAAATTTGGCCTCTCACTGCCAAGAGCCAAGCACTTTCTGTCTGTGCCAACGGATCATCATCTTTGTGAAGATCACAAAGAATCTACGCTTTCTTGCCAAACAAAATTTATATACACATTGACTATATATATTTAGAGTGATGTTTAATGTATAATTAAATTGTATAATAAATGCACACCACACATTTTATCACCCTTTGTTTTGATGAATGAGTGAGATAAGTGGAAACCACATATCACATCTAATGATGATAAGGTGTGTGGTATGTATTTAATGTGCAATTTAATTGTACATTATTGATATATTCGTGATGTACCCTAGTTTCTAATATTGCTCTCGCAGCTTTACCTATTTTTCAACTTGGTCAAAAGGATGTTTCGTTCCCTAACTCAAGGCATTGCTGAAATCCAACCAAACCTTTCAACAAAGGATTGGGGCAAAGTTAGCAGCCTTCCATCATAATTTCGAAACAAGAATGGAGATTCCCAAATAGTAGCTCTGGCTGATAATTCTTTACATGAATAATTCCATGTTTCAATCCTTGGATCTGAAGCAATTAAACAATCTGGTGCAAAACCCAGCGGATGTTACTGGTGCTTGGTGCTCAAGAGGGTCCATAAAGTTTGCTACCTCGCCTAGTTCTTCAAATGAATCCACCAGGTTCTGAAGCCTTGCTACGAATTCAATCAGAAGAGATGTAAATGTTGCTAGAGATAGTGCTTTAGCACTTTCGTAAGTTCTTGATTCTTCCTCTTTTGCCACTGCATCTGCGTTATAATAAACATGAGCAGGCGTTGATGTTTGTTTATTGTACATGTTTCCGGAGGCAACTGCTGCAGGCATTGGCACAGCAAGGTTATCCTCATGTGTTGAGTTTCCATCCCAACTTTCTGGAACCTCGACTGATCTAAGATCAAGCACAGCTTCACTAAGAGACCTGTACTCCAGGAATTTTCTCTCTTCTTCCACGTTAGAGAGGTCTTGGGGATTACCCTCCTCCTCTCTTGGCCGGTTTCCGATTTCCCAACTCTCTGAATTCACAAGAAGGTAAGATTTTTTGTCAATCTTCTGTTGCAATTCTTCTGCTGCCTCATGTACTTCATACAGCAAGTCTTCCCGACCAAGTTTCTCCATCTTTTTAACTTTGTTTCCGAGTTCACGCAACACTTTCGCCCCTTCAGAACCAACCCTTTGAAGCTCGCCGTGGAAAACATATCTCATCTCTGCTGGGGCCTATTAATCAAGGAGGAAGCTGAGTACACACACACATATATATATAGCTCAGAAATTAAAATGAAAAAGACAAGTTTCAAGACAAGAAGTACCTGTATTTCAGAAAGTATGCATCCATGCATAGCCATGACCATAAATGCACAATGCCTCAGTGCCCCACTCACTTTCACATAATTCTTCCATGGATAGTTGAGCCTTTTGTAACGACCATGAGGCGGTTCCCAGACAGCAAATCCCAACTTCAATCAATAGTATGTGCCATGAGTCATAAAGAATTAAAGATGATAGATAAAATATTCATATTCATTAAGTAAATGAAGAAGACAGTACCAATGCATCCTCTTTACTGGTGGACTCAACAGCTGATCTGTAGCCGCTGTAAACTGGATCATCAGCAGCCTGGTAAGTAAGAATTTTAGATGGCACCCTCTTGAATTCAACACAATTAAGGTAGTTATTGACAACACCTGAAAGGAAGCTCAACAGAGTTATTCAACCCAGGAAACAAGATTCTCAGAAGCAGTAAACCAAATGGTAGGGAGTAGCTATAACAGAAAATGTATAATGAGGAAAATATTGTAGACAACCTTCCAAAGATATGGCAACACCCATGAAGTTTTTTGCCACAAGATGATGCAGATCCTCACCAGCCCATATTGGATATATACAGACATTTACCACCAAAGATACAGCAGCACCAATTGCAATGAGAAAAAATCTATTTATAGCTGTGCCAAAAAATTCCCCAGTTTGATACCCAGACACAGTAACGAAGCAATACGTGATCATGAACACACGGAACCCATATTCATAAGCCTTCAAAGTTGGGTATAGTTTTGCATAGGTGGCAAAAAAACCTATCAATCACACAGTTTGTCAGAAAACAAAGCATAGGAAAAACAAAAAGGCACACGCACACGCAACGAAAGAGTGAACCTTGACTAAATAAAAAAGAAACGAAAGTGATTGGAAAACCGAACCTACAATGAAGATGCTAATGATAACTATAAGTTCTTCCCATTTTCCAGCCAATGCTGATAACTCCGCCATTCCTAAAGCAAGTCCTCCAGCCGACAAGGTCCCCAATCCTCTGTTAAATCCCTTGCTAAGAGTTGCCCCTGTAGAAGTGCACCGTGTTTGATTACAAGTTACCATAATCCATAAATGTAAGTAAAGATACATGCATAACAGGAAACAAATAGAGCTTGAAACAAAGGATATAAGATGCAACTCGCCAGTTTCAAAAAAGTAAATTTAGGCTAGTTACTTCAAGTTGAATAAAATGAATGACATAAAGGAAGACTATATCAACCGTATGAGTATCACTTAAGATCATGCAGCAGACAAATTATATCGAGTGGTTTCATCAAGAGGACGAAGAAAATAATTTGAATAATAAACACTTAAAACAATCAGGATAATTTTATGTGAAGCCCTTATGGTGAATTCTTATACTATCCCCATAACCACGAGCACCTCTAGCCACCGCATTCACTTATCCATTAAAATAAACAAAGCTGCAAAGAAGAGTTCATTCTCATTCCTAAAGAAACGAACCCTACTACCCCACCAATATCATCCATCTCCAAAAAGAAAGAGAATACATAAATGAAAAGACGCTTTGCTATTGGAAGCATATATATATATATATATATAGAATAGCATGCAGAAACCCATTACACACACACACATAAAAATATAAATATGTATATATACCTATACTGAATTCAAAGACGACGACAACAGTCATAATAGCCCAGACGGAGTAACGGCTCATATCTTGGAAGGGCTCTTTGAGGAAAATCAAGAGCGAAATGAGGATCAGAGCAAGACCCATCTTCGCAGAGAAGATAACGTTCCTTGGGTCAGACCGACCCATCTCCCATGCCTTCACTGCAACGATCTTCAAACTCTTACAACACTTCACCATCCTATCCGAGAAACCGCGACACCACCCGCAGCAGCAGCACCTCCATCTCCACCTCCACCTCCTACCCTGCTGCTCCAACTCCATGTCGGATTCGGGCATACCAATCCCTATCTGGGAATAGCCGTCACCACCCTTCATGGATAGCAGCCTCTCCTTTTTCTCCGCGAAACTGTGACGGAAGGACCCCGATTTCGCCAGCTTCGGAGCCATTTTTTTCCTTTGTTGTGAAATGTTTGAGCAATTTTGGTTTTGGATTTGAGTGCTAAGATAGATGCAATTAAAAAAGTTAACGGTTAACGGAAGAGTAAAGTGAGCACATGTGGCGTAAGGAAGGGACAATCACTCATAAGTGGTGGTAACTTGACTTGGTTGAGTAATAATAAAAAAGCATATACGATGAGAAATAGATTTGGTTCCTGAATGCTGGCAGGCTTGGTGAATGCGAACGTGAGTGTGATCGTGAATGAAGGGTGATGGATGGATAGCATCGTAGCCAACCGCAAAAAATATTCACGTCATCTCTTATCGGGTTGTCTTTTTGTTCCGTAGAAAAAGGGAGGGAGGGTTAGGATATGGACAAATGCAGATGACATCACACTGACAAACTGAACTAGGAACAGGTCCACCCCCTGCCCCACCATTCGGAATTGGCCACCTCACGTGTATGAACTGAAGATTCTTTTTTCTTTTTTGTGTTGTGCATTGCATTGCATTACGGCGACTCCACAATCTAGTCCTTCCTCTACAGCTGTCTCATATCGTATCTGTCTCTACTAATGACCACGTACAATTACTCCATAAATGGGTAAGAAATGAGGTGAAACCAATTGTGTAATTGTGAATGGATAGCGTTATTATTGTGGCAACTAGCAAAAAACAATCCCCCACCTGTCATACTTTCATTTTGACAAGATTGATCAATCGTTCTCTGTCCGTCTGTCTTCAGCGATGTGAGTTGAGTCTATGGAGAAGAATCAAGAACCCGATGGAACAGCTTACTTACTTGGGTATCAGTTATTTACGCAACCATGAAGCCTAAAAAAGTGGATTATTAGATAGAAGAATTCAGGCAGTTAAATACTTAGCGTCTAAGCAAATTCCCAAGGAAGTTCTACGTACTGGATCCACATATACTTGTTTGTGTGCTGTAGGTGCCACGGGAAGCTTGTGTCAGGTCTTGTTCATTCCTTCTGTAGTGGGGAAGCCGTAAAGAGGCACCACATGGAAAAGTTGACCCACCTACTTAGCTTAGGTCCAGATTGCGAAACACAGTACTCTCAACTGGTTCGATTGTTATCGATTTTTAAAGCATGTAGTAAGTTAATCTTTATGAAATGATAATTTTCAAAACTCTAGTTTGCCACTTTCCCAAGCCTTGTATTTGCGCATGCAGAACCAGAAGCCCATAAATCTGAACATTTATAACTAGAGGCTTGCATTTTTCCAATTCTATCGTGTACTCAACCTTCACTTTCATGTGAGATTATCCCTCTTTATTAGGGGAGTTAAAAGCAAAGATTCCACACTAGCAAAAAAAATATGTTATGAAGTTAGAAATTGGCCAGAAACTCTGGTTCCGTTGAAGGGGAAAAAATTCAATAATTTTTGGACATGGATATATATAATTGGAGGATAAAAACAGGATGAAAATTTTTATGAAAGAGCCTCATCCATGCAAATTTTTACCCTGTTTTTATCTCCAATCAAACACACCCTATTTATCATCCAGCCAGAAGCTAAGCTATCAATCATATAAGTTATATCTACAAGCTGAGCTAACGATGTGCATGGACAGTGACCAAAAGATTTAAACTTGGAAAAATCTAGTTTAAAATTTCACACGTGTACAGTGATAATACTCCTGTGGTTGTGGATTAGATATCAGTCTGTTGCTGTGTATCTTTCTTAAGCCAAACATGTTAGAATTTTGTTCTTGGTCACTAGGAGAGTCCAATTGTTGGTTTCCGGTGGTCGTTTTCATTTTTCGGCATTGTTCTCGCTTAAGTCTTGCATGTCCAATACCTCAACTCTACTGCTAGTCTTTTTTCTTTATCTTAGATTGCAAAAGCCTGTGGCCTGTGGCAGAGATAGAGCGAAGCAAAATGAATTGGTCAAAATTGCCAAAACAAAATAAAAATAAAAATTAAGGGCAAGCATAGAATCAATGGATTGTCTCTTATTTTTCTGTAACAATCAATGCAGTTATCAATATTGATGCCTGCCCCCCTGTAGAAACACTGTCAAAAATAGGAAACAAAAATTATTCAATCGATTGTTAGGAATTACA
This sequence comes from Dalbergia cultrata, assembly GCA_031216105.1. Lineage (NCBI taxonomy): Eukaryota > Viridiplantae > Streptophyta > Magnoliopsida > Fabales > Fabaceae > Dalbergia > Dalbergia cultrata. The sequence goes on along the minus strand of CM062348.1, from coordinate 1,234,723 downwards.
GTGGAACTTGATGGAGAAGGATGATAATTGGACGTTGCCATCACAGTTATGAAACAGAGATGTTTCAGAATCCAAAACAGTATGATAGTAACATTATATTGATTCTCCCTTGATAGTAAGCTGGGTTGAGTTGCCGTTTGTTAACATTGACTCTCCCTTTAATTGAAGAATCAGATTCTATTTGTAATAAGAGATGCGGGATAAGGCAATGTCGATTCTCTCACATTATTCTTGGCTTCTTTATGCTCTTTATCTATATGCATGCTTGACATGAAATACAGAGGAATTCTTATATGCTTCTATATTAAGAAAAAGTAAAATTGTGCTTTCTATCATTCATAAGTAATGCATTATACAGTGAAAGTGGGAGAAATTGATAGCCCATTAATGTTTCTATGGGGGAAAGCATCTCTTGTTGATTCTTTGAGGCTTTGATTAAACATTTTAATATTGATCAGGCATCTACTACTATGACTCTATAAGAACGAGTTATATCTACCGAATGAATTTCATCATTATACAGCACATCAATCAAAGTTTAATGATTAGTATGGTGTGAAAGTGACTCACTTCATGCTATTACTATTCTAATATCCAACTCTTGGAATAACCACCATACTTGTGCTATTGTTTTCACTGAGGCGCCTTATCTCTTGAATAGGGTTTGGGTTGTTTGCCTATCTCGTGGGGTTCCTGAGATTAATTCGTGTGCTAATAGAATGGCTAAATTGAGTAGTACTATGAGTATATTGTTAGGTTTTTGCAAACTCCCCCTTCCAGTTTATTGCCTCACCTTAGTGACGATGCACAAGGGAGTGGATATTTGCGTGGTTAGTGCTTATTTCTTTTGCGTTGCTTGTGCTCACTGGCGTCTTTGGTTGTTTATTTTCATCTGTAACATAAAAAAAGAAAAAATCAAAGTTTAATGGAGCAAACGCAACGCCGCAATGCACATCGAACCTCCTTACCAGCTCTGAGTACCTCTGCACCACTTGTGCAGGCATGCAGCGCAGTGCAATCAGCTAAGCCCAATAGCCATTTCCTTTATGACTTTATCTTTTCATGTTCAATCCTCACCATTCATCAGGTTTAAAAAGATAAAAACAGCATGTGAGTGAGAAATCAATACGTACATAGACATGTACACTTTATTTACACTCAAAAAAATCCATTCGCTCATTTTCCTAAGCTGTGCTTTGAAAATGCAGTGTTGAGGGGTGCCCTTTATCTTTCCCTATAGTGGTTAACTGTGATCACACTGGTTTTGGTGCATATCAATCAACCAAACAACTGCAAAATTGGCATACTTTAATTTATCCACATGCATGCAGTGCTGGTTGGTAGGTCAAAACCCAACCATATTTCTTCACAAGAAAAAGGTGGACCGTATTGCTTTACAAAGCGAAACTTTTTTGTTTTTGTTGTCAAGAAGTGAAACTGATTTTGGGCCACAGGCCTGTTAGCGGGACAAGTCAGGCCGGTCCTTTTGAAAGCTCTCCCCATTAAGAAACGATTAGTTACAGTAAATTATCATATACTTAATCCTAATAATTCAGACCCAAAAAAACAATTGATTAGTTACAATAACTTATCCTAACACTTCCTCGTCGAAATTTTAGTCAGACTCTGATTTTATATACCAGGTAACAAGGGGAATAAAATCGGAGTGAGAAAAAATATCTATTATTTGAGAGTTTAAATATACATTGAACAAAAAAAAAAAAAAAAGAATTGAGGAGAAAGAGTTTAAATATACATAGAAAAAAATAATTGAGAAGAAATTTATTCTCTCTTATTCTCTAACACTTTGTTTGGGTGAAAGCTAATGAAGGAAGAGAAGGGAAATATAAAAAAAGGGAACATATTTCGGTGTTTGAGAGTTTAATAAACCAAAACTGATTCTCTTTCTTTCCCTTTCAGGGTATGTTTGATTAGAAGATAAATATAGTAATAAATTTTTTATGATTTGGCTCCATGTATAAAACTATATATAAAACTTAATTATGAAAAATTTATCCTCATTTTTACCTCTCAACCAAACATACCATCTTTATATTATTATCCCTCTTTATACATTCATAAGAGATATACAAAATATTATTCAAAATTCTATTTGAGAAGTTATAAATTTATTTTCTCTTTATCGTTCCCTTGGTAGTCACTTTTTCATCAATTTTAATTAGCTCCGTTAATTAAAAAACATTCAAGCACAATCTTTAGCACCATCCTTTTGTTCTCCCCTAAAAAATAAATGAAATGAAAACAAATGTTGATGAATCTGTTGCAACCTAAGGTATTAACCTCTGATTGAATCTTATTCCATGAGACACACTTAAACACCCAAAAAAAAAAAATGGTTATTCCATCAGGCTGGTTTGCCTGGTTTATAATTCGTAAAATTGGCTTTTTAAAACGTGAAGTGCATTTTATAGAATAAAATATACAATTTCACAAATTAATGAGAAAAATCAATAGTTTGGTACTACTTAGAATGCGAGAAAAATGAAATAATTTAATTTATAAATTAAATTTTGCATTTAAGTATTTTAAAAATAAAAAATGAAGAATCAACCGAAATCCGAAATACTATTAATGAATTAACCGAAATCCGAAATACTAAAAAAATAAAGAATCAACCTTATACTAAAAATCAAGAAAATGACAAATTATAAATAATTATCGTAATGCGAAATTTCACAGAAGATTTAATGTTTTCTTAATTTCTATTGGCTCTAATCATATGAATAATGGATATAAATTAAACTCTAAATTAAATACATAGATTTATTCTAACATATAACTTTTTTTCTCTTTTTTCTTTTTTTTAAAGTGATCTTAACTCCTTGTGTCTTTTTTTCCGTCGATAAGTGTCGTTTTGCCTGAAAAGCTTAGATTACCTCACATTAAGTAAACCACCTACTCAAGAGGCCTACAGGTTGCCTAACCAAAAAAATCACTCGCGGCGAAAGGCGAAAGCAAACCTCATAAAACTATTAATCCAATTTCCCTATGCTATTAATTTAAGACAGAGACCCGGATGAATGGTTGGTCCCAATTCCTCACAATCCGATCTAGCCTGCCAATCCGAGGGTCAATTCGCCACGACTCGAAATTTTTGGGACGGATTTGAATATTAAAATTTAATCTGGTGTATTTTTCAGATCAGATTTAGGTCATATTTTGAATTGATCCAATTGAATTCAAAATTAAATAAATCTTTTAGAGATATATTTATATAATAAATAATTATAAATTACAAGAATACAATTAATATATTTTATTTATACTCAATACTACCTTTATATTAATATAATTTATTTTTAAATATGGTAAAATACCTCTTAAATTTTACATTTTACTTATAAAATTTCATAACTTAACATGTATATAATGCTCAAATTTTTATGTTATTTGAAAATCGAATTGATCCATTCACTTGCCAAATTAGTATCGGATTAAGTTTGAATTTAAAAAAAACCCTACACATCCCCTTCCATGTACACCCTTGCTAATCCCTATGGTTTGTTCGATACTGGTCACGCTGCATTCCCAAGCCCAACGGAACAAATTATTAAACGCAAGCTGGTGACAAATCATAACGAATAAAAACCAACAAGGGGCGAGAATATTTAATTTGTTAAATATTCGTAGTTACCCATTTAACAATTTTTCATCTGACTTTTATTATTCCAACACCCCATAAATGCTAATAAGGTCCAATTATAACACTAATTACACTAATTTAATATTGGATATAGTAGATGAATAAAATAAAAATATAAAAACCACCAGAGGTGTCCAAATTAAAAACCACCTTCAAATAACATTTTTGCTTTCATTTTCACCGAGGACAAGGTCCATTACCAGGCGCACGTACGCCAAGATTCTCATTTAACCATGTTAATTAAAAAATAATTAAAGTAAGGTCCAAGTTCCAACCATTGCCGACGGCAAAAGTAAGCTCGTTTTTCCAAGCCACGACCTGTTCTTTCTTGTCTCGATTGAATTAAACAAACCAAAAGCAACAAATTTTATAATAATAATTCTACAATTTTTCACATCTACCACCTACGGTTAACTGTGGTGCCTAAACCGTCATAAGATTTACACGTTCCATATTAGTACATTCCATTCCATTAAACCAAACGTCCCAGCGAGACAACCCCAAAATCTCTCCTCGCCGGAGGAAAAGAATGCCTTACATAGCCTGTAACGATTCCGACCGCCACAAAATATCGGCCGGCTCCGCACAATCAAACAACCCGTCAATCGTTACGTAACCGCCGCCGTTATCACCGCCGTCATAATCAACCAGAACGCCGTTACCGAACCCGAAAGCTTCGTAGCTCCGGATATCATCTTCAAACCCAAAGAACCCGGTCAAGTCCACCCCTTCCGGACCAACCCGACCCGACTCATTATTCTCCGGCTTCCCTTCCTCGCCCGGCGTCACCGTCGGCGGCAGACCCAGCTCGTCGTCGGAAGCTTCCAGAAGATACCCTAGGTTCGGGTTGAATTCCCCGGACTGGGGTACCGGGTTCGGATCTGGACCGGGGGCCAGTATTTCCTCCTCGAAGCTCTTGATGACGGAGTCGAGGCCCTGCAAGGTGGGGTCACGCTCCGTCACATTGTCTGTGTCGTCGAGAATGTTGAGGAGGTTGTCGTGGATCTCGTTAACCGCGGAGGACGAATCATTCACCGAGTCGTCTAATTTGACTCGGAGGAGTTCGCACCCGCCCGATTCCACACACGACTCGCCGGAGTTAACCCGGCTGAGCTCGGACTCGGGCGAGTCGACTCGGGGAACCTTGGACTCGGGCGAGTCGGCCTCCGAGTCATCCCGAACTCGCTTCTTGTTTTCGCTGTTGTTTTTGCATTCCTCCATTTTAGAAAGAACAAAAGCAAAGAGTATGTTGTGTATTTTGGTTATTGGAGTGCACGCAGTAGTGGAGAGTTGAAGGGAGTGTAGAGAGAGAAAATGAAAGTGTTTGGGTGGAGGGAGAAAGAATGGGTGAAGGGTATATATAGTGGTGGGAAATGATGGATTGATAGGGTTTGTCCACTTTAATTCGTAAACGGCAGAAACAGAGAGAGAGAGAGAGAGGCGCGTGCATAGCAGAAAAAGCCGCATCCTGCGATTTTCTTCTGTATCTGAAAAATGACAAAGTAATTGAATTATTTATTATTTAAAAAATGAAATCAAGTTTCCTCCTTAATTTTGCTTGTGGCATCCGTTGGTCATTATTGCGGGCAAGGGTGAGGATATTTTTTCGTTTCGTATCGTTTCGTTTCGTTTGTGGCAATTAACTAAATTTGAATGCGGGTGTGAAGTCCGTGAGTGCGGGCCCACCGATATAGGTGGAATCATGTGGTTGGTTTTTATTTCTTGACTTTTCTTTTCTTTTCTTTTTTTAATTTTTTACGCTTTTGAGGGTTTGGAATTTTTGGAGTGGTCGCTGGTCTTGGTCTTGGAATGTCCACCGGTGGCTAGAGCGCTGTTGTTGGATTCTCAGTTTTGCTTTTCTGTCCTATTTTATTTGTTTGCAAAAAAATAAAATAGAGATTAGTATTATTTTTAGAAGGACTAGAACAAAGATCTTTCTGTTTTGGAAATTTCTTGCCGATTTTTCAATCGAGAAACAAAGGAAGTTTGTAAGTTTCAAACGTCACAGCTGTGAATTGCGGTACATCTTCCCTGTGTGTTGCCGCCAATTGTCTCGCTTTCCTGTTGAATCTCATCTTGGCGGTTTATGTCCCCTTCTCATTTTGTCTTTTTTTGACTAACATTTGGATACCAACTTATTTTCCGGCTAAACCACAACCAGTCACTCTTTACCCACGGCAATTTTCCAAAGAGTAATCTTATTTGTGCACGTATTATTAGATTAGATCAATATTTTAAATTAAATATATTTATATCCTATTCAATAATAAATAAGAATATATTAATATAATATTTTATAAATAATGAAAAAAAAAGGTGCTGGTAGACAAATCTAGAAGCCCAATTGGTTATAAACGAATTTGAAAGTTGTATCCGCTTGGCTGGGGAAACCTTTTATTTCTGTCCCTAGTTACTTTTTTTTTTTTTATTGATTGCTTAAGATATTCTTGGTTGGTAGTTAAAAAATAATTTCTTTAAGACGTGGAAATCATTGAATTGGATTTTACCTCTTTTAATAAAGTCCTTTTCTATATACATGACAGGAGTCGAATCTTAAACACATGTTTATAGGAACCAGCCACCTTACCAACTGTGTCAGGTTTTGTTGGTACTTTTAAAATATATATATATATATATATTGGTTGTCAAAATATTGATTATTTGTTGAAGGAAATTTTAATGTATGTGTTTCATTTGAAATTAAATCATGAAGGATAAAAGCCAAAATAACAAAATACCCGCGTTACAATTTTTACAACTTATAATTACTTAAACATTGAAGAATTAATTATCTTACACCAGGAATTATCTAAGGATTTTATTATATATACAAAAATAAGTTTATACTACAGTATTAATCAATAAAATATAAGAAAAAATATAAACTGATTAACTATTTATCAAATTAATTTTGACATAGTGTTAGTATAAAAGAATTGTATACTCTCATCCAATAATATGTTTTTATTTACAATAATTGACATAAAGAATAATTAAAATGCACTTTTTATCATATGAGATGAAGCTCTTAATTATAACTTATAAAAAATAAATTTAGTGCATGTATTTTAAATATTATTAAAATATTATAATACATGCCATATGTTATCTTTTTGTTTACTTAAGTTAGTCTAATTTATTTATTTTTTCATTATTTATGTCACACCCTAAGTATAAGCACTTGGGTGCACACCTGGCGTATGAAAACTCTGCCCTTTCAACCTTTCTTCATCAACATCAGCATCATCACACAAAGTATATTTTAATTTTAAAGATGTGTGAACGAAATATCGTGATAAAACTGAAAAGACATGTTGCGAATTATCATATTTTTCAAAGAAAAAAGTATGATGCATATTTGAGTCTTTGTTTAGCTAATTTGTTTTGAGTTTTGACGTGACCCTAGCATGTGGACTTAATGTAATTCCAATTGTGGGAAACTGCAGCATATTCACCATGTGGATGTTCAGCCTCTCGCTCCTATCCTTTATCTTACAATCATTTAGTACTTCCGTCCTCTAATTTGAGGCCTTATATTTCATACTTTAGATTTTCTTATTTAAGTTTAATTAATTTTTTAATATTTACCATAATTACACCCTCATTTTGTTATGTCATGTAAATGTAAGGGGATATAGTTCTTAGATATCCGTATAAAGTATGTTCTTAAATGCAAAAATTGTAGCTCTATTACACTTAGTCTAGCAATATAACATGTGTAATATTCGGTTTATTTTAATATAATTAATATATATATATATATATATATATATATATTATGGTTAAATAGTGACATATATGTTGAATTTTTTTAACTTGCAGGGTGTTTATTTTCAATTTTCAATTTTCAGTTTTCAAAAAATTATAAAGGAAAAACAAAAAAAACTGAAATTTGTAGTATTTCAAATTTTTAATTTTTTTCACAAATTCTAAAAAATTAAAAAATTAAAAATTGAAAATAAACAGTCCCTTAACCTTTTAGCATCGATTAAGCAGAAACTAACTACTCAAAAGTAAAAAGTTTTTTATAAGAAAAATGATCTGCATTTATTCGATTTCTATTTTTATATCTTCTTGTTATGTCATGTTTTTAATTATTTCATATTTTTAAAGATTTGTTGAAAAATAATAAAATAAATAAAAACTGAATTGTTTATATATTTTTATATTTTTCATAAAATCTTAAAAATAAAACATATAAAAAATAAAAATATATTTTCTGTAAGTGAAAATTTCAGCTAATTTCCCGAGTAGTATGTTGATTTGAGTGTTCTCCGAAATAAAAAATTCCAGTTTTTGCTAGGAGTATTTTTTTTCTTTCTAAAACTATATATTATTGAAAATAAAAAATTAATTTTTTTTATAAAACTAGATAAATTCTCAAATTTTAAATACACTAAATTATCAGAAACTAAATAATTATTTTTTTATTAATTTCTTAATCAAAATTCATTTTTTTATATAATACTACAAAATAATCAGGATTTTTCAAATAATAAAATGAAAGTGATGAAATTTTTTTTATTATTTATATAAAGAGTTACATTATCTATATTTATTTAATATAAAATATTATATTAATTTATTATTTATTTATTATTAGATAGAATATAAACTTTATATTAAAATATTAAATGAGTATCCATATTACTTTTATCGTGTGGACGCATTCTGTGCTCTGTCAGTCTGTTGCGTTCACCAAACATATCTGCCTTTATTGATGGAGGAAAAATCTGGTCCGTAATCCAAAAGCTCTGTTTACAAGACAGCCACTTGTTTGTTTGTTACCGTACTGACGAACCAGCGCCTTGTCGTGTTCCCCTGACCTCGTTGGGTCCCACGACCCAAAAGCTGAAAAAACCAAATAAATACCCCCTCCGTTCCAATATATATATATATACACACACACCCATATATAAAATAATTCCTCTTCTAAACTACTCTTTCAATTTTAAATACTCAATAAAATTTAAAAAATAATTAGTAAAATGTTAAAATTATTAAAAAATATTTATGTATTAATCCCTCATTTTTGAAAGATTAATTTTATATATATATTCTTTTTTTATATTGATGAAATTGATTAAGTAGTAATAAATTTTCAATGACAGAAAAATATAGAAATCGGTCAAGAAAAACCATATTTCCCTTTTCTTTTTCTTAGTGAAATGGATTGGCTACAGCTGTATTTTTAGTCTTTTTTTTCACCTGAAATCAGTCAGAAATCAGTAGATTTCTAAAATTTTGCGACGATTTTCAACCTGTGTAATTTTTCAAAAAATTTCTGTTCCAAAAAATAGTTTTTTTGGAATGGCACTGTGGAGAAAATGCTGCTACAAACTAAAATCAAACATAATTAATTAAACTAAACACCATAGTCACACATAAAATGAGAATGAAAAAAATGCCATATATTTTTAATACAAAGGAAGCAAACAAACCAATTACCTATCTAAATTCTCAAAATAATTATCTATTTTATGGAGGTTTTTAACATTCATAATTTTTTTCCCAAAAAATATTTTGTTTTTGAAAAGTCTTCATGGGACAAATGTCATTGTGAACCACAATGAAAAATGCAAAATTTTTCCTATGAACCAGAAACATAAATGGTTCATAATAGCATTTTTCCTGTGGTGATTTTCCAAAAACACAATATATGCGTATATATATTATAAAAATGCAAATAAGATTGTGGACATTAAAAACTGCCACAAAATAGATAATTGTTTTGAGAATTTCGATGATAGATAGTTATTCTATTTACTATCTTTATATTTTTCTCTTTGATTATGGTTCTTTTTTTCTCTTTTTTTTATGCTTATTTGTGTGTGGCTATGATGTTTAGTTTAACTAATTATGTTTGATTTTAGTAGTACCATTTTTCCTATAGTGACTTTCTAAAAGCACTGTTAAAAAAATTATGGAGGTTAAAAACTACCATAAAATATAAAAAATCTACTGATATATGACCAATTCTAGGTAGAATAAAATGGTTTGAAATCTAGCTATAGCCAATTGATTTTCCTAAGAAACATATAGTTTGTTTTGATGGATTTCTGTGTTTTTAGTCATTGAAAATCTGCTACTATTTAACTTATTTCATCCATATAACAAAAAATGAATGTTCATAAAATGAGAGTTTGGTACATAATTTTTTTTTAAAATTTATATACGTAAAAAAGCCATCCTTAAAGCACTAGTTGAAAATATCATAGCAACTATAAGGGCTTTTTTTTTTGGTTAAAATGAAATCTTAGGGTTATTTTTGTTTTTTTTTTATAACTTTATTGCTACTCAACACCCACAAAACAAGGGTGAAGTGAAGAGAGTACAAAACATAGGCCAATTCTACAATAGGAAAATGAGTTTGGGATCACGTGATCTAGGATGATGTTTAGATAAAAAGTTTTGATTAAAATTATTCTTATAACCTCTATTTGATTTTTCTTCTCATCCCATATTTACTCCTTCTTTCTTTCTTCTCCTTACAATCTCATCATAGGCAACTAAGATAAACTCAATCCATACCGTCCACAAGTTCAACAATAATCCAGTATCAAGTCATATTTCCAAACTTCAATACAAAAAATCTAGAGACCAAACATCACATAGGCAACACAAGATTAGGCCAGACTTGGTCAAAATAAATCCTACTCAGATACAACTTATAATACCCATGAACCAGAAACAAAAATGAAAGAGAAGGCTAGAGATGGAGGTTGTGGTTGCTGCCACCATTGGCTCTACCACCGCGGCTCCATCCTTCATGGCTGCATGCCACCGTCACATGCTCCTGCGCCCCTAGTACCATCTCTGCAAAACTCTTGCAAACAAAAAAATCTTCGACCTTGTTGATTGAATAGATAGCACTATTGATGTTTCAGATCCCCTTCTATTTGCCTTAGTTTTTAGTTAAAGATTCAATTTTTCCATCATTCTTAAAGTCTTATGCTCTAAAGTAGCATTTTTTTACTGTTTTTGAGATAGAAATATAGAGATACTGGAGATAAAAACATGTTTGGTGGTAGAGATAAAAATAGGGAACAAAAATATTTTGTCTCCAAGACAGAAAAATACAAAATTTTTATACTTGCAAAATGTGGAGACAGAATATAGAGATAAAAAATTAATTTTTTTTTTTCAATAATACCTCTATATATATTAATTATTTATATTTCTGTCTTCACTATCTTTAATGTCTCTGTATTTCTATCTTGAAAATAGTAAATAAGTGCTACCTTAATTACTAGAAGAAGAGTACCTACCAAGCCTGTGTTTTGATTCCTCATCTGGGTTCTTAGTTTAGGAAAGCAGCTAGCTCCACTTATAAGTTATGGTTTTGAGGAGAATTTAACAACGGTACAGGTCTAGAAAAAAGAATTAACAGTCAAAGGTGCTGGTAGAGTTGTGGGATGTGGTGGTGATGGGATAGGAAGAGAGTGAGAAAAAGGGGTAAAATTGACAAATTATTTATACACTAACTTTTATAAATATTATAATATAAAAATAAATTTTAATCATAATTAATTCTGTCTGTTGAATTCAATTATTATTGGTTGAAATTTAAAGACCACATAATTCTAAATTCATATTTCTACGCTATGGATTTCGACACAAACATAAGAGAACAAAGGAAACTGTGCAAGTCACAAGGGCACGCTGCACCCCACCGAGATCTAAAAAGGCAAACCTCAGCAACGAACCACCTAACGACACCTTGAAGAAACATAGCTACTAACGCAGAAACAGTAGAAGCAACTACAATAAATAGATTAGAGACAGTAGGCTAAGACCGCAAGCTCCCCCAACCCTAAAATGAAATCTTAATCATTTAAAAATAAAAAATATTCTTTATTTAATAACTAGTATATATCAATATTTAAAAAACATATTTCAAATAGGATGGCGTTTTACTGATGATTGCTTTGAAAAATAAAAATACAAGTTATACATTTAATAGTAGATAATTTTTTTAAAAATTTAATGCATAAGATTTGTTGAAAATTAAAAATTCTACTCTGAAAAAGTTACTCTTAATTTATTAATCAATATACTAAAAGTTTCGTCAGAATCATGATTTAAAATTTTTAAACAAGTGTTTAAAAAACTTTATCAAAAAATAAATAAAAATGAAGGATTTTAGTAATATATTGAAAATTAAAAAATCATATTTTTTTTAAATGATATGTTTAAGCACTGTTTGTAGAATTAACAGAAAAAGTAAACCACCAAAAAAAAAAGAAAAAACATTTGATGGTCCCAGGCAGCTATGCTTTGGAGACCGGGCTCCTCAGAGTACTTAAATCATTATGTCTGGGGTCTGTTCCCTCTTAAAAACTTTCCAAATTCCAACCACCATCCACATTAATTATTCATATAAATTCATTTCTTTTTACATAAAAGGGGCAATAAAATTCGCATCTATAATCTCATAATTCACATAAATTCGTATCTTGTCAATGCTAGCTTCAGCACTGCTATGTTTTAAAATACTTCAGGGTTAAGTTTTCACATGGAAAAAACGGGCTTTTATGTTTTTAAAATTAAGACCCATTTAAAAGTTAAGAAACTTACTCTTCTTAGTACTTTGATTAATGTCTTAGGATATTGGTTAACATTTGAACATTGGTTATTTATCATTTACTATATATGAAAGATATTTGTTTTTGACAATTCTTAACACATTTTCTGTGTCAATTCACTCAACTGTCCTTAAATTTTATATGATCTCGCTTAAAGGAAAAAGATTTTTTTTTTTACCATTAAATTTATTGGGTGTTAATAAACACTTTTATTATTTGTATAAATAACACTCATCTTAATATATGATGCATGTTGTACTTGATGATAAAGATGATAAAGTAATATCTATACACTAAATTATTTAGGGTAATTAATATAAAATACCGCTAAAATTTTTCAAAATTATACTCTACCCAAAGTATCATAAAAGTTACATTTAACTCTAAACCTCTCTTAAAGACTAAGGGTCTGGTTACTTTAAGATTTCCAGTTTTCAATTTTTGTGAAAGAAAAATTGAAAAAATTAAAAATTAAAATTAGTTCTTATACATTTAATTAGGAGTTTAATTTTTACATGTGTACGAAGAGTCTCTTGAAATTAGAGACAAAATCATCTCTATAAGCTATATATATATATATATTGAGTGAACTAGTCATTATTTTTTAAAGTAGTCATGGGTTGACATAAAAAATATAATTATATTAAAATTTTCTTAATGACAGACTTGCGCTCAAAATAATCAAAACAACATAAATATTTTAAAAAATAATTTTGATTTTATTCTTTGAAAAAAAATCATTTCGTAAGTTTTTATTACGTATATTGTTAACTTTTTTGTATGATTAAATAGCTTGACCTACAACTAAAATATAAATTTTTTTATTTTAAAAACAAAAATTAAAACCTATGTTATAAAGTTTTTATTATGACACCAAAAAATACCAGTAATTTTTTAAATTTAAAAATTATAATTTAATTATAAAATATTTAAAATTTTAATAAATTTAATTAATAAAATATATAATAAGATTTCAATTATAAATTATTTATAAGATATTAATATCTACAAATTTTATAGGCATCGGAGATGCCCCATTTTATAAATGTGGGAGTGAAAGGCATTACCACTGCCAGTGGTGAGCCCGTTTGGGGCAGATAACGTTGATTTCGTACAGAGTCAGGGTTATGGTTCGACTATCGAGGTATGCACAGTACCATCCCTCCTGGCCCTCCCGACACGTGGAGAGGGGACCACATTTGAGTCCAATGGTGTTCTCCATTTCTTCTCTCGGAAAACAGTAGCACTGCCACAAATCGAAATTCGAGAGCCTCCGCTCATTTAATTAACCGGCTCTTCCGGTGGACGGATGGAGAATCTCAACTGCTGACACGTGTGATGAGGTGGCAGATCAGGACCGGTCACATGCGGCTTGTCAAAGCAAGACAAATTTTCAAATAAATATTTAAGGTTAAATATTCACCATAAAAATGATATGTATACTTCATTTTAATTCTTAATAATAAAAATTATCAATCTAATTTTTAAAATTATAAACAATAATTTAAGTTAATTATTTTGTGATTCAAGTTGGATACTCTATTAGTATAGAAACTAATTTAAATTGTTTTTTTTATAATTTCAGGAATAAAATTAAAAAATTTTAATTTTAAAAATTAAAGCGGACACATATATAATTATAAGGATCAAAATGATATTTACTCAAATATTTAAAAAATAGTACAACAAAATATGTTTAAGTAAAAAATTAATTTATATGTTTAATTAATTTGAAAAAAATTCCACACAAGATTAGTTATGCATTGTCATATTAAATAAAGTATTTACTTCAATCAATCTCTATTTTAAAAATTTAATAAATGTTTTTAGGATAAAAATTTTGGGTTTTTTAAGTTGAATAAAATTACATTTTTCGTCAAAAAAATCTAATGAAATTAAATATATAGTCAAATTATAAAAATTTAAAAATATTTGTTTCTTTTAGCATGAATGGCCAAAGCCCTTTTCTATTGTGTTTTATATTATATTATATAGTATGTATTTAAATATTTTAAAATTAAAAATTTTACAAAGTGAAAAAATGCTATCGATTATTTTTAAAATTATTTATGGAAATTTATGTTAATTAAATATCTATTTTGGTCCCTTAAATATATATTGAGAAATAAATTAATTTCTTAAAATTTGAAAATCTTATATCAGTTTGCCACAATTATAACAAGAGAGCAACTTATTTCTTTTATACATATTTGTACAATTAAAAAATACTATATAGATATATATTGAAGGGATCAATTTATCTTTTTTTATTGTGAAATATCGATATAAAATTCTCAAATTTTGATAAATTAATTTATTTTTTAATATATTTTTCAGATACTAAAATGTATAGTTAATGATTTATATTAATGTAAATTATTGATCAAAATATTATTTATCTTTTAATTTTTTATTTTATAAATATCATCCGTTTGTATCCAAATTCGTATAATATACGTATTATGTCAGCGAGGATTTATATTTTTATTGGGACAATAAAAATTTAATTAGAATAAAAGATAATTAATAATAATCAATATTAATCAGGTATAAGGAGACGTGGTATCCTACGGATAATAAATATAAACAACACGCGTACGATAACGTAGATGTGTGAAGGAAGAGAGGAAAGTGACTGATAACTGATAAAATAATAATAACTTTTTTTATATTCAGAATAACTTACAAAATTTGTCGTACAAAACCATCATGGTGTGGGCTGACGCTTCACGATGCGCACTCCACCGCCAGCGACTTCAGACTTTGCTTTCTTTACTAATGGTTTGATATTTTGTGCATGGATGTTTTAAATTACGTGTTTGCCCCTTGCATGGACTTAAATTTCCAAGCAATGGCATTGAATCTTCTGGAGCTCTGACAAGTTTGCCGGATCGATATCTGTATATCTATATAGAACAATTAAAACAGTGGTTGTACTTGAATTAAATTATCAGCCTCACGGTTGTCAGATAGGTCACGCCTTCTGCCGACAGAAAACATCGCAATCTATTTTTTTTTTTCATTTTTATATATAAATTTTATCGAATAACCAATTAGGCAATTACAGAGTATTCGTGATTCTGACTGAACATATATATAAATTAAAAGAACAAAGTTAGAAGATCATGCCGTGTTACGCAAAAGAGACCGTAGTAATTTCGACATATATAACATTTTTCTTGAAGAGTTACGTGATTTGAAACGACACTATGATAGAAATCGTGTCAATTTATATTTTATTTATTATTAAATTAAATATTAATTTTATTTAAATAAAATTTATATATTATTTAATAACGAATAAAATATAAGTTGGTACAAAATTTTATATCTTATAAATATAATAATATTTTTCTTGAAACAAAGATAAAGCTGCATAAAAATTTATCGCATCAAACTGACCCTTCTTGATAAAAGAGAGTGGATAATATCACACAAAAATTTCATATGATTTTCTCATATATAATTTTCAATTATTAATTTAAAAATAAGACCCAACCATAATGTAAAATCATGTAAAAATTTAATATAGAAATTAATTTCCAAGATAAAATTATATCTAATTATTTTTCCCTTTATCATATAGTTATTATACTTTGTTATTTTAAGGTCATAGATTTTTCTATCTGTGCGGGTTAATCTTAAATTAACTTTTTTAAGACATTGAAAATTCATTTTTGAGACTTTCCTAAAGGTTGTTCTCAAGTTAAAGTTAGAAAAATTATCAAACTACTATATTATAAGCTATGATAAGTAGTGATGATTTTTCCTTTGTCTAAGTTGATGTACTTTTAAAAATTATCAAATTCAATATTTTAATATCATCTGGACAAGTTGCAACCGAAAAAAAAAAAAAAAACGGAGAATTAAAACTTTAATTTAATTGGTGGCAACTTTTTAGACAAACTTGTGGGGTCCAACAGAAATATCCAACATGCTAAACGAGAATTGGAAGCAGTCGTCGTTATCGTACTCTTATGTCTAACTGTTTTAAATAATATTAAAATGTAAAATTAAATATTTTTGTTTAATTATATATTTTTAAATCGTTAATAATTAGCATTACGGTTCGAAAGTTTTTGTGTGTGTGTGTATAAATATATAAAAATATTATTAATTATAATATAAAAATAGCGGTGATAAAATATTAAATCTGAACTCAAAAACAATTATAAAAGAAGAGATATTATTTTCACCGCCATCCATAATTAGTTGGGGGAGAGCACACAAAGCAAAGGAAAGGAAAACAAAACAAAGCAATGGAATGGTTGGCAGTTGCTAATCTTGCTGGATAATGTGAAGGTGGGCCTTGAAACAGCTTTTGCCTTTGCTTGAGATTTGAGATAGAATTGACATTATATTTTCTGCACTTGACATTGCGTTAGCTAATTATTCATTGGCACATGGCCCCAACAACAAGTCAAGCACCACACATTTCTTAGCCATCCATCCATCTTCTCCGTTTCTATCTTGACCATTTTCACTTTGCTTCCTATCAAAACCAACACATGTACGTACGCTTTTTTTGAATTGGACTGTGCATTGCATTTGTGAGTAACGGCCCAACGACCTCGCCTACGATTAAACGCAATGGAAGATTATGTCTGCGCATTTTTTTTCCTTATTATTTTTACATCATCCTTTTTTTTCATTTTTATGAAACGAAATATAGCGACTGTTTATTGTACCGACCTCTTTTTCTTTTCTTTTTTTCCCCAATCACATCATCTTGAAAAATAATATAATAAGAAGGATTTATTTTCTATATTCTAATAGTGTAAAGATTATTTATAATATTATTTAATCAAATCTATTTATTTGATTATTTCTTAATAATGAATTTTAAAATAAAAATAATTAAATAAAAATATATTTAGAGATTAATTTTGATATCCAAAATAGTTTTACACACTGGTACTTTAAAATTATTTGTGATTAAGAATGTATTACATATTTCACTAACTCAATTTATTAAAATATAAAAATTAAAAAATTAATTACAATCACTAAAAGCAAAAGGGTACCTATCCACTATGAGCACAAAAATAAATAAATAAATAAAAATAACCCTAGAAATAACATATAATTACTAAGGTTTTTATTTTCGTACCCATGAAATATCTATGCCTTTTATGTAATTAGCGGTTATAATTAGATAGATTTCAAAAAAACTTGAATTACTAATATATATAACTCATTTTTAACTATAAATAATTATGTGGTATCAATATCCTTGAATTTCATATAGAAGATCCTTATTACTGATATTCCTGAAGCTCAAAGTATCAATTGGCTCGTCAAGGAAGCCAATCTTGTTTGAATGGTCGCAATTCTTCCAAATTACCCACTCCTAATTAGATGATATCAGGATTTGGTCCATCCCATTCAACTTGTTGTTTTCAATCTTTTTGAATTACTAATTTATAGAGAAATACTTATATACTCCTAAATATGTAGTTTAATGTATTTCCTAGAAACAATTATAACTATTTAATTTATATTTAAAATACTTATAAAAACAAAAACTATGTTGATGTAAATATTTTTAAAATATGCTCTATGAGTATATAAAAATTTCTCTTAATCTGTGACCATTTGGTAACATCAAGGTCAAGATGATGCGACCCACTTTGACATTTCCAAATTCTGTACTATCTGCCTCGTGGAATCTAATTGGGCTATTTTTTTCACTATAGTTTTCACATGTAAAGTTTGCCATGAAATGAGTTCTTTTGGTTGTTTACAACAATATAAGTTGTGAAATTCCACTAATAATAGAATTTTATTGATAAAAAATTTTAATTTTAATTTTTGACGCAATCTCAATAATAGAAATATATCTTTAACAAAAACGTAATTTTTTTAATGCAAATGTTGCCAATGACAAAATTTCAATAGTAAAATATACTTTTTTCAAATAAAATATCATCGATAGCAAGATTTTATTAATAAAATATTACTTCTTTTGAAACAAAGTGACCAGAATTTCAAAACAAATAATTGTTTAACATAAAGTTGCCAATGGCGATATTTGATAGTGAAATCTCGCCATTGGCAAGGTTATAGTGTCGTCCCATCTGTGGCAGACCACACTTACAAAAGTGTTTGTTTATGAGGAAAGCAAATCACGTCAATGGCAGAGTTTGGTTAATCATATCTTACAGTGCAAACCTCACTATTACTGAGTTTGTAAGACACTGTAGAAATATAATTTTTCCCTTAATGTAATATCTGAAGAGTTCTTTAACTCATACACCATAATGGAAATGAAAAACCAAATCAAATATACGTTTAAAAAAATTATTAGCAATTTTAATACTACAAGTTTATTATTTACATAAGTTAAATACAAAAGAATGACTATTATCATATCTTTATATCTATTACCACGCCCTTTTGATGACACTATTTTTAATACTTCTAAAATACCTTTAACTAATTAATTATTTAACTTTTTGTCCGATGCTTCACCTATTTAATTTTATGGTATATAGTATATTCTCAACATTTCTAAATTTTCTTCACAAATTTACATTATACTATGTAGGCTTTTGTTTTTCTAATGAGAAGTATGTTCAATAAATTTTGTAACAATATGTTGGTTTAGGGACTTGATTAGAACCTTGTTTACAATGTTAACTTTGATTTTAAAAAATTGAAACTATAGAGACTTAATTAAAAATTTAGTAAAATTATAATAGCCTATACATTTATTAATTCTAACTTTTTTCTCTATTATTGGATAAATGTTTGGTTCAAAAATAAATTTTGACATGCATAAGTATAAGATACAATATGCATATGATATAAATGTAACATTTTAAACCTTTTTAAAAAATAATTCATACAAAATTTGAAAAAAAAAAAAATCCACATGCTTTCAATGTAACAACACAAATAATAAATCTAGTTATGTATTACCATGTTAATAATTATGCTTGACTCTTATGCCAATTGTTAAAAAGTCATGTAAGTTAAAGAATTTAATTATATAACATTTTTAAAGTGCTGTTTTATTATTTTTATAGTAATAATTTTGGGAATAATTAATATAATATTTTCCAGCGATTTTTAATTTAGTTGTCTTACTTCGGCTTTCGTGCTGGAATAGATGCTAACGCACTTGGTTCGAATCTTTCCTCCTTTCCTTGCTGAACATGCAGCATAAAAAACAAAATATGGTGGCGATGAAGAAGCTCCTATCGTTTATTCTTCACACTACAATTGTCGATGCAAAGCATGCCGTTTAACTTTGAAATATTCGCAATAATGGAAGATATAGGAACTAATCGAAGCAGGCATTAGCATATATATTTTCACACCAAGGTTTATTTTTCTACCCTTTCTATTCGAATAAGTTCAAGTTCAGGGAATAAGTAATCTTGTATATATAGATGTTTAATGTGGATGCTTTATAAGGTATTTGAAAACCTTTAATGAGATAGAATTAAATTAAATTCTTATACTCAAAATAAATAAGTAAATTAAAAAATTTAATTCAATTTATTGATTTTGAATGAGTCTAAAAATAAATAAATTTAATTTAAGTAAGGTTATATTTATATTTTTATTTGTTATAATTCAATTTTCACATCAAATCATATTCCTTTGGGTTTAATTTCAATTTCTACGAGAATTCAATTCCCTCATTTAAGTTGTTTTGAAAAATATGAAATTTAATTTAATTTCTTGATGGAATTGAATTGCAAGGTTTTCAAATACACTAACAGTTTTTTATTTTAATGTGAGAAATAAAAAATTGAATTAGATCTTGGATATCGATTTTGATACATTAATAAATATATAATCGGTCATTATCATGGCTCAAATCTATAATTCAGATCTTCATTCACGCTCAAATCACCAATTTTGTGTCCAAACGTCAATGCTAAACCTTTGAATATTCTATTTGTATTGGTCAACAATCTACAAAGTAAATTAGCGCGCCAATGGGCACAGCAAGATAATTATATATTTGCTCCATTTTATATCTTATACTAGCGTTTTAACCCCATGCTATGCACAGGGATTTAAAAATTAAGATTAATATGCATATTAAATTTTAAAAGTATAAGATAAAAGTAATTTATGCTGTGTTTTAGATGTATAAAAATTTTAATATTTATGACATATATAAGACTCATATTATGATAAAAGTAGTTTATGTTATTACATGATACATCTATACAAAAACACTCAACTTAATGTGAAATAATGTTTTAAAAAAGTATAATTATAAAACTATTATTGAAATAAGAAATGACATTTAAGAAATTTGTATGAATCAATTTTATTTATCACTTCATTATTGAAAATGTAATTCTCTTTATAATAAATATTATTTAAAAAGTGGATTCATCCTTTTTGTCCCTCTAATTTATTAAAATTGAAAATTCACACTAAATATCCTTCGTATCCCTTTCTTTTTTACCACATTATTTAATCACTTAACAATGATTAATGAAATTAAATCAAAATTAAAATACATAAATTATAAGATCTAACGTCCACTTGTTTAAGTGGAATTAAATAATTAACATAAAAAATTATTGGTTTTCTCATCCATTCCACGTTCATTAATATTCTAGGATATTTTTGGTTGGGAAAAAATGGGGTGAAAATTTTCATAAATAATTTTATACATAAAGTTAATCAATGATATTTACTATTTATGAACTTTATTTATAAACTTCTGCACACACGCGCGAGCGCGCACACATACACACATATAAAGCTCATGTATAATAATAAAAATTATTCTCAATAATGTGATTCATTTTGAAATACAAAATAAAATTTAATAATTGGAATTTATTTTTATAAATATTAAAAAATTTGAAGCTTAAAATATGATTTTGAATTGTGAAATGCACTTTCCATTTTAGAAGCCAAAAATAAAATTTTAAAAATATGAATTGTGAGAAAATGACACATGGCAATATAGATTTGAGTAGTGTATTTGAATATAGTATTAATTTATAATTATGCCTTATTATTTCAAATTAAATTTGATTGCAAAATTAGTATCAACATGTAAATTGATTATAAATTAGAATTTTGAAAAATTCGTAATCATCATTTTTTAATTTGTCATAAATCAAATTCCCGTATAACATAATCATTGCAATAAATTACCATATAATAATCATATAAATTAATCTAGATTTATAATCATTATGTGATCATAATGTAATAATCTAAATTAATAATTATTCTCAATTTTAAAAATAATTAATAATTAAATTTATAAAAATTACAGGCCATAAATTAATCTGAAAGTTACACATGAATACCTTTTCTCCAAAGGAGTTTTAAATATTAGTATTATAAATTATAAATATATTATAGATTTTAGATTGTAAAAGTAAATAAAGTTACAAAAAAATAAATGAAAAAATGACACATGGTATATAAATGTGAAAGAATAAATTTTATAGAATATAGATTTGAACTTTTGAAAAATTCATCGAGAATGTAAAAGTGCAGCTAAATCACAACATAATAGTTCTCTCACATTCAACTGGTTTGCTATTTATTTTAGATTTGATTTTTACTATAAATTTTAAGAATATTTCCTTATTTAAATATGATTTTGAATTTTGTAATTGATATTTATGGTAGATGTGAAAAGATATGCATTAATTGAATATGATTTTCAATTCGAAATTGAAATTTTTGCATTTAGTTGTACTCATATTATATGAAATGTTAGATATACCTTTTATTTTCCATAAAAGGGTACCCATTATTTAAGAAGTAAAAATAATTTTTTAAACAATCAAAATTATGAGAGAATGAAACATGGTGAAACAATTTCAAAAAATCTATTATAATAACTTTTGATAATAAGTGTTTTGTTTATTTAATTATTTTTTATTATTAATTATTAGTATTATGATTATAATATTTTAATATTATAATAATACATTCAATTGCCCTTTCCTTTATCTTCTTTGTTATCGTTTTAAAGTTAAATTATTTTAATATTTTGTTCAGCCTTATTTCAATTGTCGTCTACAATAAATGTCATAATTTTCATATAGAGTATTTATGTTGCATTGATGATAGAGAGTTATGAAAGTCATTTTTTTAAAATATAATTAAGATTATTTGATTATTTTCCAGCTCTTAGTTTTTCTATCTTCTATATTTGTGTTTTGATATTTTGTTTATTTTAGGATTTTTATACTAGCATGTGCTATGGTTTCCTTTGTTTTAATTTTTTTTTAATAATTCTATATGCATAATAAATCAATTTAAAATATACTACATTGAGTTCATAAGATGAAGTTTAAGAATATGTAAACAAAATATTATAATATTTGTTCAAATATCTATCTTTGATAATAAAAAGAAAAAGATTATAGATAATAATAAAAAGGAAGGTTTGGTGACATCAAAATAGATAGAACATCGTATTTATTATTTAAATGGTAAAAGAGATATTTCATTAAATATTGATAATTTTTAATGATATTTTAATAATATATAATAATTATGATTATGATATTTTTTTAAAGAAATTATAGATTATAGTTATGAAAATTGTGGACCATAACTTATCCTAAAAATGATACCTAAAAACTTTTCTTGATATTAGTCTAAAATATTAATATTATAGATATATTATATGTTATAGATACTGCTATTTTCGTGTTTTCTCATTTTCCTAATGGAGGATTTAGTACGCTTTATTTTCTAATGAGCATTTTGTCAAATCTTAGCACTTCTAAAGGTTCAAAAACAAAAAACTTGGCCTATTTTGGATTACTTTTTGTCCATTCTATGTGGAATATATGATTACACGTTAAGGCCAACTTTGAATAGTTTTACTTGTGACTTTTTCAAACTTTTGAGTAATTAAAAGCCACATCAAATTAATTGCATGATTGGGTTTTTAAATTTATTTTTAAATACTTTTTTGAGAATTTAAAATGCCAAACTTTTCAAGAATAATTTTCTGCACAATTTTTTGAAGAAAAAACAATACAAATTTCAAAAAAAATTTATTATTATTATTTTTATACCCGATAATTTGTCATAAATTCCTTAAATCGTGAGAAAAAATAATAATTTTATGCTTAAAAGAGACGTGTTATAGTCTCCGAATTCCTAGTGACACCATATAATTTACGTGCTGGTAAGACTCTGCATTAACGAGTGCATTTACTCGTATGTATTCCTTTTTGATAAAACTCATATGAATCCTTTTATCCGTGGAGAAGGCATCTTCTTAGATCCTTCTAGTTACGGCACTATACTTCAATTTTTATAAAACAATTAAAATGACGTCATAAAATTAAGGAAGGCTCCACATTCATTTTTTTTATGAATAATTTTTGAATAACCGTAAGTCTATTGACTCAAATTTGGATACACTTACATAAAAATTGGTAGGACTTATATCTAAGTGACTAGATATTAAATAAAAGGATAAATAATAAAGACTACTTTTGTGACTTGCTCAAATAACATTTTATCATATTCTTCTCAAAATTTGAAATTCTTCTCCATTCTTTAGCCAAAAAATAAAAATAAATTAATAAAGGAAATAAAAATTAATAAAAGAATGGATTTTATAAACTTAATTTCACCTTGACACATCTATTAGATTAAACTAATTCTTAAAATTTAAATCATAGATTTCATATCCTCAAACAAAATTAAATTAGTTGAGTTATTATATAAGAATGATATGTGATCCTTGCAATTGAAAAGTAGTGAGAACTATAGAATAAATTAGTCTATCTTCAATTTTTTTGAAGGATTTACATGACAAATTGATCTTTAATTATTTATAAAATAGTTTTAAATTAGTCTTTAATAAAAATATTAATTGAATAAATAAATCTATTGAGGTATTGAAAAACAGTTAATTTGCCCTATGTTTTATTAGAAGTCAACTTAGCAATTTACTCTTTTTTAATAAATCTATATTTTTCTTATACATCAACTCAATGAATAATTTAATTTTATTTAAGCTAGATATATAGATTTGAGCATATGAAATTTAGGGTTTAAATTTTAAAAATTAAAAAAATATGCTGAGTTAAAGTTACATTTATAAAATTTATTCTCTCTCATTAGTTTTATTTTCTAATATATTTATTTGTTCTCTATTTTTTTTAAGAATAAGATAGAGTGTCGATTTTGGAAAATAGTAGAATAAAGTGTTATTTGAACAAATTTCAATGATAATTTTTGTTATATATTCTAAATAAAATTTATAAGTCTAATTTTTATTTTAAATGTGTCTAAATATAAATTGTTAAATTTATATCTATTAAAAATTGTCTCTTTCTTGATTGCATTGGCGTGTAGCTGTGGTTTAATTCGAAGGTGACATTTGTTGCCGTTGGGAACAGGGTGGGAAACGACGAACGGCATCCAGCACAAAGACTTAAATGATTGAGGTTATGATAGATGGGAACAATTTTAGCAATAATGATATTTTAATATCTATTTTATTATTATTAAATGAAATAGATAAATAAAAATGAGTGTAGATCATAATTTTATTTAACAATAATAAAATTAATGTCTAAATAGAAAATCTAAAAATAAATATTAAAATAGTATTATCGTAATTTTATATTCTTCTAATGGATACTTCTATCATTTCTCTTAATTATCAAACAAGAAATATTAAATACCATACAAGTGCATTTGAGAACGTAAAAAATAGTTAATATTTTTATTATATAGCAATAACAATTAGGAGAATTATTAAAAATACGCTTTAAAATTACAACAAAATTCGCTATTTAGATTACACCAATTTCACAAATAGGGTAACACTAAAAGGACAAAAAAATATTAATAAAAAATACCTTCTATGCTTTCTTTCTTTCAAATGTCACTTTTTAAAATTAGTTGCTTTATTTTTCATTTAAAAACAATGCTATGATATAGGAGATAGAAGTTAAATTCATAGCCTCCCCTAACTTAATGAGATAGAATTAATCACTAAATTGTGAGTTGACTTGCTAAAATTAGTTGCTGTCACAATTATGTAAGCCTTGAGTAAAATAGGCTTTTTGATTTTCCATTTTTATTCGATTTTTTTAATTCATTTATGTTTTAATCGTTTTCAATTTGACAGTTTAGTTGTAACTCATTATTTTTCTTATAATTAATAGAAAATGCCGATTAGATACAATTTATAATAAAATCCATGTGTTGTCCACTTCTTAACAGTAGCTTCTCCCTATCCTTTCTGATAAAATAATTTGAAAAACTAGCTACGCAAGAAAGCACAATTAACGTACATGCCATTACTAGCTGTCTAGCTAGGCCTATTTTATGACAATTTATAACCGCTTCAATAACAGGGACTTTTATTTATCATAATAAATAAATAAATAACAGGGTTGGGATTTTATTATTCTAAATATTGAGTATATTTCAGGAGATAAAGTGTTTGATCTGATCAGGTACTAATAAGAAAATTAATTGTTTAAATTATCATATTGACGTTTATATCGTATAATATTCTAAATTATTGATTTTCATTAACTGTTAAGCTCGTACTCATAAAATGCAACGTACACTTTAAAATAACTAAATTTGGATATATAGTGTATTTTAATTTAATGTGATGTTACTTTTTTTTTTCACATTCCTCATTTTCGTTGTTACTCAGAAGAATAGTAGTATACTTTACATCAATCAAAATGCAAAATTCAATAAATTACGTGTAATTGAACAGTCACTGTTCTTATCAGAATATCTTCCAACTATTGCTTTATTTTGTGGATGAATTTAGCTCCTCCAGGTGAGGAAGTTGACAAAGTGAAAAATTAATTATCTTTGAATCAATCACTCTTATCATGTGTATATATCTCTTACTTTTATACTTTATTAACCTTTTCATTTTAGATAGATCAAATCCTTTTAAATAAAATCAAAATCCCTCAATTTGGGCCGCTTGAGTCATAGCGGCTGCTTCAACTATTCTTTCGGGTCAACATTACCTGCGGATGAGTGAAGAGCATAACTTGTGGGCTTAGCCCACGTTGACATCTCCTGCTTTTATGCTTAACTGCTGTCGTACATGTAGATATTTTTTTTTTGGTGGTGTACACACATGGAGAATGCTACAACCAAAGATATTTTTAAATTAAAAGTTAGATATTTTATTTCAGATTTTTAGAATTCTAAATGAATAATTAATGCCTTTTATTATTCAAAAGAAAAAGTTATGATCATGATTAATCACTTTTTTTTTCCCGGATCGAGATTTATCATGTTGATTCAAGTTTAAAACTCGCCCGTGAAGTACAAAACTAAATATGAAAATTCAGCCCAAATCGATTAGTATTTAGTCGCATTACGAAAGAAAAGCAGAAAAAGAAGAATGACACTTTCTGGAGTTTTCTATAAGATGACAAAAGAAAAGGGAAATGGCTAGCAGGCAAATATTACACTGAGGAATGATGAGTTTGGTTTCTAAATCTCATCTATTCAAAAGTAAATCTAATGGGCAGAATAAGTATAATTAAAAAATATATTTATATAGGGTAAAATTTAGAAAAAAAATATTCTTATAGATAATTTATCTATTTTACCCTTCTGTTCTCTCACCTCACCTTTACTCTACCGCCAGCAACCTCGCCGTCAGCTACTGTCGACCTTGCCACTCCTGACCGACGGACTCATTGGCAGGGGCGGAGCTTAGTTAGGATAATGGGGGGCCATGGCCCCCCCCCCCAAAATTTTTTTGAAAAATTTATATATATACTTTGTGTAATAAATAGATTTCATAATAAATATTACTCTATATAAAAGTGATTTTTTGGTAAGTGAATTTTGAGTTCATGATAGTTGGGTAGCGATGCAATTAGTAGAGGAGAGATACATGTGCCATAAATTCTAATATGTAACTTGCTGCCATATGTAGTTTCAAATGCTTGAACATATGGAGCCTTGTTTGTCGTCACAGGCACATTAGTGTTGTGCTTAGATTCTAGATTATGAGATCACTTTGTTATTTTGGGGTGATGTTTTGATTTTTTTCATTTTATTGTAGTTGTGTCTCCTTCCAATTACTTATACAATTTAACGTTTAGAGTTGTACTATTTATAAATAAAAAATTATTATTTTTTTAAACTTAGAGTTTGTTAGTTTATTTTTTAATTGGAAAAAAAATGATGTGTTATCATGTAATAAATATAATAAACATGAGCTTTTTTTATAAATAGTATGATTCTTTATATTAAGGATGTGTTGTTTAATAGGGTGAAAATGATATTTTTTTTTTCATGAGCTTAATGTGTGATTTTACACATAAAATTCACCAATTAAATTACATATTAAACTTATTCATAATTTTTTTCTTCACTTTTACCATCATACCAAATACACTGTAGAAGGAAAATTGCCGAACGCTAAAATATTGATTAAATTGTTGACGCCTTCAAATCATTAAAAAACATAGATCAACATTATAAGGTTAAAAAAAACCTCTTATTAGTGATTTATTTTAAAATTTACAAAGCATTTATGAAGTGAGACGAGCCAACTTAGTCATTAGATCTAAAAAATGGCTAAAAGTAAAATATATAATTATTTAAATTTATAAGTGATCAATGTAATGTTTTTTTTATAAATTATTCACATATTTAATGACTAAATCAATTGTAGTAGCTTAAAATTTGCTCCTTTTATCTCTCATATAAAAATATTTCTCTTATTCAATATATTTAAAAAATTTATATATGTGATGTATAATTAATTTTAATTTTGTTATCATCATTTATGTTAGGCCCCTAAAATTTCTTGCCACGCTCCGCCACTTCTCATAGTAGTTGGCAAGAGGAAGAAGAAGCATAGGGCACCCATAAGGGGACGTGGAGGTCGGGAAGAAGGGAATCCACACAAGAGGTTGAAGAAGGAAGAAGACGCCGCCGCCAGCGAGAGCAGTTTGGAGGTGAAGGAAGGGTACGTGGTCCAGCAGGCGGGGTTCCCGATAGAGAAGATGGGGGTACTGTGATTGAAATAAAATAAGCAAAAAAAAAAAAAAAGGATAAAAGAGTAATTTAACATTTTAATAATATCCAAAACTAACTGAACCCAAACTCCCTTCTCCCCACCACACAACTCACCATGGCTAGCATATTTCATACCTCTTTTCGATGAGATTCAGTTATTTAGGTCACTCGGAAGGGTGGAACATTCAATCGGTCAATGCCTGTGTCCATGAAAGAAGGGCAATTTCAAGGCATTCAATTTTCTACCCTTTTTTTTCTTGGGTCAGACAAAAAATTGCAAAAACACTAAAGAATGGGCCTAACCCAGGCGATTGTTCATCAAGATGTAGAACGGCCCTCTCCTCCCCTAAATGGGCCTTTGGTGAAAAACCATTCTGACAAGAAAATTGTGACAAAAAAAATAGCGTTAAGGTGATGGTGACCCGCAACAAAAACAAAATCCGTATCTTTTTTTTTTTTGAAAAAATCACACTATCGAAAATATCTTCACAAGAAAATCTTGAGAGTTGAGACAATGCTCCCTAAAACTGAATGTTATTTCCTGTTTTTTTTTCCCATTATTTTTAACCACTTCTATATAAATAATTGTTGAAAATGACAAGAAAAAGGCAGCGTCAGTTTAGCTACCTTTTGAGATAGGTTTATATACAAGATTTGATTTAGACAAACAAAAATAGTAAGGTTCGTTTGGCACATGGAATTGAAGTTTAGAATTTTAAATTCAATTTCAATTTTAATAGAATTAGAATTGGTTCAGAATCTTAAATTTTATATTTGACTTTTACAAAGAATTATGATCCAGAACTATAATTATAAATTCAATTTCATTTCTATTATTTGGATATGTAATCTATAACTTTAAAATATTTTTCCTATATTGAATTTGCAACAGATGGACAACTGACAATAGGTGGTAGGACATCAGCAATTGATGTCGACGGCCGACAAGCTATAGGCAACCGACAAAAAGTTATGAAGAAATAATCTCCTCAAAGAAAAAACTTGATAAAGAAATGATTCTTTTTTATCTAAAAAAAATGTTACATAGATCTGTTTTTGTAACTTTTAGAATTTTCCTTTACAAATTTAATTCAAATCCGAGAACATTATATTTTTATGTCTATACCCTATAATAACTATATTTTCTTTCTTATGTACATCCATTGATCTAAGAACATAAAGCTCACATAAAAAAAATAAAAGCATAAAGGTCTCTTAGAAATTGCATTCATCTTGAAAAACCTTTAATACGTATTAAAGTTTCATTTTTGAAAAAATAAATTGTTTTTAAAATACTACGTGGAGTCGTTAAATTGCTAAACCCATCACCATTAAACAAATGTCGTTAACTTGTTAAAATGTGATAGGTTGAACTCACAAAAATTTCACTCATTTAAACTATAATGTTATAAGGTTATAGAAATATTGCCATAGTTTTTCTTTTCTTATAAAAATCATAGTATTTTGTGTGATTTGCAAGAAAATTTTCCTTTGTGTAGACATTGCATAATACAAGTACTCTATTTTAATACCAAATAGAGTGTTGATTTGTTTGATATAAAATAAAAATGTATCAATCATAAAAATATATTTATACATTTGTTCTAGACTCATTTTTATGGAATCAATTTGAAGTGTAATTAAAATGAATTAATGTTAGCTTAGACAAAGGTGGGTCCAAGCATGAACCCATAGAGTGAATGGGTGCATGGATAAAGCCCCGTTAAAGAAGACATTTGATGGATTAATATTGTTAGAGCCTTTGGGAACTATTTTCTACTATGGATTGGTAGGCTTTTAGGGCCAATAATCCCCCAAAATAAGAGATCCAGTCTCTAGGGGTAGTGCAAGGAGGCATTAGACAGTTTTCCCCATAGTTTGGCAAGGATGCCTAGAGAACAAGAGAGAAAGAGTAGCCCCATATTGGAAAAAACCCATTTCCAACAAATAACCCAAGTCTCGGTCTCTTTTCCTTTTACAAAACTTATCATAAATGGCTTTATGTGTGACTAGAACCAAACAAATATCCCATTTTGTTGTATTCATAAAGCACATGTCACCAAAGAAAGAGAGTGGGAAACAATGTCACTTCAACAATGACTAAAGGTTGAAAGGTGAGTGGCACAAGCCAAAACAACCCATTTGAAAACTGTTAAGAGAGCGAGTCCCTAATTTCTTGGTCCCAAAAAAGGGAAATGGTACCATACATACACACACAACTCCCCATTTTCAACAACAACGAACACACAATCTTGACTCCCAACAATTCCCATTTTTTATAGCATTCGTTCACACATGAAATAGCACACCCCATTCTATAAGAACCAAAGAGAACCAAG
The DNA here is from genome assembly GCA_031216105.1 of Dalbergia cultrata. Classification (NCBI taxonomy): domain Eukaryota; kingdom Viridiplantae; phylum Streptophyta; class Magnoliopsida; order Fabales; family Fabaceae; genus Dalbergia; species Dalbergia cultrata. The sequence continues at coordinate 1,204,145 of CM062348.1, read as the reverse complement.
GGAGAGGGGTAGAGATAGCGTCCTTCCAGTTCTACAGGGAAATGCTTCCAATCATCTCTAATGGCTTATTGTGTTGGTGGCTATTGTCCTCTAACCCAAACCATACAAGGAGATAGTTCCTTTTCCTCTTCTTTCTCCCATTTTCCTTTTAAGTTTACAAACTCATAGATTAATGTCTTATTCAGTATTATTAAATCATTCCAAAACTTTGGTCTGAAACAACATATGTTTTCGTTTGTGGTGTGCCGGGGCAAATATTTATGTATGTTACCTATTGAATACGTGTCTAAAAGAATAATGTGTTGGACATTATTTGCTTAAGAATTTCTCCTACTTTTATGAGATAAAGAATCACATATAAGTTCCCCACTTAATCGAGGAAGAGACTCAACGCAAAAGGTGAAATGAATCAGATTCCAAATGAGACGCAAAATAAATACGACCTTGCCAGGTGCCGCTTATATATTTATGATGATGATGATTGCCTCTTCAACCTAAGACCATGGAATGTTTGATCTCAATTATAAAATCTCGCTGCCCCTTTCAATTGAAAGTTTCTGACCCCCACCCTCGCCACGCGCTTCTCATTGTTCTGCTAAGCACCGTGCTAAGCACTCCTAAAGTCTTTTAAAGTAACTTATTTCTAAAGTAAGAAAGAGAATTTGAGAATATATCGTTTATTATGGGATTGAGAAGAATAAATTTAGACTTTATAATTATATATAAATAATTAAGATTTAAAGATAATTAATGTCTACATACTTATGTAGAAAAATAATATGACTATACATTTTAATCTTGATTATCCATATAAAATTTAATGATTAAAATTAACTTCTCTTACTCTTATAATAAGACACTCCTCTCATGTAATACGTTCCCTATATATTTGTATGTGTAAATTTTACAAAATAATTTTTGTCTTGATAGAATTACTAGCATTCCAAATCTAATTTTCAGAAATTCAACTAGTGTTTTACCAAAATAAAATAAAAAAATTATATACTAAAATGTGACAGTTTGAACTTTATTTACACATACATTATTTTTTTATGTTAGGAAAACAAGTTAACTATCAGTTGATTTTAAAAAGCAAAAACTCAAAAAAATCGATCAATATTTAGGTAATTTATGACCAGCTTATATGTGTTAAAAATTGGTTAATAGTTAATCAATTTTTGACACATATAAGATGGTCAAAGATACTTAAGTGTTAATCGATTTCTAACTAGAAAGCGTACAAAAACAAATTGCAAAGCCACTGTACATGTTTAAACAGTAAGTGGACGAAAATATAATACTTACAAGTTAGCCTAATTTTTTGATCGAAATCAAGGTATCCCCACAGCCGAAAGCTATAAGACTAATTCTCCGCCCATGGTAAGCACCTCAAAGGGTGGGAGAGCTGGCCCGGGATTTTTTAATTAGCTTTCCATACCCAAAGTCAGGGATCGAACCCCTGACATTTGGTTAAGGGAGGATGAGTCCTTACCACTCAACCACACCTCTCGGGTTAACAAGTTAGCCTATGTACTATGTCATGATGAGCATTTAAACAGTGAAAGATTTTATCTTCCTTTAACAATCCGTTGCACTTATTGTGTGAGAGAGGAAAATATATGAGAGTTATTTTTGTGTGCTTTTGATATTAGATTAAATTGACACCAGAGCTGAATAAATTGAGCGTGAATTTTAAGAGAGTTTGTTAAAAGCAAGAATATTCTCATATAGTTATTTTTTATAGGAGCGTATTTGGAATAGAAAAAAATGGAAATAATTTTATTAGCAAATCAATTTTTATGTTTGAAGTTGAAAAAGAAAATAAGAAATTAATTGAGTTCTCAATTCTTAGAAAATTTTAATCTTTTAATTTTTCCTAAGATTTGGTGGAAAAAGAATTGATTTGAAGTTTAAAATATTAAAAGAAAACAAATTTTGTTTTGAGTATACTTACTTAAATAAAATATTTCACTAAACTTATTAAAAGATTTTATTTCCTAAACATGCTCATCAATCTAATTAGATTACATTATATATTAGATATATTTATTGTGTGATCTAAATAAAATATGTACTAATCCAATTATATTTTTTAACTAAGATATGTTTAAGGTGTACTAATCTCCCCATATGAGAACAAAATACAACCGACTACAAAAAAAAATACACTCTAAAAAACTATAAAAAATAACTATCTAAGAATATTTTTGCTTTTAACAAACTCTCTTAAAATTCACGCTCAATTTATTCAGCTCTGGTGTCAATTTAATTTAATATCAAAAGCACACAAAAATAACTCACATATTTTACTCTCTCACATGATAAGTGCAACAGATTGTTAAAGGAACAGAAAATCTTTCACTGTTTAAATGCTCATCATGACATAATACACAGGCTAACTTGTAAATATTATTTTTTAGTCTTTCTGTTTAAACATGTACAACGGCTTTGCAATTTGTTTTTGTACGCTTTTTTTTCTTTTTTTATCAGAAATCGATTAACTATTGATTGATTTTTGACAGACGTAAGATGGTCAGAAATCACCTAAGTGTTAATTGATTTTTTTAAATTTCTACTTTTTGAAATCAACTGATAATTAACTGATTTCTTTAATATAAAAAAATAATATATATGCATAAATAAAATTAAAAAAACTGTGATACTTTGGTATATAATATATTTTTTTAATTTTATTTTGGTAAAAATCCGTCAACCTGACCCGATTGACATCCAACAAAAGTCTCCTGCCATTTTTTTTTCTTATTCGCCAAACTCAACTTTGACACTACAGGTTAAAGAAACAAGACACCTGTTATCTTAACCAACTCCAAATTAATTTTAGAAAACATTTCACGATTTTCCACTTTAGAGCCTAGTATACGTACATGCTTTACACACATGTGATTTTCCATTTTATTTTTTCTTAACTATTCAACATTTTGGCGAGAGAAAATAACATAAATATGAGAGCAACCAGCACAAAAAAAAAAAGATTAACAAATTATCATATAATTTATCCTATTCGACTGAGTTATGATATTTTAATTGACTAATAGGGACAATTTTACCTCATCTCAATTAAAAAAAATTAGAAAATTAATTTATGGGCAAAACCCTTAAATATCATGAATACTCGATTTATTTTTAAGTTGATAATATAAAAATTGGGTAAAAATAATATTTTTGTCCATAATCTTTTACCAATATTTTGATTTTATCAAAAAAGTTTTTTCTTTCTTCCAGTTTTGTCCCTAACATTTTGATAAAGTCTTAATATTATTCTATTCACTCTAATATCGTCAATTTTATCAATGCATACTATGATCTAGATATGAAATATTTGCTCTTATCTCATGTAGATGTTATGTTATGTGTGCTAGAGTTATATTTTTGCCTGATAATGTTATAGAAATTAATTATATCCTATTTATAGACAACTATCAAGTATAAACACCGGAATTTAGAAGATTAAAGATAAAAAATAGTGCTTTTATATTATATGTATAATATAATATTTACATGAGATTAAAATATTAAAGTAAGCACATTTAAACCAAATCAACATTTTTTGTGAATAAGAGAACTTCCATCTCCAAATTTAACTCAAATATAGCTCGCTTCTTTTTTTTATGTAAACTTGTATCTAACCAAACTACCCAAGAAGTATTAGCTCTTCCTGAAAAGGAGGTGATCCTACCGTACTTTCCAATACGGCTACCTTGTTACGACTTCACTCCAATCACTAGCCCTGCCCTCGACATCCCCTCCTTGTGATTAAGGTAATGACTTCGGGCATGACCAATTCCCATTTGTAAATAAAGTTGACGATATTAGCAAATTTAGAATTATATCGAGATTTAATTAGAGTATTAGGGACGAATTGGAACACATAATATTACTTTTAAAAAAATCAAAATATTACTTAAAAAATTATCTTCCTTTATCCATCAAGGAAAACTCATACACAACACAATTCAACTAATTAAAAAGAACCATACCAGAAGTTACTTATGAATTAATAGAAGATATTGATATCAAATTTTAAGATATTAATGTTAATTTTTTTAACCAACCTGATATCAATTAAAAATGTTAGTACAGAAAAAATGTTACTCCAAAAATAATAAACAAACATCAAATGTGTTCAATAGCAAGAGGAGAGAGACAGAATTTTGTAAGGAAAGGAGGCCTAGGGATTTTAAATATAAGAGTTATATTATTTGTACTCACTATATATGATATACTCGTCGATTCACGTCCTACCCACTATTGGATGTGATACTACCCACTATTGGATGTGATGTGGACCTATTCAAGTGGAATCTATATTCAATTTAATAGTGGATGAGATGTGAGTCAACATGGTATCTTATGTATAGTAAGTACAAATAATATTTTTCTAAATATAAGGGGAATTGAGAAAACACGTGGTTTAGTGATAAACAACTTTAGTTTGATTTAAATTTTGGTAGAATTGATTTTGAAATAAGTGATATTAAAAAAATTAAATTTAAAAGAATTTATTTATATTTAAAAATGATATAAAAAATAAATTTAGAAAATTTGATATGAGATAAAAAAAATTAATTTTCAGGATTTTATCAAAAAAATATTGAAAATTGGAAGTTATAGTTTTTAGAATTTTCATCACAAAATTAAATCTAAATAACTAAAAATAAAATCTAAAAATTAAAAATTTAAATAAAATAAACCAAAATATTTTTAAGTTTCCTTAAAACCAGCTTTTGTGAAGGTAACCTACTTTTTCAAAAACAAAATAACAAATTTTAGGGTTTGTTTGGTTTAAGTTTTTAGTTTTTATTTTTTAATTTTTTAAAATTTATAAAAAAAACTAAAAATCCTAAAAACTATAAATTTTAATTTTTAAAATTTTTAATTATTTTATCATAAATTCTGAAAATAAAAATTAAAAATTCAAACGAAGTCATAAACTCTTTCAATTTTTATTTTAAGTCAAATTTTTTCACTGCAACGTGATTACAGTGGCAAACCAAACAACCAGTGCTTCAACTCAAGGCTAGGCCGACAGACAGGCAGTCAGCAATTACGTAAAGGCGTAAAGCTGCAGCATTGTACTTTTTCGAAGCAAACAAACCAACTTTAGGTGAAAAAGATACCAACACATTCAACCACCACAAATATAATATTTGAAATAAAACCAAATTTTCTATAATTAATTAAGCCCGCAAAAGAAGAAAAATAAAATAAAAAACATCAAACTATTTTCTTCCTCGGAATTCCGATACACCAAAGGTCAAACCTTCCGTTAGCAGCCGTTATTACCACCGCCGCCGACAGTCATAACTAGGCGTCGGCGGCCTCAGGAGCGACGGCGTTCAAATCAAAACCCTCATTGACTGCTACCTCCTGCCCGTCATTCTTCTTAACGTTAGTGCCGTCAGGCTCGCGGCGGTCTCCGCCACCGTCGACGTCTTCGGCGTGGTCGTCCACCGTGAAGTCCGCCTGCTCGAGCACCTCCTTCCACTCCTTGCCACCCTTCCCTTTCAGGTCGAAGTAGTCGACGGCCACCTTCATCCTCCTCAGTATCGCGAAGAACTCCTCCACCTCCTCCTCTGTCGGCACCGCCGTGGGGTCACCGAAGCCACTTCCGCCGGCGGCAGCGTCCTCTTCTACCGTCTTCAACTTCTTGAGCGCGTTCCCTTCCCCTTCCCCCTCGAGCTCCATGTCCCCTGTGGCGACCCTCTTCTTCTTCCTCCTCTTGTCAACTGGTTCCATGAGAGGGAGAGAGGTGAATCAGATCCAGCAGAAGAAGAAGGGGCGAGGAATATATATGGATTTGCGGAGTGATGCCATTGCTTGCTTCCTCTCTTTAATTTGGGTTGTGAAATACTAAGATTGATTAGTTCCAATATTCCCCCCAGATTTTATTTAACTAGCTTTTAGAAAAAATGCTACAGATTTGTACTACTTTTGTTTGGGAATTTGCTATTTTGCTTTTGCATGCGTACTAGCTATGGGATTGATTGGAAAGGGAGGGGAGAATATATACACTAGTAGTTGGGGGATGCGTGGACGCAATGTATTCCACGAAGAAGTCTTGACTTTGGACTCGAGTCAATATTATAGTTGTTTTGGGTACATGAGTCATATTATAATTAAAAGTAAAATATTACTTTTTCCATTGAGAGATGGTTTTAATTATATTTTTCTTCCCTTTATTTTTTAATTATACACTCCCCTCCCCTCTATTTATAAATCATACATTTCTCTCTTCTCTACTTCTAAAATATACACTCTATTCCTCTAAAAAAAAAAGAGAAATACTACACTTTAAATTTTTAATATTTTTTATTTTTTATTTTTTATATACTTATTGTTTTAATTTTGATGAAGTTTCTTTTACAAATTGAAATATATGTACATATAATAATACAAAATATATTTATACATGCATTCAATTCAATTTTTAAAATTTTAATATATTAGAAAAATAAATTATAGATAATAAAAATAATTTATAATAATTAATTTTAAAAATAAAAACTTAATATTCTTCAGGTATTTATTTTTAATATTAATATATGTATAAAATATTAAAAATATTTATTAATTTTATATATAAAGATAAATCATGGAAAGCATAAAAGAAATTTTTTTTGACGTTACAGTAAAATTGCATATATTAATATTGTACCTCAATAGTTAAAAAATATCTAATTTTATGTCTAAAAATAATTATTACAAATTATTGTTAATATTAATTATTTTTACTTATACTTGTTTATTTTATTAATATAAATAATAATTTAAAATTATCATATATAACTCAATATTTATATTATTATAAATCACTTATATTTTATTTTATTAAAAATTTTGTATGTACAAGTTAATAGAGGATATTTTATTTAAAAAACAATACAATAAGCATGAGAAAATAAAGAATTAATATAAAAATTGAAAATGGATTAATTAAAGTGTAACTTACCTTGAATTTATAGGGGAGGGTAGTGTACGTTTTTAAAATAGAGAGAAGGAGAGTTTAGGGTTTGATAATCATATCTTTTAAGAAGTGAAATTTGATTATATTATTAAATATATGGGGGAGGAAAGTGCATGTTTTGAAAATAAAAGAGAGGGGAATGTAATAAAGTCTTCTTTCAAGGGAGAGGATTATAATTTACTCTATAATTTTATTTTTGGTGAATAATTTACTCTATAATTAACCTTGTACCTTTTTATTTAACTTACTAACAACCAAGTGCTGTAGGTATAAAAACAAATTTCCGAAAATTACGTTCATTTTTAGCAGCTATGATTGTGGCATAGCAAAGCCAAAGTTAATTTCATAATAAGTAAATGAATTTTGTTAACAGATATTCTAAAGATATTGATTGAGGAATAAAAATCGAAAATTTTAATTGAAATAACGAAACCTTTATTTTTTAACAAATTTGAAAATAAAAAATAATTAAACCTTTATTCACAAACATTGTAAAATAATTTTATAAATAAGTATTTACTATGATAATCATTCACTACAATTTAGTAACTTTTAAATTTTTATTGATTTATAATATAAAATTAATTTATATTGTTATTGTATAAAAATATATTTTTTAACCTTTTAATTAATATTCTATGATGCCCTGCTGCTCATTCACAAAACTTAAGGATGTTATGTGACTTCCGGTAGACGGAGTTGAGCCGTTGGATTGGAGGGTAGGGAATAAAGATGAAGGGTGACCTGAAGGAGTGACGTAAGCTGGCGTCAGAGCGATTGCGTAACGCGAATGCAATATCATACGACCGTCTTTTGGACCTTCGGGTAATGAAAAGAAAAAGTTACCGTATCGTGATAGGGGGTATCAACCTCTCTCACTTTAAAATTTCACGAGATTTTGTTACGTCCTTGGTTTTTGTTTTTGTTAAATTAAAATTTCAATTTAATCCCTCATAAATATAGTATAGACAAATTAATTCTTCATATTTAAAAAATTTTATTATGATCTCTTAAATTTTATAAATAGGTATAAGTTAATCCCTCTGTCAAATTATCGTCTAAACCATTAACAAAAAATATCCACATGTCATATTAACTTACTTATGTGTATTATTAATTTTCACAATCAGTTCTAACTTGTCTCACTCCTCTAAAAGGGGTCCTTCAGACCTTCTTCTTCATCTTCTTTCTCGTCATACCTCTTTGTTCAGACGAAATATTTTAACTTTAAATTATTTTTTATTTGGAAAATAGATATTTCTAAAGTTCTTATCTTTCTTTTGTTCTCATAAAAAAGATTTATTGAAGTTCTTGTATTTCTCCTCCTAAAAGACATGGGAAGTACATTAGTCTCTCTCTGAATGCTGGTCATGAAACAAGTTAGCACACATTATAAAAATTAATAGTACACGTAAGCAAATTGACAAGACATATAAATATTTTCGTTAACAACTCATTTATTGGGGGGATTAACTTGTCTCAACTTTAGGAAATTGAGGGACCATGATAGCTCATTTTAAATGTGAGTGACTAGAGGTATTATTATTATTTTTCAATATTTTTGTCATGTCATCTTTTATTATTTGCTCCACTTCTTTTAAAATATCTATTCACTTTCAAGCAATTTTATATTTTATAATATTTATCAATTTTTATTTCAATAAAACATTAATTTTTTTCTTCCAATACTACCCCAAATTAATTTCATATTTTCAAATTATTTTATTTAATATTAGTATTGAACATTATGTCATGTTAATTAATATATAGGGATATATTAGTCTATTTATTATGTTTTATTCCATTATCAATATTATTTATCATATTCTTTTAATATGTGTTCTGAATTGATAAATATTTTGAAAGAGTGGATACTTTTTTTGTCACATATTATATTTGAATCCCACTATTTAAATAAATAAAAATAGATTATATATTAAATTAATGTGAAATTTTATCATAAGAGATTTTATTTGTAATAAAATTAATAAAATTTATAATTAAATGAGTATATAAAGTACTCATATTAAACTCAATAATACTATTTTAACACGTCATTTTTTTTAATATCGAAACATCTTATATATAAAATACATAAATCTCACAATTTTTTTTTCTCAATTTATTCTAATTTTCTCATTTCTCTCACATGCGTGTTATACCGTATGGGGGTCATTTTCCTATTAAACTTGTGAATGAAAATTGCAGGTCCAGTCCCACGCAATAAACACACGCGTAGTTAATGCTTCTTGTTTTTGGTTCCTTCCTTGGAGTATTGGCTGACCACTTGTCCTGCAAAGGCTTACGTCAGGCCTATAATAAGACTACGAGGATGCCTTCACTGATTGCGTTGAGACTTGAGACCTCTGTGTTCCAAATTGCTTGTTACTGCAAACCCACGCCCTTCAAAATGAATATGGTATTGACTCTTCTTATTTCAACATTAAGCTTTGAGGATTTTTTTTTGCAACGACTTCATTATGTCTATTATCACCTTCATATCTCTATTTTTTTTTAGAGTTTTACCGCAATGCCCTTCTTCTTTTTTATTATACGAATAGTTAACATAAACTAGTTATTAGTCATTATAAAATGATAAGTTATTGTTATTGATTTAATTAATTATAAATTTAATATTTATTTCATTTTTTTATTTTTAGATAGTTTGTAGCTATTACAAGTATTGATAATTAATTTATTTGGTATACTCATTTAAATGTAAATATTATTTTTATCTTTTATTCAATAATTACTTAAATAATATAATATTGAGTATTTTAAAAATGAATAAGAATAGTGATATAGTACTAAATCGTGGTATATATACGTACAAGTACATGTCTCACATCGTAACATTCAACGTTTTTATAGTTAACATTTTTAACTAAATAAATAATACCATAGTTCATTACTATTGACTAATAATGTTTACTGTTTTTTTATTGTTATCCTTGTTCTTAAAAAGTATTAAGATAATTTGATATGTTAAATTAATTTCTTACCCACATGATAATTTTAAAAGGTTAATTTTTAATCCATAATTGAATAGTATAAAGACTATATTATTTACTTTGTATTAAATAAATTTGCATACTTATAAATAAATTTAAACAATAGAAAACCATGAATGGACACTCATTATATTTGTCAGTCAATGCAGTATTCGATGATGATACACAGCAATTACACATGCACCTATTTCAATGCATAAAATTATTTTCCAATTTTTATTACTAAATACGTCTAAAAAATAACGGTACAAATTAAGTGAGCGATGATAAATTCTAATATCATATATTTATTTAATACTTTTAAAAATTATATAAACACTGGATAATCAAATACTATATGTTTTATATTGTGATTTAGTAATTTCTTTTTATTATTATTGATTTTAATTTTTTTCTGAAATATTTACTACTATGTTGTTTAGATATATATTATTTTAAGGAATTTTCAAACAAAATAATTCAATAAACATAAGTTAATTATAATAAACATGCTAATTTTAAATACTTATAATGTACAGTGATTATATGTAAGAATGAAATATACAAATATCACTGCATCAAAAGTATGTTTCGCAACAGTTCATTTCAAGTTTTGCAGTGGTTTTAACTATTCTATTAACCTTTTGCGATGATTTGGTAACCGCCACTATCCTGAGCATTGCCTGTCATCTTATGACGATTTTGGTGGCGGTTAAACAGCCGCAAATAACTTTTTTAAAAGAACTAATTTAAAATTTAGCGGTGGTTTTAAGTGCTCCTTTTTTCACTTTATTTCGCGGCAGTTTTAACCACCACGATTTTTATTTATAAAAACTTCCTAGAGTACTCACGACGGTTTGTGAAACTGTAACATCCCCTGTTGCTTTATGGATTGACGACTGTCCCCACAAATCAACACGGGTCTTTTCAGCATGCTTTGTCCTCACTCACATGCTTCCTGGGAAAACTTCCCAGGAGGTCACCCATCCCAAAATTACCCCAAGTCAAGCACGCTTAACTGTGGAGTTCTTTCAGTTTAGACTACCGAAAAGAAGATGCATCTTGTTGATATAGGTAGTACAAATCAATTCATATAAGCCCTCCTCAACTGTATAGTCCCATACCTATACAATCTTAGGATCCCTCTCATTCGGGTGTGTAATCGGTTCATTCATGTACCCCTTCGCTTAGAGGACCTTGCGAGGAGCCGCTCCTTGTCCGTGCCCTCTTTGCACCGGCGATCACTCCTCGTCCTCGGGCGTTACATGCCCACCAGCTTCCTGGTTAGTCGAACCACACCGTCTTGGGAGAGGTGCAGGCTCGATACCATTTGTAACATCCTCCGCTTTATGGATTGATTGTCACAAATCAACACGGATCTTTTCAGCATGCTTTGTCCTCACTCACATGCTTCCTGGGAAAACTTCCCAGGAGGTCACCCATCCCAAAATTACCCCAAGTCAAGCACGCTTAACTGTGGAGTTCTTTCAGTTTAGACTACCGAAAAGAAGATGCATCTTGTTGATATAGGTAGTACAAATCAATTCATATAAGCCCTCCTCAACTGTATAGTCCCATACCTATACAATCTTAGGATCCCTCTCATTCGGGTGTGTAATCGGTTCATTCATGTACCCCTCCGCTTAGAGGACCTTGCGAGGAGCCGCTCCTTGTCCGTGCCCTCTTTGCACCGGCGATCACTCCTCGTCCTCGTCCCCGGGCGTTACAGAAACCGCCGCAATTGACTGACATTATGCTAAACCAATGTTGTGGCAATTTGGAATCTCCACAATAATATATGTATATATATATTGAATTCCTGCTACTATACCAATACATATCTTGTTTAAAAAAGTTTTAATCTCAGTAACATTTTCAAACTATTTCTCTTGTGTAATCTTTCTTTGAATCCATTTATTTATAACTAAAAATCAAATTATTAATGTACCTAGAAAAAATTCAAACAAATTAAGTACAAACCAATGCATAAAACGCAAGTCTATCTTGCTAAAGATACTAAGTAAACATAAATCCTTAGTATCAAAAAAATATTTTAAACATCTGCAAACTTATAATCTAAAGAAAAAAAAAAACTAAGGATTAGAAAATGATGATGATCCTTCATTTTGGGGTTCATGACTAGCCTCCCAAGAGCACCTCGCTTCCAATGATGAGCCTAAGTTTGTTGCTTGAAAATCAAAAGAAGCTCAATATTGGACCCATGATCCACAATCTTTAACTTAACATATGTCACTAAGAATATAAGAATACCCACAAACATGACATGCAAATATGATATCAGTTAGAAAACAAATGTAAATAAACATGCCAAACGATCTTCACTAATTAAGTGAAAATGCAAATAAAATTTGATACACCCCCTATTCAACCATTGATTTGGCATAGAATTCCGCTCATGCTTACAAGAAACACACCAAAGGTTACATCTTGAGCAACAGCTTGCCATGTAAGTTTCACTATACAAAATCCCCTTACCATTGTCCCTAGCAGTGTCCTCATGTCATTTATGATTTTCAACATCTTTCACCGGTGCTTGTGATTTCTTTCCTTGAAGCTGTTAAAAACAATAAATACTAAAATTTTACATTTATTTCCAATGCAAGGCAAAATATCATATTGCAAATGAGATCTAAGCAAGTCAATTGACATTGACATTTTCAAGATGAAGAATTATATGATATGGTATTCTTATAAATGTTTGGCCAGTTCCTTTATTATAATAAAATAACAACTACAAGAAAAATAATAAAATACAAGGTATAAGACAATATCACCCAAGGTATATGTAAAAACTGACCTGTCCAAGAATATCAAGTTGCATTGACTGAGGCAAAGCAGCTAAAATAGCTAAATCTACATCAGCATGGCTTGAAAGCTGACAGAAGCAGAAATACAAAATACAGATGAACCAAAAATTTGTAAAGGATAGATAAATTCAGGAAGAGTATTATGATGCCTCAAGTACAATAGTATTATGATCCCATCATGACTTTATTTTTACTTTAAGAAAGTATAATATAAGCAGCAATCAAGAAACAACTCATATGATTTTGATGGCTACTTGTAATCATTCCATCTTTTGCAAACTTTACCAGTATCATCTCTTCATCTGTGTCGTAGTTATCCTTTGAAGTATTATTTATAGTAGATGCCACTTCTTTCTTGGTTAGTATGCTATTCTTCTCTGCAGCTATAGATGCTGCCAACCTAAATTAAGTCATCCAAACATAACAAAGTTAACAATCAAATTAAAGATTGTCAATATATACATATTATGAAACTAGGATACTCCATGGCCTTGAGGTCCCTCCATTTGAGATAAATATTTGTGGATTACATTTCATAAGCTCCTCCTGGTTGTAACTTCTCGATCTTTTTCCTCGCAATGAGCTTCTTTCTTCTGTAGCTGCAAATTTAGCTGTAGACCTAAATAAATAGCCAACGAATTAATATGACAAACATTTTGATCTTGTGAAAGACAAAGGTAGATACCTCATGGCAACATTGATCTCTTTGGCATCAATAGTACGAGAGCTATCAGTGTCAAACAATTCAAAAGCTTTCTTAATCTCCTGCTTTTTCTGCTGGGTCAAATGATGACGCCCTTTTGGTTTATTGTACCTCCTGGATACCCCTCTGTATAGAGATGACTGACAAGGAAATGAAAGGAAAATGCATACCAACAAGGAGTTAGTGATTGTTTCAATTAGATTAAAACAAGACGGGAACCACGATCAATTGGATTAGGTTGTGAATTCATAGATTAGAGAAGAGAACCTTCGGTCCTAAGTGGGTAAGGTTTAGTCAAGTATTGAATGAATCAACAACAAGTTATCAAATTGAAAAAGGTGGTGATCAGCTACTAACAAAATTGAAAATTGAAAAATAATAATAATAATAATAAAAATGCTGAGAGATGGAAAGATTCATTCATTGAGAGGAATCAGTAACACATATGAAAGGGAGGCGAGAGGGGGAACGCACCATGTTTGTGTGAGCTAACACTAACACCAACAACAACACAATGGGAACACCACAAGGTCTGAGTATCTTCCTTTGCTTTGCTTGCCTTCAAACTCAAAATCTTAATCCCTACGAATTTCGATGATAATATACCTAGAAAGTTGGGAAGGGTTCATAGATTAGGAAAAAGGGAAAATGCATTGAGAGGTGGAATTGGAGTTATTAGGAAAAAAGGGAAAATGGTTCATGGAAGGAGAAACTTACAAGTAGAAGAGTTAATGGGAGTAAAATCGGAGAATTAGGGTAGCTTCCTGTCACGACCAGATTTGGGAGCGTGACCGGCACGTGAGGAATCCCATCCCCACGTAAGCCTTTTGGGTGACGTATCTCTCTATATGCATAAAATAGTATAATATCATACTTAAAATGAAATTTTCTTGCAAATCTATATCATTTGCTCTAATTAAAATATAATATTCAAATCCAAAAAAAAAACTGAAGTATTCACATATATAAACCTAAAACATTTTTTTGTCATGCTTTAAAATCTAAGATTTGAAGACTGAGTCATAAACTCACTTTCATTAACTTTCACATAAATCTCTAATCATAGCCCATATTTTAAAATATATTATAGAGCTCTAAAACGTATAGGAAAAATACATAATCTCTTAAATTATCAATAACATCTCAAAATACATGCGTGACTTAGATCCTGCTTGCAAAACTACTGGAGCACTCTAAACTAATAGAAATCCTAAACTAAGCCTTACAACAATGCAAAGCTTACCAAGGGATAACTGCAGCTACTGGACCGGTGGCTAAATGACGTCTGTACCTGCAACTATGAGAGGAAGGGAGAGGGATGAGTCAACGGACTCAGTGAGTGAGCTCTCACTCATCACCCACATGGGACAACCAAGAATATACATAATATAATATACATGCAGCAATAATGATTCATTTCATATTTAAATACATAGCTAGCTCTAGGAAAACACTTTTCATTTCATGTATTTATAAATAACATTTCTAACTCAAAATCAAGCATGAAATCATTTTAAGCCGAGGGAGTGTGACAAAGCGTCAGGAAACGATATCTTTGAATATAATAAATATATCACAACAATAAAAGCTATAAAATTTTAAACTATGAAGTGAGACTCTGTCCCTGGCGAATCGTGAGCTCTCTGAATCAGAATAGTCCCTCTCGGACAAGCTGTGGGCACCTAACTAGGTCCCATTTTAGAATTTCTTTGAAGTAAAGCTGTCCTCTAGCGGACAACTTGGTACCAAGGTTAACGATCTCTTCACAGTAGTTAACTAACATGCATTTCCTTATCTCTCTAGCTAAACTAGTTTGACAAAAAGAAAGCTATAGTTAAAAAGTGGGTACTCGTCCCTGTGAAGCAGAGCCCCTAATTTTTAGTACTCTAAGAGTTCTGAACTCATATAACTCTAACAATCTAACTTTAGCATAACTGTGGATATGAAAATCGAGCCCAAGGGTTCACCACTTGAAGGCATTCCGATTTCAAGCCCACAGAATATGTATCTGGCAGTTGCTAAAAATCATACTGAATTCTGTACCTCTTGGTACCATAAAACTAAATTTTTAAATTCATATCTTTACTAACATATTTCTCTATATAGATGATAATACTAAAATCATAATCCAAATGCTGGAGTTTTTAACCATAATACTCTCAAATCAAATAACAAAATTTATTCCAAGCTAGATCACACTCTTGTTCACTTTTTCTTTTAATATATATTTCAATTGAATACTCTAAAACCATATTCATAAATCTCAAGTTATGAAACTAAATCAGGCTCTAAAATCATATAACATATCTGATGAAATAATAATTTATAAATCATATATTCCTGCGATAAAACTCTTAGAGTTGCATATAAAACATTTCCATACACATACAATCCAATTTATGGTCCCATGGTTTTCTAAAATTATATTTTTCATGCCATTATCATAACACCATAGTTTCGCTATTTCAACATAACGGTTAAAATCATAATCTCATGTCTACTTTCATATTTAATAATCATAATGCAAGGAAAATAATCATAATGGGGAAAACTAAGACAATGAATTCAAACCCACTCACCTGGAGGGGGAGGAAAAAGTGGCGTCAACTCAGCGAGCTCAGGGAGCCGGGAGGGCACCAACGTCAACTATTATAATTATAAAAACTCTAGATTAAACTCCAACAATCTCTAAATAACTCTAATCTAGCTCTAACAATATTGGGGGAGTACCCCCATTTGACAACAATGAGAGAAAACAACAACCTAAACCATAGAATATAAAAGGAATGAGACAAAGAGACCAAAATCTATCAAGAAACACATACCTTGATGATTTAGGGGAGCAAAACTTGAGTGGGATTTGAGAAAAAGAGAGAAATGGGAGGAGGAGGGTTTCTGGTTCGTCAAACTGAGAGAGGAAGGAGGCTGATGGCCTTTTAAAGGTCAAGAAATGAAACGGCGTCGTTTTTGTACTAATTGGGCTCTTGGGGGACCGCTATAGTGGTATATGACCGCTATAGCGGTCAAGCCACATCTCGACCGCGTCCGCTTGTACTCTACTTGTGCACTTATGACCGCTATAGCGGTCTCCAGGACCAAAAACGTGATGCGATCAGGCGTGACTATATAGCGGTGCGATAAACATATATCAAACAGAATTTGTCTTTGTCTTAACAATAACTTACTCATATACTCACTTACTTATTTCCATCTCATTATTCTAAGTTAAATCATTTATTAACTTCCTATTAACTTTAAAACATAAATGTAAATAAGAAAATACCCCCCATTTGGATTCAAATAAAATATCTAAAAATTCAAAACCCTAACCAATCAAAATCTCATTTTTGAGTTCTAGTTCAAATTTTGGAATTCCGACGATTTTCTAAACTTGGGGACTAAAAACGAAATATTTAGAGGGTTCCAAAAACTCATTAAAAAATCACTCTTCAACTTGTTTTTCTCTAGGGAACAATTATCGGGACATTTGATCCAAGAATATAACTCTAACGTATAGCCCTCCAAGGAGGTGTAGGGCTCCTGACTTAGCAAAACCCGGACCGACTTGCAGTGGGTCCCAGGGGACCTTGAGGTCATGTGAAACTCGTCTACTGACACGTGTACCCCAGGTATTACACTTCCAGTAACTCCAGAGCCAACTGCGCCAACAGAGAAGGCAGCTTCAATTTGAAAGGGTACAATAGGTTCGATGCTCAGGTTTGTGGTGCTCAGGGTGACGTTGGCACCTATTGTGAGGATCCTAAGGATTTGGATGAGTATAGGGAGTGGAAAATAGGGTTTTCATTGGAAGGGAAGGATGAGGAAACGGAGGGGCTTTTGAAAGAGAATGAGGCTATGGAGAGTGTTAACGAGAGGTTTTTCCGAATAGTGTTGATCGTGAGAGTTTCTCGTTTGGGTACTACAAGATGAAGAAAATTGAGGAAGTGATGACAGAGACCTTTTTCCCCATTTTCCCGCCAATCCTTCCCCAAATTTTTGTTTTTATATTTATTTTTAAAAAAAAAAAGGTGAAAACAAATAATTGCATTTAAATTTAACTGTTATGTTAAAAATTGAAAAGAAATCCAACTTGTTAACAAAAAAAACCACATTTTTAAAATGATAAATTTTAATATTTTATGAATTTGTAAGAAATCAAATTAACATATAGAAAAATTAATTATTTAATCATTTAAGTATTTTAGTAGTTTATTAAATATTACTCATTAATAGTATAACTAAATTTATTTTCAATATATATGATAATTTAATTAATTTTCTAAATAGAGACATATGAAACTAACTATTTTATTTATTTTAAATATAAAAGTGAAATTAGTTTAAAATATATTGATTATATTTATCATAATATTATGTGTAGAAAACAAATCATGAAAAGGGGAAAGGGATATATTGCGATGTCACAAAGGGGGCTATTTATGGCTGGTCGTTAGGTTGTAGAGAGGGTTGCTCACGCTAGTTGTGACGTCGTGGAGGCACTTCATTGTGAATGCTTCTTCATTGATTAAAGATTAAAGAGTGTTCAGCAAGCAGGTAGGACATTAGGACTTCACTCGGATTAATTAAATAATATTTTTCCCATATTTAAAAAAAAGGTAAAAATAAAAAATTATAATTTAAATTAAATTCTTATATGAAAAACAAAAATCCCAATTTGTCAGCAAAACTATATTAAGTTCCTTGTTACATATAGAATTATTTATAAAACATTATTTTGTATAAATCGTTTATCTTTTTATGATATATATAGCAAAATATAAGTAATTTAGTATCTTAAGTAAATGTTAATCATTACTCAATAATATTATTAAATGTAATTTTTCACATGTAATTATAGTTAAAAAAATTTTAAAAACTTTTCACCAAATATAAAAATTGGAATTGAACCATAAAATGTTAACACCCAATTTTTTACCAGGTCTAAAAAGTTCATTTCCCTATTTGGATTAAAAAAATAATTCTTTTATAGTCCATGATTCATAACCTATCTTAGTCCATTAGCTCAAAAACTAAAACAAACAAAAAAAAGAAAATAAATAGAAATAAAAAATTGAATCACATTTTTGTCAATCAAATCTTTTTAATTTTTTTTAGATAAAATCAAGAGAAAAAAATAAACTCTGAATTTTGCGTCGGTTTTATAACAATGCTAAATTCATATAAAACCATCGATAATTCTGCGGATTGTAACCGCTGCAAAAAGCATGTAATTGGTGGCGATTGAATAACTGCTGCAACAACTGCAAAGTATTTATTGGAGGTAGTTTTGACCATCGCGCAAATTGACAGCCGCAAAACATCTTTTTCGGTGTAGTGTATATTAAATGTTTTAAAATAATTAAATTAATTTTTAATTATTTAAACAATAATAACTATTGATTACTTTTTCTTTTTTTCTTTTTTCTTTTTGTAAAAAGAGCTAAAGAAGAAAAAACGAAAAGGCTAAGCAATGTCACGCTTCGGAAGCAATTCTAGATGAACATCAATCTGTTCCCAAGTATAAAGCTTGAAGTCACTAAAATCTAAAGCACCTTTCTTGGCCAAATAATCAGAACAGCCAGAGAGAAGGCATTTTGATGAAACTTCGTACAAATTAATATAGTAAGAGTGACAATAGATATGGAGGAGTGACAATATCTACTCCCTTTTTTTTGTTATAAATATTGATAAGAATAGGCTCAGAAACAAGATTAAAGATGATTTTTTTTGTAAATTGTCTCTTAACTTATATTGAGAGAAAATTATTGAAACTTTTAACACAAATTATATCATTAACAATCATTATGATTCAATTTAAAGAATAATGTGCTAAACTTCAATAAATTGTACTTCAATTTTTTTCACTAGGATATATATTATAATATTATTTATTCTTTGATATACTCCTTTACTTTGGGCCACTCCTATATAATTTTTCTATATCTGTTCCTGAATACGGCATTGGCCTATTGGTGTTTCATGGTGGCGTAGCCTTGTCCACTCAAGGTAGCTGGGTAAGTATAATCTAATTGGGAGAGGGTGTGTTTGTTTCATATTTAAATAAAAATATTATAAAATTTAGAATTTTTATATATGTTAAAAATTTGAATTTTTTTCCTTCAAAAACTATGTTTTTTAGCTTCTAAAAAAACTAAGAACAGTTGTTTTTATTTTGATTATGTTTTAAAAAATTATCCAAATATACTAAAAATGATTTTTTGGATAAAAAAATAATTTCAGAACTCCAACATCGCAAGCAAACGCACCCTTAATTGGGTTTTGGGAAAATATAAATTCAAGCCAATAAAAATTGATTGGTTTGATTTGTTCCAGATTCAAAAAAATTGTGACCAAATTTTTGGATTGGTTTGGATCCGATAATCGAGAAACCAGATTATTCGTTTTTAATATTTAATTCAATTAAAATGAAAAAAACATGAATTTTTTAAAAATATAATTTTTAAATATGCTAAAACTATATTAGTTTCAAATAAATATATAGCTCAATAATATCAATATATATAATAAAATAATGATTTATTAATCACATATATTATACATGGAAAAAAGATGAAAAAAATTATATGCAATATATGATTGAGTCAGGTCATCAAGTTTAAATTTATGAAATTCGATAATTAGATTGATTATTACCAATTTTGTTTGTTTTTAATTTATTGGATATAACACGATCTGCTTACACCCCTAGCAAAAAAGGGAGACATTGTGCCCTACAAAAAAAAAATATTTCTTCCATTTTAGTTGACCTCTAAAAAAACAAAAACACATATATTATGAAGAATAATAAACAGGTCTTAATAACGATACAAGATTATATACTTAAATGACCCTTTTCAGGTTCCATTATGATGTAATCAAGACATCACTTCATTAGTATATCACCCTGTATATCTCTTTTAAAATAATTGTCGTTTGAGCGTTGTAGGAACTAAGATAACCATTGAATGATCTTGATCTTTTACAAAATAAAATTAAATGACTAACGTATATATGTACTAACATTTTCTCTTCATCAACTCATTGTAACTGAAACTTGCTAATCGTCTCTTCAATAAATACACGTGTAAGATTAGTTTAAATTAACTAATGATGCATTAAAATACAACCACAATTCTTTTGAAACGAAATGAGTACTTCCATTAATTCAATTAATTAGATTAAAAATATTATTGGAAGAAAAGACTCATTCTATCTTGATATTAAAATTCAACAGATATTTTGAAATAATAAAAGTCAAAATTTTGACAAGTAAATTAAAAATAAAAAGAGTAATATTTTGTTAATACTACAATTCTGACAACATAATTAAAATTGGATCGATTTGTTAATTGTCAAGCTGAAGTAAAGCCATATGAGTATATGGCTTTCAAAGTGAACTCCGATAGCGTGGCATTTGCAAATGAGAACGCCTTTGGTGTGAGAATCATAATTCGGGACAACCTTCGAAGATTTGTAGCAACAAAGATGAATAAATTTGCAAGATCTAGTGACGCTTACAAGGTGGAGATTGCGGCGGCCCACGAGGGTTTACTATTGGCAAGAGAATTAGGGCTCAGAGCTCTGATACTTGAGGGAGATGCTATACTTTTATATTTTCTAAACCACACTATGTTCCTAGATGTTGTAATGTTATACTTGATAAATTAGCTAGTTTAGCAAAAGATAAAGGGAAAAAATGTGGATTAATCAAGCACCACATTGTATTTGTGATTTGTTCGCCTTTAAAGGTTGTGATTTTTAAAGTTCATATTTCATATATTAAAAAAATGTTTAAATATGTTTTTGACTTCTATAAATATAAATTATTTTTGTTTTAATCCCTCTAAAATTTTTATTTTAATTTTGGTTGCTCTTTTTTTTAATATTATATTTTTGTCTTTGCATTGTATATTTAGATTTATAAAAGTTAAGTAGTTTGGAATATATATTTAATCTTTAAAAATAATAAAAAAATTTGTTTTTTATTCTTATAAATCTTCTTCTGATTTTTATTACTATCGTCACTAAACAGTACAAATGAACGGTAATGACTAAAATCATGACATTAGAAAAACAAGGGACTAAAAATTAATATAAAAGTTTAGAGGTACTAAAATCAATAGAAAATTTTAGCGGAATCAAAACATATTTTTTAAAAAAGAACATATGCGTACGGTGAGTCGGCCCGCCTTTAATTCAAAAACCATGGAATCATGTACTAATATTGATTCTTTCAATACAATGCATGAAATTAAAAAGCACTTGCTCTATGTACCAGAAAGATATTGGCACCTGTTATCGTTGCAGAAGTTGATGGCAGGTAAGTTCTGAAGTGACAGGCACATGAAGTGGGTTGTTTAGGGGAAAAAAAATAGAAAAAAGTTTAATTTATATTGATTGATAATATAGTATAGTTAATAAATAAAATTTAACCAAAATAATAAACTATACAAGTAATTACCATTATAATAACCTATCACAATTTCTCACTTTATTAAAATTTTATTAAATGACGATGTAAAATTATTTTATGCGATCATACTTAGAAATTAAATTCAAAAGGGAAAAAATAATTTTTTTTGACAAATTTTGACAACTTATATTAATTGAATACGAGGTTATATATTCTAGTAAAAATATAGAGTTCCAATAAAATTGATCACTATTTCTTATAAATTTACCCAAAAATTAAAATTAATTAAAAATGGGGAATGCCACGTATAGTGGTGAAGTCAACCAATATTTTTTTAAAAAAATAAAGAAATCTGTCATGACCTTTGATGGAATGTAAAAAATAATTTTAATAAAAGTATGAAACTCGTCATCCACGATGATGGTGGGTTGCCACGGGTGCCGCAAACAATTTTTGCAAGGCCAGTTTTCAATTAATAATTTTTAGAAACAAAACTCCCTACAGCTAGTGATGAGATATCTAAAAATCCTATATTTTTATAAGTACTCACAAATTTTTATATTATGATTTGTGGTACATATTTAACAAAAATATCATATAAAAATTATTTTCCAACAAAAATTTAACATTCGACCTGTGACACCTATGATAATGAATATGGTCCATAATGGCAGTGAAATAAAGTTCTACATTTACTACAGCTCTGTAAGTAGTGACAATAGCTTGGGTATTTTTCTGTTTTTTGGGACAACAATGTATATGGACACAGGCATCATTATCGAGCGGACGGGAAACCAACAAATCATAACTCTGGTGTACGTGTTATTAATCAAACGTATTGTCAAATAGTAAATTTTTTTTTGGTGATTAAATAGTGAAAATTGTAAATTCATTAAACTTGTTGATATACCTCAAGGTTTATGATACGTGTAACATTTAAATATATATATTTTTTATTTTTATCTCAACCGTATATGTATTATGGCCTTTAACCCCACGCAAACGCAATTTAAATTTGGAATTACTTTCAAACCAACATAATTATATGGAAATCAATTGAGTACGACGTTAAAAGTGTCACAATTGTAATCGTAATTATATGATATAAACGATATTTCTTATTTAGGTGTCTATTTTTAAAAAAAGATGTTATCATGAACTATTTATTTAAAAATACAAAATTAGTAAATGCATCAATTATTAATCATTTGAAGATTTAAAATAAATATAGCCAAATAAAATATCCTCATAAATCACTTAATTAAAGGCTTAAAGATGAATATAGAGTTATTTAAATCATTTTTAATTACATTAACTTCTTAAATTTATAAAAAAAATACAATTCTAATTTATTTTCACATTTTTATTTTGCTTATTGACAAAATAAAAACTGCAAAAGAAGAAGAGTTATTTGACACAAACTATCAACTAGTTAATAAGAATTAGACAGGATTGTTAAAATGAGTTAAACTCGTCGAACAAATAGTTTACTTGCCGAAATTTGGTGGGCTAAGCAACCAAAATATTAACCAATTTAAATAAATTTTTTTAGACCGACTAATTCGGCTTGTTGAGTTAACAGATAAATTTTGTAATAACAATAAATATTTTCTTTTAATGTAATTTTAACATAAATTTTGTTTGCACAGTTATTTACTTACATATTATATCATTATTTCGGTTCTACTTTATCAATCTTAAAGTCCATATAATCGAGAATAAATGACTGTTTGATAATGTACGATACTTTATATAAATGATTTATTAAAACTAATTTTAAGTACGAATCTTAGTTTTTGTTCCTGTAGTTTATGATGGCATCAAGGAATCGGAGCTTAAAATGTATGTCAAAATGGAAATCCTATCATGTCATGTTGGCAAAAAAAAGAATAGATATTTTAAGCAGTACAGTTACTTCCAGCTGGGTGGGCTCCAAAATTCCACAGAGTCTAATTCTAGGGGCGGACATCGCACCATAGAATTGTGGGCTTTAATATTCAATTACATTGGCCCACGTAAAGCTTGATTTGACTAAAAGATGTCTCTATATCACCAATTTTCCACCACTAAGACGGGAACGGAAAAATCATGACAAAATGTGGAAAATTCTTGCAAGAGTAATGGTACTTGTATATTATTTTTTTTAATATTAACAAATACAAGAGTTTTCTTATATAAATATGTATACATTTATTTTTTCGTCATTATGCAAACGTTTCTTGATTTTTATTTATACTTACGTTCATGTATAAAGCCACATTTTTATTTTATATATCAATTTTTATATACTATTAATATAAAATTATTTGATATTATTATTTAATAGAAACTATATATTAGAATTGCCGTGTTATAATAAGATGTTACGAAGAAAAAAAAACTATGTTAATGATTTTTTATTTAATATTTGCTACGGTCATTTACTTTATATTTATGAATCATTTTAGTTATTAACTTTTAAAGAGCGTTTGTTTCTAAATTTGAAGTTATATTCACGGGAAGACATGCATGACATTCTTGGAAATATTATTTCCTGGAATCTTTAAAAATTTGTTTGGTTAACATTAAACATTCCTGATATTATTTGTTAAGATTCCCGAGAATAAATTCAAAACTTATTTATTTTATAATTTATATTCCTAAAAATATATGTCATAATTTTCAAAATAACCCTAACACATTAACTTCTAAAAAAAATATATATAAATTTAGAAATATTACTCGATCAATATAAAATTAATAATTAACTTTTTCAAATTTGTTCATCTCATCTAGGTGGAATAATTAAATAAAATGATAAAAAAATAATAATTATGCCAAATGAAAATTATACTTTCAAAGAAAATATTTTTCAATTAATATAAAATTAACAATCAATTTTTCAAATTTTACTCATCTCATCCAAATCTAATAATTAAATAAAATACTAAAAAACTAACAAGTATGTCAAATAAAAATTGCACTTAAAAAAACCATAAATTCAGAAATATTTGAGAGGAAAAAGTCAAATCATTGAGGGATAATTTAGTAATTGTACTTAATAATTATGATTCCCAAATTATGAGAATTTTTTCCCTACTATTCAACTTAGGAATGATATTTTACTAAATCATAGGAAATTTTTTTCATAGAATAATTAATACTTGAATTTTTTTTTTTTTTGTAAAACTTGTTACAAACATATAAAAATATATCATTCCAAACTACTTATTCCCAAGAATAATTAAATATACAAAAAAAAAACCTCGCAAGATAGGTCAAATTAGTTTTTGACATTACAAAATGGGAGCTATTTTAGTCTATCAGTCTATTTTATATATTATTTCATCAATTAAATAATGAAATGTAATGTGAAGTGATATTTTGACATACATTGAATTATTTAAAATATAATTAAGTTTAAAATGACTCATTTTTATATCTAAATTACATAAATAAATTATTTAAATCTCCTTTTCAATTAATCCATATATTCCTTTTATATACTAAAAGAGAGGCTGATTACATGTGTGTGTGCGTAATTGAGGTAGTGAGTGGCTACATTGTTTACATATTTATTTTTTATATATACACTTGAAAAAAAATTGAGACACACAAAACATATCGAAGGCAGTACTTTTTGCATAAAGTATAATTGTTAAAAAAAATAATTTTAAGATCTTTAAATTAAGATTTATTTTTTCAACAATAAAATATTAAGATAAATTACACTCATAAAATATGGGTATTTTTATAAATTTTATTGACACATGCTTTAAAAATATTTTAAAATTTAAATAACATTTATTAAATAATCAAAACTAAATATTTTTAATTTTTGAAATAATAATACTTTAAGGGCTTTTTGAAAAAACACTATCAGCATCTGAAGTCTACTAGGCCCAAACTAAAAATAGACACTCACAATTTTACTTGAAGAGAACAAGTATTAAATTTTGAATTAATAAAATGTTACTAGAAAAATGTAATTTGTACTCAAGTTTTGGATTCATCTAAAGTTCATTAAAAGAGAGATACATACAAAATCAATTGGATAAAATATAATACTACTCAAAGATTATCGACCCACTATTCCACAAGGTAAATAGAACTCTCGACATTTCTGGCGACGAGCTCATATTATAAGGACCCAGCCATTGATGAGGAGAACATGGGGCACATTCGAATCGACAGAAACCGAAGCCTCACCTATCTGTTTGTTTTCTCATTTTCATTGAATTTGGTCCGTTTCACACTTGTTCCCACTTTGAATAGTATTGACAATTGGCACCTGAAATGGATGAATGTGATATAAATAGGAGTTTTTTACGCATTTAAAATAAAAATAATACCATATTATATATATGTCCCGAGTGTAAAAGAATTACACATATTTCCTTTTTTGATATAATAGAAATCTAGTTAAACCGATTTTCGTTTGGAGCACCCATTTTCACAAACCGGAATAATACAAATCGAGTTCAACCGATTTGCATACTGCAACTTCACTGTTCAATTGCAGACAAGAAGGAAAATCGGTTTGAACCAATTAAGGCACCATTGCAACTGTGCTGTGTCAGAAAAACTACGCGCTAAGCTTCTTCAGAAAATTGGTTGGAACCGATTCCGGACCAACGCCACTATTGTTCGCAGATGCACAGTTTGAAATCGGTTGAAACCCATTTGTGACCATACATGGTGTCTCATAACCGGACAAAATGAAGTCTCATACATGGCGATATAATGCCTCAAATAATTGCATTTTTCAACGACCTACTTTAACCAGTACCCTATGGTGGGCCTCCTAAATTGTACCAAGAATTTTGATTTAATGTTTCAAGATAACAAACTTGAAATTGAAAGGCACATATTTTCTCAAATAAACTTGTCAAAAAATAATTTAAGTTAACATCGATCTTGACCAAAACATTCATAGTATGACCAATTAAAATATTCAAGTGCTTAATTAATTGATAATTTGATATATTATATTCTTGTGCTTGATCTTCCGGGAACTTCCAGAGTAAGAGCTGATGCAGTGACCAGCATGGTGTATGAGGCTGGTGCACGAATAAGGGACCCGGTATATGGTTGTGCAGGCGCAATCTGCCAGCTCCAAAAGCAAGTCAGTGAGCTTCAAGCACAGTTAGCAAAGGCACAAGCTGAGGTTGTAAACATGCAGTTCCAACAGGCCAATCTCGTGGCTCTAATTTGCATGCAAATGGGAGAGAACCCACAGGAATCATCACCACAATAATCAGTGGACAACTTCATCTCAAGCCCTCCTCACGGCACTGGCTATCAAAACAATAATCTCAACTTCTTTGAGGAGAACACTAGCCTAAACTCAATATGGGAGCCTCTTTGGACATGAAGAACGACAACAATAATCAGCAATAATTTAATTATATCATGTTAGACATTTAAAAAAAAAGTGTTCCGATGACAATCTCCTAAGGAGAAGTTGAAGGAATCAATTAGGATTAAGAACTAATAAATTATAAAAGTAGTTATGACTTAGTTTAGTTCTCTCTATGAGAAAGATTTTGGAGGAAGGAGTGTAAGACTTTGGATCCATTCTCTTTGCGCAAGTAGGCAAAGTAAATAGTTTTCACATCTTCCTTTAAAATGTATTAATTAAATGGATGATTTCAAATTGTGGTCACAAATCGGTTTCAACCGATTTCAAACTTTGTGCATCTGCGAACAACAGTGGCGTTGGTCCAGAATCGGTTCCAACCGATTTTCTGAAGAAGCTGAGCGCGCACAGTTTTTTTGACACAGCACAGTTGCAATGGTGTCTTAATCGATTCAAACCGATTTTCCTCCTTGTCTGCAATTGAACAGTGAAGTTGCAGTATGCAAATCGGTTGAACTCGATTTGTATTGTTCTGGTTTGCAAAAATGGGTGCTCCAAACGGAAATCGGTTTAACTCGATTTCTATTATATCAAAAACAAGATATACGTGTAATGATTTTACACTCGGGACATATATATAATATGATATTATTTTTATTTTAAATGCGTAAAAAACTCATATAAATAGACTATAAAAAGATAAGAAAAAAGGGGTTCTTTTATTTTTCGATAAACAAAAAGGAGGGTTCCTTTATTCAAATCAAAAGGTGTAACATGTTAATCTGCCCATCAAATTAAAGAGAAAAACATACTCATATGTTGCCTTTTGTATCGAAATAAATTATTGGCTTTTGTATCGAAATAAATTATAAAAAAAGATTATATACCAAAGTATATCACTTTAAACTTTATGTATGCATCTATACTCTTTTTTTATATTGGGAAAATCGGTTAACTATTAGTTGATTTTAAAATATAAAATTCCAAAGAAAGCGGTCTAGATTTGACTAATTTCTTATCATTATTTTTTCCACAAAAATCAGTTAAGTATTGGGTTCAGAAATCGATTAATAGTTGACCAATTTTAGACACTTTTTAGATACTATGAAATCACCGATTAGTTCACCAATTTCCAACCAATTTCATATTTCATACCACTGCTTTACATGTTTCATGTGTAATGATCAACTAATGGTTAGTTTGACTGTGTCAATGACAGGCCATGGCTCATGCAAGTTTGAGTTTATCCCTTGAAAAAAGATTGAAGTAAATTATTTTCAATAATGATTCCTACTAAATTTATAATTATACATCATGGTAATTACCTTGCTTACATTACCAAAATGCAACACGTTAAAAAAAAAAAAAGAACCATTACCAAAATGCAAACAACATCCAAATTACAAATGCAAACTTGATATTTTATGCTTTATAATGATCCTCCAATATTGTTAACTGACATCCTATATATGTTTTATTATGATTTTCTGAGATCATAATTTACTTCAATTTTTTTCATTTATAATTTAGATACCTTTTATCAAAAAGGTGAGACATAAGTTATTACTTAATCATGTTTTAACATATATTATTATAGGAAATGTCTACGATATTCCAATAAAGTTTATGAGTACCAGTATTATTTAGATAATTTGTAACTAAAAATTTATCACGTGTTCTACTAACTAAATTTATTAATATTTTAAACACTCATAATTAAATTACAATCCTTGAATTTTAAAGAGTATCGATACCCTTGAGATACCAAAATGAAAACCATTATTAAAAGTGTTTAACTCGCACAACAATTAATTTTAGGGCCCTATCTACAACACTATATAATATACAGCTATATTGTAATATTTCTCACATTTTTAAATAATTGTCTATTTTAAAAATTTAAATAATATCAATTATTTTTCTAATAATACCTATCATTTGAGAAAGAGAGTTATAGCGGAGGCAAAAAAAATCAAAATATTAAAAAAATAAGTGTAATTTAATAAATTATTTTGAATTTTTTAAATTTTAATATTTTTTAATTATTTTTAAAATTTTAATGAGTATTTAAAATTGAAATTTTATTCAAGAATGGATAGAGTAGTATATTTAGATTGTTTAGTTTCATCAATCAAATTACAACATGGGTAATGTAATATCAATCAAAATGGGTGAGCAAGGGCGGTGGGTGGGCGGGCGAGGGTGATAGTGTAATACCCCAATTACTTTGGTTAATTAATGGATAGTTAATCATTCATAATTAATTTAGCATCTCAGTAAAATTTGTTTTCCTTCTTGTGTTTCCTTTTGACATTTAAACTTCAAAACAGATTAATTAAATAATCTTTACTTGGAACTAGAGGTGTGTGAAAATAATATATATTTTTTTTATGGGTGTTTTATATTTATTCTAGTGATTTTGTTTGTGAAATTCCTAGGTTATCCTTATTTATATCTATATCTAACTGTCAAGCTACATTACATACAAATACCTTTAAAAAAAAAAAGAAACAAAATCCCAAATCCCATTTCTTCCCTCCCCTTCACGGTACACACACACACTTCTTTCTTTTCCTTCTTCCATTTCTTCATCTTCTTCCTTTCTTTCTCTCCATCTTCACCACCATCTCAACCTCATAAATCCTTCAATTCTTCACCAAATCCAACAAATAAATACACTTTTCCATAGCTCTTCCACCTAACAAACACAAATCCAGCATCAGTTTTTCAAGAAAAAGCTTCCTTCTACCTGTTCTAGAGCAGACAAAATTCGGGTAGAAAGGAAAGAAGGAGCTTTTGTTTCCTTACTTGGGAGATCAAACTTCAAGGAGTTTGTGGTTGTCTAGATCTTCAATAAAGATCATCTTTTGGGTAGGGGTTTATGTTTAAACTTGTTTATTTATGATTTTGTTAAGAAATCTTGAGTTTTGAAGAATGATTATGCATGTAAAATCAAAAGAAATTGTGTGTTGTTGTTGAAATTTTTCGGATTTATGCAGATAGCTCAGTTTTGTATGATTTAATTCACATAGATAGAGATAATATTTTGAGCTAAAAGTTTTATATGATGAAGCTAACATATGGAGGTATCTTCAGTATTTTTATTGAGGTATTTAGATGACGTTTTCTATTTTTAAAAATTCAGAAACCGTGAAGATTTCAGTTTCAGTATGAACAGTAATTTCTGAAGCACTGAATTTGTATAATTTGTTTACTATATCAAATGATCTAATTTCGTCTTGAAATTTTTATAGGATGTTGTGGACATCTTGAAGTTAAACCAGTAATTTTTGTATGAGTTAATATGATCATTTGCAGGGCAATAAAATTGGGAACTATGGTTGTTGGCTGTAAATAGGAGATTTCTGACCTCTGAATTTGTCTAATTATTTTAGCATAGTTAGAGAATAATTCTTGCTTTGAAATTTTTACAGGACCTTGTGGACACATTGAAGTGTCTTAGATAATTTTTATAGCCTCTGAATTCATTACTTGATATGCTAATAAATTTGTGTTACAAGGTGTGAAAAATGCATGAAAATTGAGTAAATGTATATGCCATGTGTTTGATAAAATTTCTAAATGAGAGTAAAGGTTGTTTTGGAGATGAGTTTCTACATGTTTGTTGGAAACAAAAAAAAGTGGAGTTTAGATGAGTTTTGGTTTATCATATAGTGACATTTTAGTCTTAGCATAATGAATGATTGGTTATTAATGCTTACTCATACCCGTTGAGTTGTTATGGTTATTTTCTTTTATCATCTTAGAGGAAAGGACTTTAGAATTCATTATTGAAACTTATGCTTGCATGGCTTATGAGAAAAAGAATAACTTTGAGGAAAAAGGAAAAAGAGGAAGAACTAAGCAAAAGGAAATTAGCATTATGACATAAAGATTAAAGGTGGGTTATGTAGAGCAAAGAGGAGTTCAACCTTGAATCGTTCTAAGGACCGATTGGCGGGTATTTACTTTCTTTATAGTGCACATAAGGGTTTCGATGTCGGTTCGTATTAAGGAACCGGGTGTCTACGATTAAGTATAAGCTTATAGCTTTTAAAGTATCTAACGAGAATTAATTGAGAGGAAAGAACGATTGAGATGAATAGGAGCAGGATAGAAATCTGAAAGTTATGAGGTAGATAAGACTAAATAAAAATATCTTAATTATGATGTATTTGATGTCTTATATCAGGATAGCCATTTATGTATGTTGTGACATTTAATGAATGAACCTAGTATAATTCTAGTGTAAGCATGTCTCTTTAATTATATTAATAAAGTTCCTTCATACATGCATATACTTATCATGCAAGACCATGCTAAAGACACCTCTACCTTGATAAAGATTGTTCTTGAAATTCTAAAATCGAACCTCATAATTGTATGTAAATGATTTCAAAAAGAAACCAAGGTAGACTAGAGATGATAATGATGTCATGTTAATTGCATATGATCCTCTGAGATTTCAATTGATTTCTCACCCCTCTTCTTTTTTTTTTATTCCATATCATCTCTAGATGGCGGGTAGATCACGATGCAAAGAGTTAGTTCTTTGAAGTATTGTTGTTTTTCTTTGAAGTATAGTTGCTTTGGTGTTACTTGGAGGCGTGCTATATTCTTGAATCTTAACTTTGTATTTGGATCATGAGATCTTTCTCCTTATATGTTTTGTATCTTGTGACTTGAGGTTATGACTTAGTATATTCTTAGTGGTTTGACCCATGTATGTTATTTATCTTTGATATTACATTACTATGTTATGTTATGGATTAAATAGCCTTGTGTGCCTTATAATGATGATATATGATATGTTGAAGTATTGTATTTTTGGAAAGTATGTTGAGCTATGAATATTTGGTTACCACATTTATGATTTTCTGTCTTGTAGGAGCATGGTATTTACGCCGTTATCATGCCGAATTTTCATTAGAATGCTTAGCAATATTTTATGTCAGAAGTTGAAAAGCTCACGAAATAGGACGTGATTCCTTGGTATTCATTTTTATGCAAACTCGAGCACATAGAAATGAGTACTAGGGAGTTACAGATAGGAAGAAAGAAACCCAGGAAAAAGGATATTTGAGAACCTTTCAATGACCGATTTCCTACACTAATCGTTGTGAGAGTAGAACAAATTGGTTGAAAATCGGTCAATTAGTGGGTGATTTCATTACATCTAAAATGTGTCAGAAATCGGTCAACTATTGGTTCGGGTGGAAATGAGACTAAGTTTCCATATATATGATCTACACATGCAAAATTAAAATTAAAGATACCATTGCTCCTCCACATTCTATTATTACTACTTGTGCAATACTAGCTACTTGATAATAAATTGACAAATAGAAGTTGAGCAAAAAAAAAAAGACGAATAGGAGAGTTCAAAATGAATTCACATCAACAGATAGAACAAAAAGAATTTGAGACATAGATAGAAAGAAGCACCACTTTTGTTACTCCTTCCATAGTTCAACCGCAAAATATGATCTTTCACGATAAGAAAATAATTTACGTCAAACTTTTTTCAAGGGATAAACCCGAACTTGTATGAGCCATGGCTTGTCATTGACACACGCAAAATAACCATTGGTTGATCATTACACATGAAACACGTAAAGCGATGGTATGAAATATGAAATTGGTTGGAAATCGGTGAACTAATGGGTGATGTCGTTGTATTTGAAAAGTGTCAGAAATCGGTTAATAGTTAACTAATTTCTGACACTTTTTAGATGACTTGGCTGATTTCTGTGAAAAAAATAATGATTAGAAATCGGTAAAGTCATGACCGCTTCCTTTGAGTTATTGTATTTTAAAATCAACTGATAGTTAACCGATTTCTTTAATATAAAAAAAGAGTGTAAATGCGTACATAAAATTTAAAATGTTACACCTTGGTATATAATTTTTTTTATAATTTATTTTGGTACAAAAGCCCTCGTATGTTGATACATTGCTTGCTCAAATCACTTTCGCGTATTGGCATTTCTCTATCAGTGCATTGCATCTGGAAAAAGGATGGCTTCCTAGTGGGCAAGGACAAATATATCTACAGTTAGAGGGAAGGGACGAACCAAAAAAAAAAAAAGGAAGAAGCGAATTCAATAGTATCAATCAATCAAGAAG
This sequence comes from Dalbergia cultrata, assembly GCA_031216105.1. NCBI lineage: Eukaryota > Viridiplantae > Streptophyta > Magnoliopsida > Fabales > Fabaceae > Dalbergia > Dalbergia cultrata. The sequence continues at coordinate 1,170,762 of CM062348.1, read as the reverse complement.
GAGAGGATCCAAAAAGTACAAATACAAACATGAAATTAAGAACGGTCTGCTACTGCTCAGCATTATTCGTAAGCAGCTTCAACGATATAATCTGTATAAAGGCTGCGGGAACACATTAAAATTATTAGAGTTGTTTTTTTTTTTTTTTACTATTTTTCATAAAATCTCGAAAACAGGCTATTCCGTAAGGGTGCCCAACGTTGCAAAAGATGTAGATATGAGGTGATTTAATGGACAGACATGTCCACCTTTGTGGTTTCTGTTTCATAAACTGTATCTAGGGCTAGTCAATTTAACCGGAAGGAAGAGGAAATTCGGCAAAGGACTACATGTGAGGATTTCTACGCTACGTTAAACAAATGCAAAATCAAACGACGACATAGTTAGTCACATATTTTAAAACTCATAAGGAAACCAACTTCTATAATCTGAAGGGCAGGTGTTTTATCATCCAAAGTGCATAGTTCATTAGGATTCTCTTGTTATATTATTTTATTAATATTATATACAGTTATTGTTCTTTTATTTCAAAAATCAAATATATTGAATAAGTGAAGTTGTATGTTGGTAGCTTACGTAAAGTAGTTTGCATTATATTTCCTTCCCTTTCATTATTTCATATATATGCCTATATATATTTATATTGCAACATGATATTTTGGCTTTGAAGATTATTGTGGTCAAAAGTAGCAGTTTTGAAAGCAAAAGATAAGGTGTGTCAGACTTCTTTACGTGTTGGTTTGATAAACCACGCTTTGTGAACGGTTTTGATCATATATGCTATATTTGCCACACGCTCATACTCGGTATTCAATTTTATTTTCGGAACGTTGTGTATCAGTTACTGACTTACTGTAAGTGAGAGTATGACACCGAAAATCAAGGGATAAGGAAGATCGTTTCCAAGGTTGAAGGGAGTGTTTTAGCGGAGTGAAATTTTTAAAGGCTCCCACGAAGTGTTTTAATATATATTGCTAAAAACCTGAGAAACAAAAATTATATTCAGTTTTAACTCTTCATCTCTTCATCTGCTATTCTTATTTTTTTACTTAAATTTTCTATAAGTATTTGGGTTAAATTAAGAGACAAATCTTGTTAGTTTTAGAAATCCTGACATACCGGAAGAGCCTGCTGTATCCTGGAGGAATTCTGATTACATTAAAATATTCTTTGAGCCCAGTACATTTGCACGTCTCAGGCTTTATTATTTTTAATTTATTTTTATCTGTGCAGGTGCAGTTCATTAACATCTCTAAGCTCCGCGTTGCCCGAGTTAGAAAGTTTCCACAGAATCTTTCCCAGTCATGAGACTGTGGCATTGCTCTGTTAATTGCACCGTGGAAAATTATAGCTCTTGGTTGTTCAAACTGTGTCGTAAATGAATCTCCTCACTTGAAATTAGAACCTAAGAAAAATGATCAAATAAACATTATAATAACAAGAAGGACTAAGTCCTGTTCCACTAACTTGGGGTTGCTGGGGGATAATAATTGTATTTACCATGCATTGAATGATGCATAAAATGACAAACTGATGATGAGGAGGGTGAACAATCACGACTGTTTAAAAAAAAAAAGAAGGTTTTTGGGGGCCAGGTCAACTACTTTCCATTGGCTTATTATCACATAAGTGTGTTACACACTTAAGGGCATGATCACTTTGCAGATAATACGGTATTTGTAATTTTGTGAACAACTCGAACAAATTGCGAAGAAGTAAGAACAATTTTTTAGCTTTATGGTGCCAGAAAACAATTGAATCGGATGACCAATATAAGTAATTAATAACTGAGCGGAAATTACGGTGAATCCTAAATAAAATGACTTGCTCGTTTATTCATCCAAAAATAATAGTAATTACACTTCATTTTGTCAACTTTTTTTTTATTTCTCATGATATCCACCCAGTGACGGATCTAGAGGGGTGCCAGCAGTGTGGTTGTTGTGGCCCTACAAAGAATTTTCACAAATTATATATATATCAAACCCTAAATTAAAATGAATATCTATATTAATATTATGTAATTATGTAAAAAGATATTATGGAAATGTTTTGTAATAAAATTATTGTGGTGGGATTAAAGTTTAGAAAAATTAGGTGCAAGTTAAATCATTGAGTCCTATGATGAATTGTTACAATGTGATAGTATGTTTTTTCCTGAAAAGAAAAAACAAAAAAAAAAAAACAAAAAGACTCTCCTCTAAGTCTCAAGTTAGACAAAGGGCAACAAAAATACCTTATTCAGTAATTGAAGTTTTGAAGAACTGAGATAATAACAGCTATAACATTATAAAAACAGTCTAGAACAACCAAGGCTATAAAAGAATATTTTTTTTAACCATAGTAATTAAAAAAATCTTTATTTTCTAAATTTTATAATTTTAGCCCCCTCATTAGTTAAATCTTGGATCCGTCCTAATATCATATCCAACACTCGAAACAATAACTAATAATAAAATGACATTTTGTCAAACTAAATTATGCAAAGTTTCTCGCTCTCTAATAACATTTAAATTTAAAAACACGAAAGTGAATGCGATTTCATATCTGTGGGCAATGAGATCCGCATAAAGAGCTAAGGGTGCGTGTGGCATGCTCTTTACTTTTATATTACTGGGAATGTCATTCCTGGGAATTCGACTCCCGGGAATGACACTATCAGGAATGACATTTTGATACCGTTTAGTAAATGGATTAAAATCTCAGGAATATTAAAAAAATGTCCAGGAATCAGTATTTATGTGTTTGGTTATCATTTATAATCCCCGAAATCTTATGTATTTTTCCCAAAATGCCCCTAAATTGTTTTAGTGTCAAAATTAATAATTTCAACAAAAATTTAATTATTTTAACTTGAAATTAGCAATTTTAACTCTAAAATTAACTATTCTAGTTATAAATTAATAATTTTAACTCAAAAATTTATTATTTAAACAAAAAATTTACTATTTTAACATAAAAATCAATAATTTTAACTTAAAAAAACACCTATTTTAACTAAAAATTAACAATTTTAACTACAAAATTAACTATTCAAATTTAAACTTAACAATTTTAACTCAAAAACTTACTATTTAAATTAAAAAGTCAATTGTTTTAGCACAAAAATTAACAATTTTAACTAAAAAAATAGCTATTTTTATTAAATATCAACACTTTTAACTACAAAATTAGTATTCAAATTAAAACTTAACAATTTTAACTCAATTTAACTATTTAACTAAAAATGAGCAATTTTATTAGTACTATCATGTTTCATGAACTATTTAACTAAATGCAATAGATATTAAGATCCTAATAAAACAGAATATTTTCTACAATCAAAGTCTCATGCACATATATTGGTCACTAACAAAAGAAAGTTATAAAATTATAATATTCATATGGTCTCATAACTCCTAGAAATAAACCAAAATACATAATTTGTGAAGAGTTTCCAATTGATTTTAAGTTTGAGCAAGTTGTTTGTTGTCTGTTGCCAATTGATTCTGAGCTTGAGTGAGTTGTCTCGTGATTTCTTCATATCCATTCAGTTTCTCTTCCAAAGTTTCTACAAGCTTGAACCCAAGAAATAGGGGAGTTGCAATCTGATACAAATATGACCACAATACACAAAAATCAAGCAATTAGATAAGTCTGCCAGTTTTTTTTCTGTTCTGAATTATAACTAAATGCATGTTCCAATAATGGATTTTAGTTAATTTTGCTTGAATTCAGGTTATAAAATAGCAGCACTTTTTTTAATAAGTTTCCAGGAAGGAAGTAGTGGTGTGGGAACCACATGGCAACACATGCATAGTTTCATATGCACAATGCCTCACAAACACAACAATAAAATGTGCTAGAAATCTAGTTTCACTTTACCAGCCCTCTCTGAACTCTATCAAGCTTGATGGCGATGAAAGTGCGCTCTAGCTGGGTATGGAAAAAGGAAAAAAAGAAGAAATGATTTGCAAATAACAATCAAATAAAGGAAGAAAGCAAGGATGTCAGAGTTGAAAATAGACATGCAGATACAGTTGGAGAAAATGTTAAGAATACCTCAGCAGCATTCACCTCCTGATCCTGGAGCAAGTAAGCTGCAACACATAGCAAAAGAAAAAATAAGCAGAAAAACAATAACATATGAATACTTGCTCAGAGGATGCACAATTGAGTTGTGTTACTATGAAAATGAGTTGCTATAGATTAGAAGCTCATCACTTAGTTATACAAGCCATCCATTTCAAGTTTAAATGATTAAAGCAATGCTTGATTAGAATGAAAATCAACACCTGAAGCACAACATCCAAATAGCTTACAATCAAAATCAACACCTGAAGCACAAAATCCATAATTTGGAACACAATTTTTTCAAATCAATTCACAGCTCTTCATAGTGAAAAACACTAAAATAAAAGAAAGACAACGAAACACTAAAATATAAAGCTATCCAGCACAAAAGCAACAGATGGCATTCAAAAATAGACCATGCACACAAATAGAAGACAATGGAAGTTTTGAAGCAAGTGATCAATTTTGAAGCAATGAACTCTTAATCCAGCAAGCATATATATATATATATATATATATATATATATATATATATCAGCAATATCAAGTCAGTATTTAGTATCATAAACTTGGTGTAATTTTATACTACAACTAGCAAAATTCATAAAGACATTGGAAATAAGAAAGATTACTCCTAGCTTATGCTGAAGTCAACCAGCCAAAGGAAGAATAGAAGCACACACAGAGTAGGAAATATTCTAGCTACTTGTTGTCAAATTCACTTATAGAGCAACTTTGTTCATAGGGCATATTTGAAGTTTTAACATCTAGCAAAGTAGGAGTCAGACCATTAAAGACTCATTGCTTATAAATTGAAAGTTTTCTATCTTACGTAGAGACCAAATGTATCCTACTTTCCTACATGATATTGAAAAATACAATCATTTAGATATAGATATAGACAATTTGATGCCCTGCTTTGGGTGTGTAAAGGGTTTAAGGCTCGAAGCTAACCAATTTCACAAGTGCCATTAAATTGGAATGCAGTGATTCACCATTCATTGCCCAATCATATCCATCTACGAGGAACAAACTACACCCACAATCCACATCTATTTCATCCATGTGACTGAGATTAAAATCAAAACATGCAAACTATAAGTCATAAAAAAACAAAATCGGCATATCTGTACTCAAGAAAGTTTGCAGCATTGAAGAGGTCTAAAGCATCAAAGCAATCTTTCATCACAGCTTGTAAGTCAAGTACCATATCCTTAGTTTGAATTCATGCATGTGTTTGCAGTGTTTATTATTATTTCCTTCTTAGTTTAAAAATTGAAACTAGACTTTGTTGTATGTTTAGATCAGAAATTTAGAATCCTATCATAAATAACATCGTCAAAAGGGAATTGGTGTCTAATCATTCAATTTGGTAAAACTTAACTATATAAATTGATGTTTTTATGCTTCTTGATTTCACTGTATATGCCTTGTTCATCAGTGCAGTAAGAACTCACAGAAGTAGACATGATTTTAACAGAAAGAACTCATGGAAATCATAAAGAAGCACAAACAAGAAAAAGTTTGCCAAGAGCCGCTTAAGACATCAATAGTAACAATCAATGGGGTTGGGAGCAAGAAAAACATACGATCCGGAACCTAATAGGAGAAGAATCTAATTGACAGGTTCACATAATCGAAGAACAGAGAAATCAAAGAAAAACCAGTAGGTTCACATAGCCAAGAAATCTAATCAACCTAATCGAAGAAAAATCAGAGAAGAATCCGAAGAAGAGAGATCGAAGAGGGGAGAGCGATCAGAACCCTAATCGGAAAAAAGAGGAACGAGAAAAACACTAGTGAAGCATACCTTCGATTCATTGTCGCGGAGGTGGCGGAAAGTCTTCGCGGTGGTGGCAGCAGGTCCTCACAGCGGTGATGGCGGCGGCTCGAGCTCCATGCGGTGGCGGCGACGGTGAGATCCGAGAGAGCAGTTGCAAAATCAGGGAACTCTCACGAAAATAGTTGAAAATGTGAGTTTATGGGAGGGGTAGTTTAGGAATTTCACTTTGACATATCATATTTCTTTTCCCAGGAATAAAACATTCCGACCTACGAGATGGGACAGAAAATGAGCTCTTTTTTATTTCCAGGAATCAAATTTGCCTGGGAATAATTTTTTAATCTGTCTACCAAACATGGGGATCTTATATTCCCATGCTAAAATTCCTGGGAGTGAACAAAAAACCCGGCTGCCACACGCACCCTAACAGAAATGCCAAGTCAACCTTTATATTTGCTTTTTCATCGTTAACGCCATTCTTAAGAACATCGTTTTATTCCTGGCAACTTTTGATAAATGCACTATCCTGAACAAAATTGATAATAATCAAGCACAAGCAAGATTCAACACAAAATTTTCATGGGACTAGTGAGTAATGAAATTGAATTGAAGCTGACCTGTCCCTGCCATTCCCTCTCTGTTTTTTTTTTGGTCAGGTCCCTACCACTCTTCAAACAATGAAGATTTGTTTCCCATGATATGTAAAATAACCCAGCCTCAACCCCATCCACTGATGGATGACTCACCTTCTACTCACGACTAGGGGTATCAAACGGGCGAGCAGGGTCCTTCTCAGACTATCCGTCAGTAGCAATAGTGTTCAGTTTGGTGAGCTTCACCTAGCAGTGAAGTATGTATTTTATTTTTGTTAGAGAGTGCTTCAATGATTGTGCGGGCAAGATTTTGGACCATACATATTACAATATTTTGATACTATGATTTAGATTTGTTATGTATTTAAAGTTACATAGATTTCATGATTTTGTATATAGCAACTCAAATTATATTTCATATTATTGTTATGGATTTAGATTTGATATATGAGATGGATTTATAATTGCTAGTTATGTTTCGAAAATACAAGTTGAATTATGTTCTAAAATCGAAATCATATTTAAATTATGTATATTGTTTGACTCAGCGATCATGGGACTTACGTAGAGATGAGATTTTTCATGTACCAGCTATGTTTCCAAATCGGGTCGTGGCACAACATAAATTATCATTCACTAGTATATTTTATTATTAGGAAGCATATTTCCCCCTATGGTACCCAATTTTTATTTTTCCAAAAACACCACTACCAATTATTCATTTACATAAATAAATAAAATTGATAAACAATATAAATACATTTTTAATCATTTGAATGTTTAAATATAATTACTACAAAATAAGAAATGAGTTAATAGTTTAGTTAATTATTAATTATTTCAAGATAAATACAATTATCAAATATTTTTATTCTCTAACTATTATAATGCTCAAATACTTTTAACCTTTTATTACATAAGCATAATTTAAAATATCATCTATTTTTGTTGATAAATTTAAAAATATAAAAAATAAATTAATTGACACGTAGCAAACTGTCAATTCGGTTTTGGATTAGAAAGACGGTCAATAGTTTAATGAGATTCTAGAACCTTTCTCAGTACCTGATTATAAAATATGAAGATATTTATAGTTTAAATAAAATATATATAATAAATAATAAATATCTAAGATATTTTATCAGCAGTTTTTTAGAAGTTCATTCAAAGTTCTAATAGTAGCTATAAGCGTCATTGTCTAAAGGGAGCAAATACATAAAATGGTATGATACCATATTGGTGTTCGATATTTTGATAGCTGTCTACTCCTCATATACCATCCAATACAGAGAATCTATCATAACTTTGTTGTAAAGTTTATATTCATGAGTCGTTATAAGTTTAATGTTTTATAGAAAATAATAATAATGGTATTTTTATAATGTCATACTAGGTAATCCTTAGCTAAGAATTAATAGTATGTGTTTTGCTGGTATTTAAATTATTTAAGAGATCTAAAGTTTAATAAGTTAGGCTCAAATTTATAATTAAATAATCATATATGTATATTTATTTGAAAATAAGGAATATAAAAACAAATATCAACAATACTAAATTTATATTTCATTGTTATTATTATTAATAAAAATAATAATTATTACACATCTAAAATAAGTCATAATTATATAATAAAAATTGAAAAGTTAAAACCATTGATAATTAAAATCTAAACAATCAAATCCTTATATTTTTTAATTTTTAACTAAATAATTAATAGAAATTATTATTTTATCATATCTATCTATAAGTCCGGCTGGAAAACTAACGAACCAAACATGTGAAAGACAACATTTTAATCGGTTGTTAATGCACTAGTGCTCATTACTAGTTCCTTCCACTTAGGAGTTGAGACCTTGAGGAAGAGTGAATATTGAATAACGAATATATTGAGAGACTGTGATAATGGGAGAGGGATTAATTTTTCACAAGCAAAATTCAGAATTGAGTAATTTTCCTTATATATTTTCTTACTTTCATATCTGGTCTTCTTGATTTTGTTTCATAAAGAAAAAACAAATTATTCACAAACTCCAAAAAAATATTTATTTCATATTTGTAGAGCCATTAATTTGATTTCCTGGTATAATTGTGCGTGCGGTAATGATTTTGATCTGTATTATTTGGTGAGTATTTATTTGATGGCTGGACTTTATATACTTTCTTTGTTTGCTCTTTCTGGAGACAAGAACCAACGGATATATAAGCCGTTTGGTTCTGAATCTGATCATTGGATTTTATCCTTTTCTGTTCAGTCTTCGTCCTTTGCGTGCAATCCCGGCCGGTTCAACCTTGTTCATTAGATTAAGATCACGTGGTATGTATATATGTATGTGCGTCCACATTTATATTTGCACTAACAAATTACTGTTTTATTATAAAACTCCCTACATGGGTTTCAGAAGTTTTGAATTTACATATTAATTGTTTTTCACCAAAGACATGTATATGTTTATCTATATTCTGATATACTTTAACTTTTGAACGTTGATGCAAGACTTCGCTTGGTTCTGAATGTTTTAGCCTTTAACTTTGAAAAATGTTTGTTGTATAATAAAATTGTATAACTAATACATACCACACACCTTATAAATGGTAGAAGTATGTGATGAGTGGTCTTTACTTATCCCACTCACTCAGCATAGTTAATTGTGATAACATATGTAATATACATTTATTGTCCAATTTGGTTGTTCACCTAACATTATTCTTTAACTTTTTAACTTTTTCTTACTTCCTTGTTTTGCCCTCTTTCTCATTTCTTGATCATATTTTGGGTTCTGTCTCATATTGCCAGGCTTTCTAATGCAATCGCCTGTGAGACAAGAAAAAAATTGTAGGAAAAGAAAACAAAGGGTTCCAATCAAAAAAGATAAATTGAATCGTCATTGTAGAAGAATCAGAGTAATATACGATGATCCATATGCTACAGACTATTCAAACGATGAAGAAAATAATGAAATTTTGAACAATGGCTCCCAACCAAACGGTTCCAAGCGAGTTGTCAAAGAAATTCTGGTTCCAATTAAGCCTTTAAAATCAAGAACAGCATCAAATATGAGACTAAGAGGTGAAAAGGTGGAAACAGGTCCCAGTCTTTATCCTAGAAGCAGACACCCAAATACAGCCAGCAGGTACAGAGGTGTTCGGCCTAGAAAAACAGGGAAATTTGGAGCTGAAATTACAGACCCCATTGGAGGGTCCCGAGTATGGCTTGGTACTTTTGATTCTGAAGAAGAGGCTGCTATGGCTTATAGCAACAAGAAGAAAGAGTTTGACAGGTTGTTAGATATGCAAAAAAATAGTAGGGATGCAAATACCAAACCAGTGTTGGGTCCTAATGACACTGCTACTGACACTACTTCAATAGGAATGCAAAATGTCAACATGAAAACAAATGGTGAGGGAAATAATAATGTTGTGAAACCAGTTTATGATGAAGAATTTCAGTCAGTTCTACATTTGTTGGAGGAGCCAGTTGCACCATCATTATTTGCTAGTGAGTTCATCAATTTAGAGAACAGGGCAATATTCTCTGATAATTTCTTTGATAATCTCCAGGACGATGATGATTCCATTGATGCTAGTTCCATGGAAAATGGTGAAGCAGGCATCAATCAACCCCTTCCTGACATTCCTATGGATGATACGGACTTAAGTTGGATCGATGCACTGTGGAATGCCGCTGAAGTTTTGTAGTTGGAAAAGAAGTAAAACTATTAACTAGTGTTGCAGAGTTCATGCATGACAAGAGCACAAGAACTTAAAGCATGTAGCCTTTAATTCTTTAGGCCTTTTTTTTTCCCTCTCTTTTCATTGTCACTAGGAGGGCTCTTGGGTTTTCGATTGGGCTATTAGGGCCGTCCGAGATTTTCCAGCGATCGTTTTTGCTACATACTTTGACTACTCTATAGTCAAATTTGTCATTTATTTTATGTCATATTATGCATGACTGTACTTTCAATTTTGTAGTGTCAAGCGGAATTCTATGAAGTTGGACGTTGGGCATAGTCATCATTTTTCTCATTCTTTGTTCTTCTTTCTTATGTTTGCTTTTACAATTAAAGGCAACCCTCTGGAAACCATTGCGAAGGAACGCTTGAACTTGTTTTAGTTCAAGATATGTGAGTGGAAACTAACAATAAAAAGGATAATGATAAATGCCTGATAATATAATTTTGTTCATTTTGTTGCGTTTACTTGCAGTGATTCCCCGTAGAAAGAAGCTAATCAAGCATAAACCTTTGAGGATACTATTCATTATTTCAATTGATGGGGCGGCTGATGACAAGCAATGTATGAATTTTCATAGTTAAATAAATCATAAAGGAAACCCGGGAGGTGTGGTTGATTGGAAGGAACTCATTCACCCTTAACCAAATGTCAAGGGTTCAATTCCTGACTTTGGGTATGGAGAAACTCAACAGTGGATATCCTTAGTCATACAAAAAAAAAAAAAAAATCATATAGGATAAATACAAAATTAAGCACCTCTCGGTATAAGATAAATTTTAATTTTAATATACAGATAGTGCAAATTTTTTTCACACAAACATTCAATCACATCTTGTCACATTAACAAAATATAATTGACTCTCACCCCATTACTCAGAAAATTTGCACATGAGAGGATTTAATTAGATGATTATGTAAACAATATTCACATTTTCACTATATCAAAATTAAATCCTATTAAAGATTTGAATGTGTAATGATGGTCATTTGAAAAAAAAAAACCTACGACTTATATATGTTTTCATTCATCACTTGCTAGATGTTGGTTATAGGCCAGCATTCTCCCTTGGCAAGGCCTAGTTGGAGTTGATGTTAAATCAAATCATGACAGGTGGTAATGAGCGTAATTGAAAATAGTTGCACCTTGACTAATAGCTATAGTTTTTTACTCAATGATATTAGGGCCGACTTTTGGCAGGTGTTGGGAAGGGGATGTTGATTGGAGGCCACTTGATTCTCGGAAAGTCACATATTGTTTGTTGTTGGTTAGGATCCTGCCTGATCGGACAAAAGAGTTACGCCTTGTTCTTGCATCTTGTTGGATCCATAGAGTAGGTCGGATAGGAGCTAATCAGTATTTAAGTCCAATGATTGAGGTAGTGATGCCTCACTTCTCTCTATATCCCTTGTTCTATTTCAATACTATTTCTTCCGTTTCAATATGCTATTTTCATGGAAACGGTTCATAGGTACATGAATTGACCTGAAAAATATAGATCAGAGAAGTCATAGATAGTTGAGTCTCAACTATTCAAGGCCGCTATATACAGATATCCTATGCTCTAGCACTACCAGAAAAAGGGTATTTATCGGCGGTTTTTTTTTGGTTTTCCGGCGGTTCTCAACGCTACAAGCGTTACAATGGTTCCAAAACCGCCGATAACGGCGCCTTAAACCATTTAGCGCGGTTTGATCAACCAATTGAACAACCGCAACTAAATAACGCTTTCCTACGGTTCGCTGCTTATTTGGCGGTTTATTTGGCGCAATGGTTCGAAACCGCTGAAAAACATATTTAACCGTTTAGGTCAAGAACTTTTTTGCGGCGGTTTTTTAGAATTTAGTAGCGGTTTTAAATCACAGCAAAAGCTAATTACTGGCGGTTTCAAACCGCCGCAAATAGGCAGGGCATTTTTATTAATTCTTTTACTGGTGATTTCAAACCGCCGCAAACAAACAACATGCCTAGCAGTTAATCCTTTTTCTGGCGGTTTCAGAACCGCCGCAAAAAGACCAATTTAAACCACTTTTTTTTTTTTTTACACCTTAAAACAGGGAATCCTAAAACACTAATTGGTATCCTGTTACAATACTAGTAATAAATAATCATAAACAAAAAGAAAAATTGCCATAGAAATTCTTAAAGTTTTAAACAAAGAACACTAGTATTAAATGTCATAACATAATATTAAATTATAGTTGAACAGATACAAGTACATTAAAAAAATAAAAGCTAAAAGAGCATAACAACAAAAATAAAGAGTTCAAGTGAAAGCTACTATGATGCATTTATTTTCCACTTTGGTTGGAATGATCATCATGGTATCGAGCATCATGACTAGCTGAGGAAGACGGTCTCACGCCTGGTGAAATTGGTCCACTCCTCATCTGGGCTGAATTATGAATAGAAAATAAATTGTAACAATTTTTTCACTACCATTTTGTTTACACAGCTTTATATAATACAAAATACCAAAAGTGTGTAATTAATTTTAAAAGTTCTAAAATACGTACCATCACATTAATCAAAACAGCCAATTCAGGTGGCAAATTGTTTTCTTGCATTTGCAACATATATTTAACAGCTCCCTCAATTGCTTGTCTTCTTAATCTTTCGGCTTCAATCATTGATTCCAGATTCTGCACCCTCAATCGAGAAGCTTCTAATTCAGACTTCATTTCATTCATATCGGATAGGAATCCATGATTAACAGGTGCATTTGAACATGCGGTTTGACCAAAGACTTGAGTAGGACATGGTCCAAAACCCACACCTCGAACTCGGCCAGAGTGCTCTTTCCCAATAGCTTGAGAAAGTGAATCATTTTGTGAAAATCCCTTAGTGGAATCATCTTCACGCTCAATATTGATAATTTTTTCCTGCATACATATAAGATTTTATCCATTAAACATTAAAAATTAAGTACCTTCTTTCTATAAAAATTAAGGTATGAATACTTTAATTAATACAATACTTACACCAATGACTTGAGCATCATCGTGAATGAAAGAGCCATCCTTTTTCTTGTGCAACATAACCCATAACTCCCCTCTACTAATGCTTCGCTCTAATGCTGTCGTTCCTGTATGTCATTATTTACATATAGTCAATAATTAAACAAAAAGAATTGAACAAATGAGTCAAATAAAGCATTAATCACCTCTTCATGTTTTCTTCTTGCTATGGTTTTTGAACCACCTGTGTGTGTGTATAATTGCTTCTTTCGATTTTCAGCATTTATCTTGCATATGCCCTATTATTGCATAATCAAAAATACAATTATAGTTGTAAAAAAGAAAGAAGCATTAAATAATTGAGAATAATACTGTCACTTCCCAAGCATGAAGGATCAAATCAAATATAGTTTTCTCCACTGCCAATATTTGCATGCAAAACATATACATGAACAACTTCCTTTAATGCAACATTGGAAAAATGAAAAAAAACAAAGCACACCCTCTTAGCAAACAAAATAATATCAGTAATTGAAAAAATGGTTATATCATAACCAAAGATTCTCATTTTCTTTTTGTTGATGCATTTTGACTAAAAGAAGCTTAATTGAATCACAACCAAATTTGCTGAATATAGATAATATAGCAGCTGCTGTAGCAGAAGGACCATTTTCTTTCCCTACGAACTCAACTTTAGCCAAGCCATCAAAGATAGTAAACAAGTATTATATTAGAAATCAAACTAACTTGAGTATTTTGAAGTCACACAAATTTCTAGTATTTGTTTTTGTTTAAGATATGCATAGTTAAATATGTGTCACTTATTTCTTTGTTTCATTTTTCACTCTTTGCTCTTTTTCCTCCCACCCCCAACCTCTTCTCTCCTCACCCTAATTCCCAGAAAGGTAAGTATTGGAAAGTAAAGCTACTTGGATATAGAGGTAGAGGAGCACAACCAAGAAACTAAATATTGCATATCAACTTATAATGAACAGAATAAGAAGTCTTTGTTGCATGAGTTTCTGAGAAAACCTTATATACAAGAGGAAAATGATTACAGGACCAAATCAATTCTCCTTAAATTGATGGCCACAGCCGATGCACGTGTAGAATGTAGTTTGCCCTTCATCCGCTGATCTCATCCACAAGTAGACATTCAAATATAAATCTGGACAAAGAATCAAAGGTTTAGGAGTGAGAGCAAAATTAGGCCAAGACAAATAATTTAATCAAGTAAAGAAAGTGTTAGCATAACTAGGACCACTCATCTACAAGAATAGGACTTAACTTCACACCAGAAAATCAGGGTCTGGTTAATTTAAGTGATTTTCTACATAAATTTTTTGGGGAAAAAAAAACTAATTAGTTTACTTATTGTGAATAGGAAGATATCTAGAATGGAAGAATTTTATCTATAATAGACTGATGCAACTCAAACAAAATTACTCATAATCTAATAAATTATAGATATTAGTGATGTAGGTAAAATCACATAAATAATAATAATAAAGGATAGTTTCCTTTACATCCTCTCCATTTAGTCATATAGTCCAGTAATGTGGGGTAATATGTAATTCTTCACAAACTTGGTTGCTCCAAAACATACTGCAAAGGCTGTTAAAAATTCAGACCATTACTAAATGCGGCTAACCTAGTTTCAGCGCACACTTCATTGGAATTAAAGAAAATGGAAAAGATATCCTTGTAGAAGTAGATTTTTTTTCTAAATTTTAAATGAAAATAATCCTAGAAATTATTGTACTAGACTACCAGTGGTGTATAGGGTTGATATGATAGGAATGGAAAACGCATGCTCCACTTGCCCTACCAATAATCCAACACATGGTCATCCATTTTCCATTATATTTTCTGTTACATATATTCCCATTAAATGCTGACTAATCTTCTTATTCCTCCATGATGAAGACAAATATAAATTATATTAAATTGATGAAGAATCAGAATGGAGCTAGGCAGTTAGTATCCACAAATTAAGCAAGCAATTCTTAATTATATCAATTTCTCTAGTGCTATTCCAAAACTCACCGCCGAGATTGAAGCTTTCACTTGAATATTTCATGTAATACGTTTTTTCCCCCTTCCTTGGTACAATGTAATGTTTAAATGTGACATTAATGATCATGACTGATAAGCCTCGTCTAAGGGGTATGTATCAGAACTTTGCATAGATTCAAGGCATCTAAATTGAGAGAGTGACATTAACTTTGAGGGAATATTCCCGCTTAATAAGCCACGCCTATCTCTATGGCTATGCTTACTCAACTTGTAGTCGTTGATTTGGCTTAGACGCTCATCGCTGAAGAGCTAAATTGACAAATACTATCATGGTAATTGATAATTTATTTATTAAGATAATGTTCAATATATATTAGTCAATGATAGCAAATTGACAAAAAGACAACAGAATCCAAGTATCAAATAGCAGGTGATATCATGTCCAAGTGCACTCCCTCTACTCTGCTGATTGTTCTCCCTCTTCAATGCGCTGAAGTTCAGGAAAAATTTGATTTCTATTTTTTATTAAGTTTTGCTGTATTTTATTATCTATTAATAAATCAATTACATTCTATTTAATAATTTAACAACACCTAATTACAATGCAATTAAAATTATTGGCGCTCAAACACATGTTCAACTAACCAAGTGTTCCATTTGCACATATCCTGCATTCTTGGCCAAAAGGAAGGTGTGTTCTTCTTGCAAACAGTTGTTTACACTCAGAGCTCAAATTCCCTTGTTTCCTGTAACAAGCTTTTCTGTAAGGCTAAGAATATAACTTTTCTTCAGTTTTTGTTATATATATATATTATCAAAATATTCTTGACTTAACGCAGAAGCATTCACAAATCACAATAGACGAATCTACCAAAAAACAAAAAATCACAATGGAGGAAATGTGTTTTAGATATGCCAGCGTGCAATGTATGGTCAAGGAGGGTTCATGAAATGAGGGTCCCTCCAACCCCACGTGGTGGCGACTCGTTGTTGGGTTCTTTGAACGGCGTAATTTCAATGCTAAACTTCATGACGGACAAAGAAGAGAACCATCAACATCGCCATGGCATCTTTCAATGGACAGCACCACCCAAAAATAATAATGATAAAAACTCACCGCCGAGAACAAGGCAGACGAAGACGCCGCGGTGGATCTGGAAGAGTACGGGCACCAGCCAGACAAAGAAGACAAAGAACACCACCGCGGCGGATCCGGGAAGAGGCCACCATCGAAGACGCGGAGAGGTGTTGTTCATCCTTCTTCGCTCGCTCTCTCGCAAAAGGGAATGCCCACTCAGCCTCCGCGATGTGAGATCACGCGCTTGGGAGGTGGGCAATGAGGCGGTGAGCTGACTAGGAGGCAGTGGCTCTGAGACGGCGGCGTGACATTCGGTGGAAGGGACGGGATGCGCTCAGGTTTTCGCAAAGGGGGGGACGCGCTCAGGTTTGCGCGCTCAGGTTTTCATCAATTCCCTCTTCTAAATTGTTTCAGCACAATGCAACTATGCAAGCAAGCAAAGACAGAGACTAGCTATACTTAGGTTTCTAAGCTTTATTTCATTTAATATTTTAAAAAAAACCTTAGCGGCGGTTTTAGGATATTAAAACATTGGCTGAATATCAAACCGCTACTATTCCAACACTCAATCATGACTTACAGCGGGTAGAACAAACCGCTGGGAAACCAAAGGAATAGTAGCGATTGGTGTAACCGCCGCTAAAAAACCGCCGCAAAGACACATTTTTCTGGTAGTGTAGATTCATAAAACACTAGTATTCGGGACTCTAACCAATTTAACTTTGAATTGAATTGCATCACTGTATACACTCTCTTGGTATTAATTAATTTTTTCCATCCACAAGATTGAAATAATTAAAGGCTTGTTGCTAGGGAATAGGAAGGGTTTAGAAAAGCAATGGCAAGAAGATAAAACATAATCCACTATGAATAAACAACAATGACCCAACAATATATAACAAAGAATTAGCCGATTATTTATCACGTGGGTGTTAATTAATGGAGCAAACCATATACCCTGACCGACCAAACAATAAAGCAAATGCCACCAATCTTTAAATTCATGCCACTGTGTTTTGTTTTTTTTTTTGTTTTTCCAATCAACTGAAAGTCTGGAAGAAAAGCATTGAGATTTGTTATCAATCAAAATATACAGGGAATGACTTGATTATAACCTAGAAACCAAAATTTCTATGAATATGAAGAACGACATCTAATCTAGCAATTTAACTTTTCTTGTTTTCTGTCAGTCATCTGTCAATGAGAGAAATGTAAGCGCAAAACTTTTTCTAAAATAAGCATGGGGTCCAAACAGAGATGTGTAAGGCAATACACAACAAAATATATTCAGTTTTGTAAGGGTGACACATGTTATAAATGCAACTACAACTTTATATTGCGTTCGGATTTGTTTTCGTTTTTGTTAGTTTTGTTTCATAATTAGGGCAATATGCTCAAACAGGAACAGATCTAGGCTAATAGAGGTGGGGGATTATGCCCCCACAATAATTTTAAAATTTCTTTAATAACTAAGTAGAAATATAGATATTTGATTTTGCAATTTAATTAAGTTTGATCCTATACTGATTCTAAATGAGATAAAATAATAAGATATAATACAATTTACTTATTTGCATACTAATGTATGATTTTTGGTCTCATTGTCAAAATTTTCTAGATTCGTCACTGTATTTAAATCAGATTATCAAAGGCAAAACAACAAATCAATTAATAGATCATTTACAAAATGTATATCTAACTCCATCAGCAGATTCTAAGATATAGTTGTCAATACCAGTTTTACAATTGGATTTTGACATTAAGATATAAGTATAGAATAAAATTGTTAATTTGATTAATAAACATATAGTTGAATTTAATACTACATAAAACTATTATGTTAAACACTTACAATTGAATAAATTAACAGTTTAAAGTAGAATATATTGTTCAACAGCAGTTGATTATAAGTGTAGTTCACATGTTAGCGACACGACATCATAAATAAATAAACAATTACTAAATAAGTTTTATGAATTCACTGAAACACACGATGACCCGAACACAGTTCTGCTATTCAAGTCATATAATTATTTTACCTATTGTTAGATGACAACCAGAGTTATGGTTAATCTAAGTTCCAATATACTAGGCAAAAACAAGGGTAAAACGAAGGGTCAGGATTCAGGGTATCATTGAAATTGACTAGGAAATATGCCTATTTACAATTTTTAATTCTTACCAAACATGACAGGACTTTAAAAAGAGCTTTTACCCTGATATTGGGAACACTGAAATCTGCCAGGATTTAATTTAATCAATTCCTGATCGTGATGCATGCCTGTCATGCAGTTATAACAATTTGACAGGTGGTGGCAAGTTTTGTTGTTACTCACTACCATCTCCACTTTATAAAAGAGTTGAAGCAATTTTCCTATCCAAATTACATGTTAGAAGTCCAACTCTATCTTTGGACCATCACGTGTATTCACCTAACACCTGAGATCCAATTTGTTGAGAGAATGGAAGAAGGAATAGAAAGCTGAAATCTTCCATTCCTAAATTAATAATGTCCATGAATTCAACCAAGAAAGAAAAAAAACTCACAAAATGAGAAACCAAGACCTGCACTTTCTTTCACCTCTGATCTTGGTTTTCCTATTTTCAAGTGTCTTATTATGCCAAGTTCAAACAAAATCCACTATTGAACCATGTAGCTCCTCAAACTCCTGCCCCTCCCTTCTCTCATATCTATTGCCTTGGGACTCCATGGTGTCTGAAATTGCAACTCGCTTCAATGTAAATGTTTCTGATATATTGGCTGCAAACTCTGTGTTCCCCATAGCACCATCATGTTCCCATGAAATCCATAGAGCCAAATCACTAGTGAAAATACCAATTACATGTCATTGTGTAGATGGCATCAGGAGGACTTTGTCAACCATTTACACTGTTCAGGCAGCAGACACCCTTGCATCCATATCACAAGGTTATGGTGGCCTTGTTAGTGCTGACCAAATTGAGAGTGTGAACAGCATCAATGGGACAAACCCTTTGACAGCTGGTGAAAGCATTGTGATTCCATTGCCATGCACATGTCTGAACAATGTCAACAATGGGGGAGCTGCAATCTATATGTCATATGTGGTGCAGAAAGGAGAAAGCTTGGGAACCATAGCAGCGGTTTTTGGCACTACTGTTTCAGACTTGGAATCTGTGAATGGGCTTGGCCAAGCTGCAGTTGATCCAGGAGACATATTATCTGTTCCTATTGCAGGTTGGTATATAAAACAACTGCAGCAGCCAGTAAGTGTAGTACACTTTGTACTTGTTCCTCTCTTTTAGTAGAATTATGATGATTATGACATCTTAATAATAAAAATTATTCTCAATTTGAGATGAATTGAGTAAAATATCTATCTGGATCACCTTTAAATGCAGTATACTCTTAGTAAAATAATAAACTTATGACTAGTTCTTGTTTCTATGTTATAAACAGGCATTGTGTATGCAGTACTATTGGCTTTAGTTATTTTAATATAACTTTTAAGTCCACAATGAGACATGAGAAAAAATATAAGTGATAAGAAGGAAAAAGAGAAACTTATTTGTAAGTTAGAAATGGCCACCATAAAAAAAGAAAGAGACACAACGTTCTCCTACCAACTACTATCAAATGCTTTATGTTTTTTCCTAATATGATATCTGCCCTGTTCAATTTTGATCTACAAATGATATTGCTTAAAACAACTAAAATAAAGAGCATTTGTAAGATCGAATCTTATTGTTTTCGGTACATGTCTTCAACTTTTACTAAGTTATGAAGACGAGAGTGAATAAAATCTTTCTATCTATTCCAAAAATAAGAAAATTATCATTTATTAGTCTTTCCTAAAGCTAGCCAATTAGAAGTCAAATGAAAAAACCACACCAGTCAAAAAGTTAAATGAAAAAAGAAGGGATAGACTAAAGGTCAATGCTTTTAAAGTACTTGCATGACGTTTCTATGAAATTCTTTCATAAGAAATTTAGGATTCTGTCATATGAAACAAGGGATTAGACCATTCCAACTAAAGGCATAAAAGATAAAAGCCGTTTTCTTTCGTTATTTTATATAAGAGAAATGTTATTTTGACTCATATTTTATGGGATATTGCGTCGACACACTCACATTCACCATTGGATTGAGTGTAGGATCCAAACTAAGTGAGGTCTACATTCAATTTAATGGTGGATGTGAATAGAGGTGGGTATACAGACCGGCTCGGTCCGTTTAGGACCGGTCTGCGGACTGGCCCGCAATTTCATGTGCGAACTTCTTACTAGGCCAAAAATGCGGATCAGTCCATGGACTTGCGGGTTTAGGAGAACCAGGCCTGGACTAGGCAAAAAGTCAGTCCATTTATTCCATTTCTTTTTTACTTTTTTTAGTACCCATAATTATATATTTATATTTATACTATATATTTTACCTCAAAAAATATGTATACACATTTTTCTTTACAAAATCCAATTTAAATTTTAAACAAATAACAATACTAATTACTAAATACTGTAAATATTAAAATTCAACTGTTAATTGTTTTCAAAATAATAACATATAAATTTTTATGCGGGTTAGGCGGGCTGGTCCGCGGACTAGGTCCATTTAGCCCGCGGGCTTGGTAGAGCGGACCAAAAAAGTTCGCGGGTTGGCGGGTTAAAAATTTTCTGATCCATTTTCATGTGGGTTACAGTTAAACGGGTTGGTCCGCGGACCGTTGTCCATTTACCTAGCTCTAGATGTGAGTATGTCAGCACTGTGTCCTACAAAGTATGAATTAAAATAACATTACTCTTTAAATAAAGTTCGACTTCCTTTTCTCTGAGGAGGCTGAGAGGGTTAACTTATAGGAAGTATAGGGGGAGGCAGTTCACATGTTCCAAGTTTCCTACTTAGTAAATTTTCATTTAAATGTAATGTTCATTGATCACCTACATTAACATAATCTTCCGTAGACTTGTACCGTCCTTTGCAGCATGTTCATCAGCTACTCTGAGTTGGTACAATGAGAGTTTGATAGTCCCAAATGGATCATATGCTTTAACTGCCACCAACTGCATCAAATGCTCTTGTGCACCAATGGATCTTAAGTAAGCTACCTTATTGACCCTAGTTACATATGCATGAAAATTTAGCTTTGAATTTTAATTACAATATGCAAGTTGCTTGATAAGCTATGATTGCTTACTGTCTTAATATAACCAGGCTGCAATGTCTTCCTTCTGGACTGGACGTCCCTTGCTACAATTTACGCTGCAAAGGGTCCAATCTTATTATTGGGGATGAATACGTGGAATATTCAGAAGCTGGTTGCAATGTGACCCAATGTGTTTACCGTGGCCATAGGGGTGGTAAAATTCTGAGTAGGTAAGCAAATTGAATGCTAAGGATAACAGAATTAGAGGCAAGTACTCCAAAAGACAAATGGAATTCGAAAACAAAAGTTCATAATATTTGGGTCATGTTATAATTCAATTTCCCCCACAAGTATAAATTTTACAAAACTCTCTACTTGGGTTGAATTTCCGTTGACTTATCTTGAGGAGATATTTGTAACACGTTCAATTTTATGTATTGCATTTTGCAGTATGATTTACTCTTCGTACCTACAGTGTCCGGGTAATTAATTATCTTACTATTAAACAAGATCATGTCCATAGCTAGAGCCGCAGAAGTTTCATTTTCTGACGTGACTTGTTTCTTCTTTTTTATATGTTTCTTCGGAGCAGATAATCAAAGTTATGGGGGAGCATCATGTTGGCCACCCTCATCATCACCATATCTTGCAGACCCATTTGCTATGTCTCCAAGTCCAAGCTCACTCCCCTTGCCGGTTTCTGAGGCTGCTCTAACGACTCGTACCTCTGATGAATGGCTTGGTCAATTTTCATTGATGAATGCGCTGCAGTTGTTCTTGCCAAAAGTTATCCTTTATTTTTTAATGTGATCAAGTGTAGGTAGCTGAGAATAAGCCATATCTTGTATTCAATTCAACCTCAACTCTTCCTCTATTTAAGTAAAAAAGGGATTTCGGTATGCAGTGGTGCACTAGCACTACCTTCAAAAGCAATATAAAACAGCATATATTGTTACTCAGCCAAGGCCATTGCTTATATAGTTTGACCTGCCCTTGTTAGAGTTAAGTGTGAGAGGGGAACTCCCACATTGGTTGAGAATGGACTAAGTGAGGAGTATATAATGTGGGAGGAATCATAATTCGTTGTTTTTAGGTTTTGGGTCAAGATGTAATGTCCTTTAATCTATCAATTGCTCAACATATTATGTGTCATTCTTTGCTTATGACTACCAGGTTTGGACAAATATTATTCAACTCAAAATTTTGACATTTATCTGAAAAAGCTGTTGAATTTTCAAAGTTTTGAGGGTTAATTGTTGCAATTGAAGGTATATATGTGTCATCCACACAAATTCTGAAGTTGAGGAAAGTTTTTGCTGCTTTGTGCTTGCTATTAAAATTTTGGAGGAAAGAAGTTAAAAATTATTGTAGTATATCATGCATGCATATCTTAAAATCATTTTTGAACTAGTGTCATAACTTGAAGCGCAGATGAAAAAAATTAGTGAGCAAATCCCTCACCGAATACGTGTAATATACATAGTGATGGGTAAAAGTATGGTGAACGAAGAATATAATATAATAGTCTGAGGGCCAATTAGTGCAGCACAAGTGCTAGATTTCTACGCCTGACAATACTGATTCAGATAAAATACGTACAAATCTGAATGTGAGGAGCAATTATAGACAAGTATAGCCTTTTGGTCTGAGTGATAGCTATGGGTCATAGACTTTTCCAGCAGCAACAGATTTTGGCACAGATATCTTCCTCCAATTCTAGCAATAATATACGATCGATAAGTTACATTCATGTTGTCGTTGAACGCAAAACAGGTGTCATAAGATAACTTGCTCCTGTTGTTCCATCAATTCTCAAGATTTTAAAATGCCACCATCAGATTGATATTTACGTTGTACCAAGATACCTCAATATTTTAGCCACATGTCACGAGTCATTTGTATAGTATAATAATAACACACAAAGTTTGGTGGTGGAGATAGGATGCCGAGACCGAAAAATTTTATATCTTAGAGACAATAAATTCCTATATTTCTGTCTTTCTAAAATATGTGAATAGGATACGGAGACAGAAATTGACAGTAACCTCCAATGGTGATTCGGCCTTCTGCCACTGCTGGTCAACGATCAACGCCAGCAGGCCACCGGTCAACGTGGCCGGCCATCGATCAATGTCGGCTGGCCACCGGTCAACGCTAATATTTCTGTCTTCATTGTTCTTGTCCATGTATTTCTGTACTCCACAGCTAAACACGATACATGGATAATATTTCTTACGTCTCCTCCTCCATTGCCCTGTATTTCTGTCCCCATCCCCTCGTCCCTCTTACCAAACGCTACCTTGATGACCAAATGGTCGTGGAAGAATGGTACTGAAGAGACTACTCACTGTGCATGATTTTGCAAACACAAACAGAAACAAAAATAGCAACCCTCTCGGTCGTTGGATCTATCATCTATGCACTGTAATTGTGGTTTTGGTGTATAGAAAATTACGGGCCAAAAATATATAAAGTTTTATGGTGAAGTATTCTTTGGACTGATTTGTATATAGAGAATATCAACACCCAGGGTTGAGCTATATATATAAAAGGCCTGTCTGTTTTCTGTTAAATCTCTACGTCACACCAGAATTGCCTTCCATGCATGGATATCCTGGTTAAGCAGATAACTTGTCGGCAGAAAATGCTTTATAAGATAGAGATAATATGATTATGACTATCTTGTAAATTTGAACCCAATGGTAAGAAATATGCATGTCCTTTTCTCTCCCGGTAATCATGGACACTAGGTTATATATACAACTATCTCCACGTTGTCCCCTTCTATCTATAAGGTCAACGTTTACATATAGCGGTTAGCACAGAAAGGAAATTAATGATTAGCCAATCACACAATTGGTGGTTTTGAAGCTTAAAAAGGCTGAGCCACCAATGTACGATAAAAGGGAGAGAGCAAGGCAAAACCCCTACTTATTAGATTTAAATAACAAACACAAACCATGTTTTATGTATGGTTTAGATTTCCCTGAAACAATAGTAACAGATATTAGATATAAAAACCATTAATATACCATAATCCAATAGCTTAAGATTTTAGGATAAGTGGATTCATGACATGGTATCAGAGCCTCTACAATCAAGTGGTCTAAAATTCAATTCTTATTGCCCGCAATTCTAAATAAATGATAATAATTAAATTTCAGCACAAAGTGAGATAGGTCTATGTTTGTCAATATTTCAAGTTTAAAAGAAACATTCGTATGAGTGAAAGTATTAGATATAAAAACTCCATTAATGTGCCATAACTCAATAATTTAAGCTTTTAGGATAATTGGTTTCATGAAAACAGCCTCTAAAACAGAAAATCTTCTTGCTTAATCTGAATCACATATTTTTCAGGCACTGCCCAGCATCTAAAGACTGAAAATTCACTATGACAAAGAGAGAAGAGAGGACACCGGAAGGTGGATTGAAGGCAACCAGGTGGGGACCGCAAGCAAGAATTTTAAAGCATTAGCAGGAATTATTGAATTATATAGGCAACCCAACAAAAAGGTCTTACTCAAATTTTTAACACACAACCCAAACGGACTCGAGCAGACACTTAACCAGGTGCAAGTAGGTCCATGAGAAATCCCATAATTAGACAGGTAACCAATGAAAATTCAGAGAATGAGATGAACATGAAATCTCCAGCCAATGAACACTTAGATGAAAAATCATGGGCCCCGGCAACCTGTAGCAAATGACCAAAAGTGCATGGGCAGGCAGGCCTGGTAGCATAGGGCAACCTTATGATGAGTAAGAAAAAAAATAGTTAGTCCCCACTATGGGTAGGGTCTCCTTCACACCACACTGTCAAGTCTCAACACAGACACACACACTCAAAACAACAACAATAATTGAATAATTTTGGGGTACCTAAATAAATAGGGCAAACCACCCCTTCAATATTCTTGTTACAGCCAATATCCACTGTTACCAGCATCTCACTTTGACAACAAAACCAAAAAAACCAGTTTCTATGATCACAGACATGAAAGCTGCAGGTGCCTTGGGTGCCAAGACAGCACGAGCTTGTGATAGCTGCCTACGCAGAAGGGCACGGTGGTTTTGTGCAGCTGATGATGCTTTCCTCTGCCATGGCTGCGACAACTTGGTTCACTCTGCAAACCAGTTAGCCAGCAGGCACGAAAGGGTTAGGCTTCAAACTGCTTCATGGAAGCTCAGCTGCACCAATAAGGTCACAGCACACGCGTGGTACAGTGGATTCACGCGCAAGGCAAGAACACCACGTCACAACAAGCACTTGGCCCGGCAACAAAGGCTTAAAGATCAAGTGCTCTTCAACAACACTTGTGTTCTTCCCGTTGTGCCTGAGATAGGGGTTGAAGAGCCGTTGCTGGATGTTGATGAGATCAGCGAGGAGCAGCTTCTATGCCGCGTGCCTGTGTTTGACCCTTTTGATGCACAGCTTTTCAACATGTACAGTGAAGTGAGTGATGAGAGATCATTGGAGGGCACCATGAAAAAGCGTGCTGCAGATGAAGATGCTTGTGACTTGGACAACTTCTCTGAGTTTCTCCCTTCAGACATGGACCTTGCTGAGTTTGCTGCTGATGTTGAAAGCCTGCTTGGAAGTGCGCTTGATGAGGATGGTGAAGTGAAAGGATCAGAAGCAGTGTTTGATTGCAAAGAAGAAGGTGTAAGAGATGCATGTGTGGAAGAGGGGTCATCCAAGAGTGCAATGGTAAAGGTTAAAGATGAAGAACTTGATGCTGATACAGCTTGTCATTTGGAGTCAGTTCTTGACATGGCAAGCAATGCCTTTGATTGGACTATTGAGTCAGTGCTGTCACCAGAAGCAGCTCCACATGAAGAGGATGAAAAGACGGCTGTGCCTGCAGCGGTAGCGAGTACTAGTAGTGGAGTTGGTGGAGTGAGAACAAAGAGAGACATATTTTTGAGACTAAACTATGAAGATGTTATAACGGCTTGGGCCAGCCAAGGTTGTCCATGGACAACAGGAAACCCTCCTAACTTCAACTCTGATGATGACTGCTGGCCAAACTTCTTGGTACTTTCTTCTCTCAACCTTGTTTTTCTATTTTTCTGTGAGAAATTAATGTATCCTATTCAACTCTGCACAGTTGCGCAAGTGGTTTTTGTGTTTGTGACTATTATGATTGACATGCATGTGTTTATTTGATCATTTCGAATTCAGGATTCGAGTGGTGCAGATGTTCATTGCCCTTCTTATGGGGGAGTGAGAAGCTTAAGAGGGTACCTAGTAGCGAGTGGAGATGGGGGAAGAGAAGCAAGAGTATCGAGGTATAGAGAAAAGAGAAGAACTCGTTTGTTTGCAAAGAAGATAAGATATGAAGTGAGGAAATTGAATGCAGAGAAGAGACCTAGAATGAAAGGTCGTTTTGTGAAGAGTGCATGCTTTGTTGGAGCCGATGCTTTTCCAGCCCACCACTGACATCAACCAATCAGATTCCACTTTTGCTTCTCTGCAAATTTGGAGTACTTGTTTCGGCTAAATATGGCCATGTACTGTAATAATATTACTAGGTCAGCTTTTACTAGAATTGTTGTTTGGGGTGTCTCTAGCAGGTCTAGTACCAATGGTATAATCCCTTCTCAGCAGGTTAAAGACTTGGGTAATCAGATTTAGGAAGCCTTTTATTGATCCTCATTAGAAATTCAGTAATTCAGTGCGATGCTTATGATTACCTACTTAGGCCACTGATTAACAATGTTTATTGTATTTGTCTGGAAGTCATGAATCTCTTGCTCGTGATTTCAGTTCAATGTCCAATGTACAGGAAGAATTGAAAAACAGGAGGATTGATTTTAGAAAGACAAACATGCATACTAATTTCAGCAAATTCACTATTAATTTTCTCAAGTTATGTACTGATGGGACTCTGAAATTCAGCTCAATTATAAGGGTTGGGTTGGAATAAACAATGCAATTAGCTGGTTTTCGAAATAAATGGAACCATCTAACCTCTAATTTTCTCTGTAAAAGTTAAGTAGAAAGCTATCCCATTTCAATGGATTTGATTTCTTTAAAGTGAGCAACTTGGCAAAATGCATAAGTGAGGGGTCACTGATCATTGGATTAATAACTTCCATCATGTATGAATCCTACAAAACGATTAAAGGATGATTAACCCATCACTTGCTTGAGTATTTTACTAACCTTTTCACTTTAAAGGAGTCAAATCCCCTTCGAATAATAGGATAATTGCTTGTTTAGTGTCACTTCAATTCAAATAATGAGTGTGCTGATTTATTCATATATGATGCATATATTGGTGCCCTTTCGTTGTATTGGCTTCATCATAAATAATGAGTGTGCTGATTTATTCACATATGATGCATATATTGGTGCCCTTTCGTTGCATTGGCTTCATCATATGTTGATATTGAAAATCCATGACATTGATCAAACGGTTGAACAACATAGATGTCCCAAAATTAACTGAAGGTGTAATAAATAGTGTTTTTTGGTGGAACAATCTCATTTCACTTGAAGTAAAATAAAAATTAAATTACTAAGAAAAGTATAGTAAGCATACTAATGGTTAGGTGAAGACATATGCTAGTTTGGCAGAAATAGAGGGTGGATCCTTTCCAGTTAGTGCATGAAAATGAATCCACTGATTTTTACTTGTTAAATTCAGATTTTTTTTTTTTCTCTCATCTAATTTCACCAGTGTAATGACTGCATAGGACTTGTAAATGAAAGAAAACCTCAATTCTACAACCACAACATCATCATGACCTGATATTTATATTTAAATAAGCCACAAAGGCACAAACTCGACATGATGTGTATGTTTATGATATGTCCATGGCCAGCACATATTACATATGACCTGGAAGTTTGTCTTTCCGATATCCCAAGAGCTACTTGACGCAGAAAGAAAACAGACAGGCCCTGAAATGCAAGTTTTGTTCTCTTTATAAGAAGTAATGACTAATGAGTGGTCCATAAAGATTTTCGGCTAATGGGCCAGAATTTGTGAGAGTGATATAACAGAAACTTAAAAAAGGTGATGGCAATTGGCAGAGGGTGAAGCTAAAAATGGGAGATGGGCCATCACAAGACATATAATCATCATTGTCATGTCACAACTTATAAGGGTCCTAACCCGGCGAGACACAGTTTTGGTTCTCTTTCTCTGCCCGTCCTTCGCTCTTTAGTTACTTTATGGGTATGAACCACTTTCTTTTATTGTTCTCTTTCCGCAATTAGCTCCCACGACCATGATCCCATCATTCACCATTCCATTCATGGCAGTAGACAAGAGGGTAGAGCCACGTCATTCTCCTTGTCTCCCTTTTTACACATTCCACTTACAGCATTGGAGCCTCTTCCTCAAAAAGTTTTTTTTGCCCTTTTATATCGACTTTCAAACAAAACTTTTCATTTGCATTGTCAATGTGATAAATATATAATTATACCTGATGATATAAAGCCTTCTTATATTATAAATATATAACGATTAAATTCTTATTACGTACAAATTTAGATCTAATATATATAATACGAATTTGATTTTTATACATTGCCAATCCATAGAACCTTACAAAAGTGATAAATCATAGTATAGATAATAATTATCTACAATCACAATTACTCAATATAATTTGTCATTATGATAAAATTTTAATTGATTAATAGTATAAATTTTTTTTATATCGATAATTTATATAAAATTAAACTCTAACAATAAAATTTTCTATAATTTTAGTCGAACAGAGAAGATTGATGTGATATGGAATCCGAATATGAGGCTATTGTAGCGGGACAAGTATGTAAATTATATTATATTGTTCATGTGGCCAAAAAGCCATGTAATGCATTCGGTTTCGGGATTTGGATGCGATGATGACTTCGCTCGATGAAGTGGCACTGCTGTATTATTGGGAGAGTCGTTTGATACTCATTTTACATGCAGCATTAATTCGACTCACACCTAATATACTATTGGACAAAGGTGCAGACCTCGTTCAAGTAAGGTTTGTATTGATAAATAAGGCGTGAGTCGACATAATATCTTATACGTTATGAGTATAAATAATATTGTTTTTTTCTTTGTTGCTATGCTCTGACGACCTTGGCCTTGTTCCTCCTTGGCTCCTTCCTTGCGGGTTCCCTCACTGTCGCCTTGCTCAGGAAAAATTCTGACGTGCTTTGGAGTTCCATTGCCTCGCGATAGTCTTCATGGAGTTTGGACCTTTCACCCAACCTTCTTATTTGTGCCTTTTCGCCCCATAACAGATTATTGCAATTGGCCCAAAACAGATTGCAAGTGTAATTTGCACTGTGTAAAATGGTAATTAAAACAGTAATTTATTGAAATAAATAAACAACACTAGAGTGGTTTGCTTTGTTACATTTAGGATCATTCCTGTGCACCAAAAAAAAGGTATCATTCCTTTTATGATATTGAATTTTCATGAACATATATTTATGAATTATGTATATAACATTTTGTATGTTATGTTGAGTCTAACATTTCATTTTATTTTTATTTTTTAACCCACGGGTATCTTCCCATAAAGCAATCTTGTTTGAAGCACATCGGACATCAAATGTGGGTACCCTTCTTAACTAGAATTTAAACCGTGATTTGTCACATGTGAGGGATTAGTCCCTTCTGCTAGACCCAATTCCCATTAGTAATTCGTGTATTTTCATTAGTAAATAAATTTTTTATTTTTGAAAAAGATAAAATCATTTTCACAAAAGGATAAGTATTTTTTAAAATGAGTCACAGGAAAAAAAAATTATAAGATTACAAAGCATTATTTTAGTTTAAATGTATCAACTCTACCAAAAAAAGTTTCAGATGTATTAAAACTAAAGACGAAACAACTTTTTTATAATAAGGTAAATAAGATATAAATGTTTGATTTTATGAATTATACGTCGGATAATCAAAATTTTATTCTCTTAAAACAAACAAACTATACAACCACCATTAGTATTCAAATTATTAACAACCTATTAAAGCTCCATTAATATTAAACTTTATCGAGGGAGAGGAAAAAAATTTCAACGCTTTAATTTCGAAGTAGTTACTGTTAAATTAGGGAATCAGTTCATTGGTGTTGAATTTATATGAATAAAAAGTTTTAAACAATTTGTTTCGCTCAATTCAACCCAGTGAACATTAGAGTAGCATCAAGCGTACAATTTTTGTTTATAACATTACACCATTAGTATAAATGTACAGGAAGATAAAACAAAAGAAGTGGACCTAACAAAATTAAAATATTGAAATACTGAAAGAAAAATATTGGTAGAAGTTTATTGTCATGTGTTATTGTACATATATGAAATATTTATTATACACCTGCATGCAAAGATAAAGTATAGAACTGCACTCTGCACCCAAAACAGAAAAAAGGAGTAAAAAAGAAGAGTAATATTATGGAAATAATATAATAAAATTATACAATAAATACATACCATATACTTTATTACCATTAAATATGATGAGTGGTTTTCACTTATTCTACTCATTTATCATATCTAATTATAATAAGATGTGTGATGTACATTTGTAATACAATTTTATTACTCAAGAAACAGCTCGCTTAATATTTTACAAAAGATCGAAGAGATTTCCTTTTAAACTTTAATAAATGTCACTTGAACATCAAAACACTACGGTTGAAAATCCAATATAATACTAGTAAATCTTCAACCGTGACATTGCTTTTGGTCTTTGAATTTCTTCAAGATTTTAGTTCATCATTTTTCTCCCTCTTGATCTTTGGTATTGTATTTTTTTTTTTCCCCTTCTCTTCTTCTTCTCTCCTTCTTTCTCAGGGCTTGCGTATGTTTTTCTATGCCCGTAATACTATTTTATATTTATGGTAATCTTATTAATTAGATGAATTTACCCAGTGTCCTTCGCTTACTCAGATTTTTCCGTAGCTTGCTTTGAGCCAATGGCCATCTATCTGCTTACTCATTTCACACATTCACAATCAACTCACAGCCTTTAATTTGTCCCCTTTTTTCTTCTTTTTTTTTTAAAAAAACATGTATTTAATTTTTGAATGTACACATGAAAATCCGAAAGTACTACTAATTTAGAAATCTAAAAAACGAAGGCAAAGCGTGAGAATTATCCAGGCTAGGCTTGGGATTGTAGGGACCCCAGCCCAAAGTCAAGTTGAGGTCCAACTCCAACTCTGCATGATGATCATGATCAACAACCTCCACAGTCTCAACGGAACAGCAATCAGCTTCCCCTCCATTACCATTACCATTACCATTACCAACACTTGTATGCTCATGACTAACCCCCGATCCCAAACCCGAACCCGAACCCGAACCCCATTCCTCAGTACCAATGCATCCCTCCAACTCCAACTTAACTCCTGCAAGCTGATGCTTGTTCTTTCCCCTTCCCCCGCTGCGCTTGAACTGGTTGCTTGGGGGCCTCTTCACCTTGTGGAGGAGACCCGATGACCCCTTTCCTTTATTGGACACGTGTCGAATATCGCACGCCTTCAGCATAGAATCCGACGACGGAAACGATGACACCAGCTGCGTAATGATCGGCGCTCCACTCAGAACGGCTTCCACGGCGGCTTCGCACAGGCCCCACCTCCCCGATGATAGCAACCCGCTGCACCCCAATATCGGGCTCACGATCCTCCCGCATGCTTCCTCCAGCAACGACTTAAAACTCGCTGATGAACATGCACAGTCAAGAACACGAGTTAGTAATAGTCACTACCAATTGAATTTACGTACATTTTCTCGGGATTGGGAACAACAAACAAACTGAAATCGGTGAATGGTTGGTTTCATGTCATGGTCTGGTGCCTACCTGGTCGGAGATGTGGGGCGGCGGCATTGATGAGGTTGATGAGCCCTGCGCGGCCGTAGAACTTGGCCAAGAAGAGGGTGGCGTTCTCCTGCGACTGCGGGGATTTGATCCACAGCAGGCACGGTCTGATTGGGCAGTCGCTGCTGCATCCTTTTCGCAACGCTCGGCATCCGTTGCAGCTTAACCGCATGATTGATTGATCTGATTATGATGATTAGTGATGTTGGATTTTGCGTGTGCTTTCAGCTTCAGATTAGTAGTCTGTCTGAAGGTACAGCAAGAAAATTGGAAGAGATTACTGGATCGGTTTGATCGATGCGTTCCTTTTGAAGAGGGGAAAGTAGGTAAGAGATATTTGTTTGGTGTTGGCAACTGCATGGTGATGAGAGGGGATTTTATAGTGGGGGCGCTCCCTCGCTTTCCCAGTCAAAAAGGTGGAAAACAAGGTCGAGAGACAGAGAGAGAGAGAATCAGAGCGAGCGCAGTTGTTTCCAACAAAACGGCTGTTTTTGCTATTCTGGTATTATTATTTCTTGGAGCTGCAATGTGCCAGGTTTTTTTTTATAAAAAAAACACAATAAACATATTGATGTTACCTTTTTCGTTTTTGTCTGCTTTTCATTTTTCCATTAATTAGAGTAATATACTAATGTCCACGGTTTTGTAATTTGGTGCCGATGTCGCCAATTCTTGATTGCCTCGCATGGGAGGGAGCATGTGCGTTACAAAAACTAAGAAATCGTGAATAAGCAACAGAAAAAAAAGGCTTTATTTTGAACTTTAGGATATTTAATGTGCACTACAACAAAAATTAAAAGTAAGAAGAGAAATATAGGAAAAATTGGTGGGGAGATGCGTTTATAATTTAATGTCAAGATAACAGCTTCGTCAAGAAGGTTTTCTTGTTATAAATACAAGTTTAGCACATTACATATCAGAATTTAATTATCATGCACTGACAATGTAAATTTTTTTTACACAGTCATCCAAATATGTATTATCACATAAATTATGATAGTTAAATTTTATATTCAATACTTGAAAAGTCATCCAAATTAAATATTTTAATTGGATGACAGTGTAAAATTATTTTACACTGACAATGTATATATTAAAATTAAACTCTATATATAATTGCATTCATAATAAAAATGGATTATATTAATCTTATTAAACATATATACACTTATTTATGGGCAAGGTTCTGAAAACTAGACCAAACCGGATCGACTGGTCGGATCGGTTGAATCAGGAACTGGCCTGTTGGTCAAACTGATTTTTTTTTATATATATAAAAAAGGTAAAATGGCATCATTTTGGGGTTTTTTTAAAAAAAATCCTAAAATCTTTTTTTTCCTAATTCTTTTCCTTTTCTGGTATGAGAATTAGTAAATTGAGATAGATTTGATCCATATAGATAATATTTATTTTGATTAAGAAATGAATTATATTATATTTTATGGATTTATTTGATACCTAATTTAATTTTTAGTTATAAGTTATTTTTTGGTTAGACCCTCGGTTAAATCTCTGAACCTTTGCCCTGATCGGTTTGATATCCGGTCTGTTTTTCAAAGCTGTTTATGGGTCTAATATTTTTTTTTTTGTAAGGAATAATTCTTACAACTTGTGTTTATACGGATTTTTTTTTCTTTCCCCGAAGCCGCTCACGATTCGCCACACTTGACGATGCAGAAAGTGGGTAGTTTCTGCATTTAGGTTTTGGAGTGTGCTTACTATAAATGGAGATGAAGGCCTGGGCTGCCACCTGGGAATCAACGCATCATGTTATGGCGGCGGCAGGGCGTGGCATGAGAATGAGTGTCCTGGTTTTGTGGAGAAAGCAGCGGTTTCGAGGAAAGGACTACGACTGTGGGCGCCCTCGGAACTGCGTCTGAGGCTGTGCCTCTGGTTTTGGTAGGGCCCGCACTGCATCTTTATCTATATATCCTCCCTTTAAAGCTTCAACTTGTGGAATGCTAGTAGTTTCAAACCTGTGGTTTTGCAGTGAAGACTGAAGAAACAAACCCCTCCTTTTCCTCCCTCCTTCCTTTCCGTGTCTGCTTTCTCTTCCTTCACATAATTACAGCTTGACATTGAAAATTAAATAAATAAATAAGTAAATCCCTTTCATGTAGTGGGAAAAGTTTCTAAATATTCACACACACAATTGTCTTCAATAGAAGGATATATGTGAAAGGGAAAAAAAAAGCCACACTGTTACCGAAAGGATACGATCTTGATCATCAAAATATCCAAGACGAGAGCAATGAACAGCAATATCCGGAGACAACTAATGAGTATATTTTTTTGGGGGTTACGAGCAGAAATAATTTATGATAGATCATGCAGGTTGCGTAAGAATGTTTGGTGCTTGCATGATCCAAATATACATATACAAGTACTTCATGTAACCTATCCATGTGCAAATGGACCACCTGATAGTCCACCAGTCGAACTGCGGACTTGATACGCCTCTTGGGTCCAGATGTCCCATAAGCGACTTGGTTCGCATCCCTTCCTAGCAATTAGTAACCCATGATTATCAGTTCGGTTTTCCTGGAACAGAAAAAGGTCGAATCCTTCTTTTTCTCATCCTTGCTTAACAGCATCTTTGGGAATTGATTTCAAGGGCATCAAATTGATTTCGGTTACTTGGGAACATGTTTGGTTTTCATGTCAGTTAAGACTCCAAAATCAATTATTGCTTCTAATACATTTACCAAGTAATATTAACTTTACAAGGACAATTTTATCGACACGTAATTTTCTACATTTAACATGATGTTTTCGTGTTTTCATTAATATGTGTGTTGCTTGGTTTTTAACAAATAATAGTCCAAATAAGAGAGAATACTTTTTAACATAATTAATTTTAAAAAAGCTATTAAATATAAATTGCATCACATTAAGTCATTAGGATTGATATATTGGTGAGGATTAATTTAAATAGTACATATGAGATCTTAGTTTCAAATATCATTGCAATTAAAATAAATCACTTTACTTTAAATCAATTCTAACTAAATCAATTTTGACAATTTTATCTAGAATCAATTATATAAATGCAGAACCAAACACACACTTAGACCTTACTAGTAATGTTAGGTCCATTTGGATGATGAAATTGAAACTGTAACATAGAATTACAATTTCAATTCCGATTTTTTTAGAATTGAAATTGGGTTAAAATCTTAATTTTGTATTGGAGTTTAGTATTAAATTACAACATAAGAAATAATAATTGGGACATTAAATATTGAATAGTTCATATCACTCCCTCGTCCACTTATAACTGTGTCTTGGAGGCAGTCCAAGATTGTCTAGGGGATGGGAAGACGAAGATTGTCTGACTAATCTCAACACAAAGAACATAAACCGTCACAGTCTAGTCTTTGACTAACACGTGGCACCACTCTTCTCTTTCTCTGTTGTGCTTTTGGCGGTTGCTTCGCTGGCTCTGGTTCTGGCTGGTTGGCGCTAAACGATCGTGACGCGGGGACAGTTGTTCTCCTTCCTATTCTCCCGCGCCACTCTTTCATCCTTCTCATTTCTCACTTTACCACCAACGTCAACGTTCCCACAAAAACGAAAAAGAAATAAACATTAACATAATAAAACCAAGATAAATTAAGTTCAAATAAAATGATCAAATTAAGATAGATATGTACATAGAATAGAAGATCCAATGCATGCTTGTTTTCTGCCCGGGTCTTCTGAATCAAAACAAACCCGGGTTTTCAAATTATAGTATTTTTGAATTAACAAAACAACCCCATGATAACAATCATCTTTGATCGACTTTCACGTCCTCACGTTAATGAATCCTCCCATTTGTGAGGCTTTTCACATTTCTTCTGTAAGCCATCCTTTCCATTCTTTTAATGGGTCTTCTCCATGTTGCTGATATTGTAGTTTTCTTCTTTTCACCACCATGCATATGTTAGATTCACATTCTTGGTTATTTTCACATCATTGGAATAATATTCAAATGTAATTCTTCGAAATTTGTGACCACAATGTTGAATTGCAACATCAAGCACACAAGAAAGTTGCCTTCTTTAACTATAACCTTACGGAATTAGCTTTTCAAGATTCTTTCTTTAAGGTGTTTTTCTTTTTTTTTAATGTTGGTAAGGAGACAATTACATTTCAAGTGCAGAAAGATTGTATCTTTTCTGTTCTTTGATTATGTGCAGCTAAGCAGGACAAAAATTTTCTCCTGGCCCTTGTTATTTGTCGTGTAGTTTCTTCTATTAGCGAATGGAATTGGAAGCACAAGGTTCTATTCCTGGTGGCTACATTGCATTGCATTTTATTATTATATAATTAATTCAGAATACAATGATTCTAATTGCAGCTTCCTAGAGTCTCTTTGGTCAAGTGATACAATATGGGAACTTCTATGAAACATGTCTCCATGAAATTCTGAAGTTGCCCATCCCTCCAGGATACTAGTGATGAATTCCCCATCTGCAAACTACAATATGGAACCCAGAGAACTGGGCAGCCCAAATGCCATTTCTAATGGGTTTTTAGTGTCCGTTCATGGTGAGGTTGAAGGTATGGGGATGGGACTTAACCCCTCTTAGCAATTTGCATGTTATGCATTTATCCAAGCGGTTAAGCTAAGCTGCTTTTGTTTGAATATTTTCAGCTAAGCATCGATTGCTATTGGTTCAGTGGTTAACTATTCTTCTTCCTAGACTGAACTTACCAACAAATATCACGGATGATGCCTTAAGAGCATGCTTGACTGATGGTACCGTCTTGTGCCACATACTCAACAAGCTAAGTCCTGGTTCCGTGAATGTGGTAATACTTTTTAATCTTTTAATTAACTTAGACTATAAATTGGCAACTTCATTTGGATATTACCCTTCAGCCTGGATTCTCTTTCGTAGGTTAATGAATCTGATCCTTCTCTGCCATCAAACACAGAAAATGTTAAGTTGTTTCTTAAAGCTATGGATGGATTGGGATTGCCTGGGTTTGAAATATCAGACCTAGAAAAGGTATAGGAGGCCTAACTCTATGTCATGGACTACATTTATCTCAGAACAAATTTTACTTTTGAAGGCAGTTATAAAATTTCAATTGGGCATTTATATCAGTTTAGCTTTTGTATCAAATAATTTTATGTACATCATCAATTTTGTTGATTCATGAGATTTTCACCGGTTCATGCTCCTTGCTGGGTTGCCACTCTGTCTTTTTGTTGTGTAGGGATCCATGAAAGCTGTTGTGGATTGTCTGTTAGCACTGAGAGCAAAAAGTTTGCAGAGTGCTTTGGGAGATAATATTTCTATGACTAATTCCAATGGAGCAAGTCCTCGTGCGAATGCACCTTCCAATGTTCTTCCACATTCTCCAACATCTGAGTCAAAGTATCAACGTGTTACCAGTAGCCCATATATGACAGGTCTGGTTACTTTCATTTTACTCAGCCTCTTTCTTATGTACATGTGTGTGTGTGTGTGTGTACGCCCATTTGTGTCTATGCATATAGAGACAATGAGATGCAATTTCCTTAACATGGTGGCATGCCAAAAGACAAACGGGGGACAGAAGAGGGAAAAAGTGCGTGCTTTAGCAGTGTCAAGGACATCTACACTTCTGAAATTGAAACATCTCCTATATTGCCATTCATTGGACCAATTAGCTGGATGGTGCTAAGTGATTAAGTAATTAGTGTTACTCATTTGTATCTTCTGCAGAGTCACCAACTTCATTAATGCACCAGGTTGGTCATAAGTTCCATGAGGTGTTTCAAGTTAAACAAGGAAGTTATGCAGATCTCCCCCCTGCAAAAATAACAGAAATGATGAAGTCAGTCAGTTTAGATGTGAGTTCTTAGTCTTTTCTTCAACTTCAGATTTACACTTTTATATAAATTTTTTCTGTTTGATATATCACTGATTTATTTCAGTATCTAATGTTGCAGAATGCTCCCACTCAGTCGCTTCTGAGTGTTGTGAATGGTATTCTTGAAGAAAGCGTTGATAGAAGAAATGGCGAAATACCTCATGTATGGTCTTAGAGACTTTCGTTTGGTGTTGTTGCATGTACAAACACACGTAACACAAACGGTTTCATAAATATTGTCTAACATGATCTTAGTTTTTCAGCGTGTGGCTTGCTTGTTGAAAAAAGTTTCCCAGGAGCTTGAGCGGCGCATGTCAACTCAAGCAGAACATTTGCGAACTGTATGTCCATTACATCATTTTTTCAAAAGCTAGTCTTTTGGTTGGTTTTCTGAATTGGTTTGATCATGTCACTCTCTTTCCTTGTTCCTTCAGCAAAGCAATCTTTTTAAGGTTCGTGAAGAAAAATATCAAGCTAGAATAAGAGTACTTGAGGCGCTTGCATCTGGTTCTAGAGAAGAGAGTGAGGTATCACAAGCAGTTCTATCTAGTCATTATGTTAGAAGTGGATCCTTTTTAAATTCCTTCAAACTTTCCATATTGGTTCGAGTTTTCTATTTATCAGCGGGAACTTTTTGTAACAGATTATTGCTAACCAGCTTCAACTGCTGAAGGTAATGTTTTCTTACTTTGCACGATGAGTAACACATTGCTACGCTTTAAGAGAAGATATTTTGAATAAAGTATTTTCATGTTATTTGTATTAGGGGCAGCTTGGCTTTTCAACACCGGCCGAGAAGATCAAAGAGGACGAACAAATGGGAGATGACAAATATTTGGTTAGGTTGATGAAAGAGCAGGTGGACAAAAATATGGAAATTTCAGCACTGAAGCAAGAATTAGAAACAACCAAAGAAACACATGAAGTAAAATGCTCGCAATTAGAAGCAGAAACTAAGGGTGCTAAAGCAGAACTAAAACAGAAAACACAAGAATACGAGCAACAAATGAAAGAATTAAGAAAAATTGTGAAAGAACTTGAGGCTTCATCTGATTCAAAATATCATGAATGGAATATGAAAAAGCACCAATTGAAGAATGCTGTAAATTTACAATGTAGTTCCCTACAGGTAAGCTAACAAATGTGTTATTTTCAATCTTATTTTTTGTGACGTATAACATTACAATTTTGTACTGAATTTGAATACATCCAGAAATTGAAATTATCTTGGGAATCCGTTAAGCAAGAAGTTTTGAAAGAGCAAAAGGTTTATGTAGAGGAGGGTAATCGCCTAGGTAGGCTTTGTTATTATAATGTCATGCTAGTGCTCACTCTTCCTATGTTTTCTTTTTTTGGGCTGGCAAGCTCTGATCACTTCATCGTAAATCATTCAGGTGTAAATCTTAAATCACTAGTACGCGCAGCTGAGAATTATCAGGCTGTCATTGCTGACAATCGGAAACTGTTCAATGAAGTTCAAGAATTGAAAGGTGGCATAATATTTGTCTGTCCTATGGGGTTAAGTAGGTGAACAGACAATTCACATAAATGTTTTTTGATGCATGCAGGAAACATCAAGGTATATTGTCGCGTTAGACCGTTTCTTTCCGGATCAAAAGAAAAACAGTCTGTAGTAGCACACATTGGTGAAGATCATTTACTCGTGGCAAATCCCTCCAAACAAGGGAAAGATGCTCTTCGTTCATTTAAGTTTAACAAGGTTTTCGGCCCTGCCTCAACTCAAGGTTTATTTCTATGTACTCACAATTATTAAGATTGGGGAATGGAGATTTTTGCATCAAGATTCCAGTGTATGCATGCACAATACAGTTCCTTCTTTTATTTAGCAGTGTTGTTAACATTCTGATGTTGTGATCATGTTGCTTTCTCTGAATGATGCAGCCGAGGTATACTCTGACATCCAGTCCTTTATAAGATCAGTCCTCGATGGATATAATGTATGTATCTTTGCTTATGGTCAAACTGGCTCGGGGAAAACTTACACAATGGTATGAACCATCTTGATATATTGATTTCATTATACGTACATATATATTGATGGGATTCCTGATTCTATAAGATGCTAACCTTTCTTAGACTGGTCCAAATGGAGCAACTAGCGAGAATCTTGGTGTTAATTACCGGGCTCTGAATGATCTTTTCAGAATTTCCACAAGTAGAACAAGCTCTATTGTCTATGAGATCGGGGTTCAAATGGTTGAGATATACAATGAGCAAGTGCGCGATTTGTTAACGATCGATAACTCTTCAAAACAAAAATATCCTTTTGTCAATAGATCTATGGACAATTTATTCCTTGCATGAATTTTCTTTCTTCCTTTGAAATGAAAAAAATTCTATGTATATCTGTTACGTGAACGTGATTTCCTTGATTTGCACACACTTGGGATATTGACTCACTTGCAGCCCGAGGGCTTAGCAGTACCTGATGCTAGCATTTTCCCCGTCAAATCACCTTCAGATGTCATAAAGCTAATGGACATAGGACTAAAAAATAGAGCTGTTGGTGCCACTGCCATGAATGAAAGAAGCAGTCGTTCACACAGGTTAGATAGGCTTCTCTGTTTTGCATTATAAACATTCAACTTCGATGTTGAAAGCTTTCTGTTATGACGTTGACATTCAATAAATTTATGTGCACAGCGTGGTCTCGATTCATGTCCGTGGGAAGGATTTGAATTCAGGTTCTACACTGCTTGGTAATCTTCATTTGGTAGATTTGGCAGGAAGTGAAAGGGTAGATCGGTCTGAAGCAACTGGGGATAGGCTTAGGGAAGCACAACATATAAACAAATCACTATCTTCCCTTGGAGATGTCATTTTTGCCCTCTCTCAAAAGAGTTCCCATGTACCATATAGAAACAGCAAGCTTACTCAGCTTCTGCAAACATCTCTTGGTAAATCTTTTGTTCATCAGCGTGCCGTGCTTTGCAAGTAGCCATGGAAAGTCGGTTTAGATTTTTCCCTCTTAAGCTGCAACTAGACAATGTTTGAATCTAATCTTTGATGTTACTACACAGGTGGTCAAGCAAAGACACTCATGTTTGTCCAAATCAATTCAGATGTAGCTTCATTTCCTGAAACAATGAGTACTTTAAAGTTTGCTGAAAGGGTTTCTGGAGTTGAGTTAGGAGCTGCAAGAAGTAATAAAGAGAGCAAAGATATTAAAGAATTAATGGAACAGGTACTTTATTGGTTTTTGGTCAACCAAGTTGATTAAGTTGCTCTAATTGCGTCACATACTTTTCAGCTTGTTATGTCTACATCAAATTTGGCCTTTCTTTTCATTCTATGCTTCAAAAGTTAGATATTTACCAAACAGTTCCTCACTTTGCAGGTGGCTTCTTTGAAGAACACTATTTTGAAAAAAGATGAGGAGATTGAGCGGCTTCAATTACTTAGAGGTTCTGTAGGTGGTACTCTTAAGCATACCCAAAAACCATCAATTAGGAGTCATAAGCACCTTGAAACTGATAGCCGGCTGCATCCAATGGATGATCATATACACCAAAATGAGTTTGTCCATCAATCTGAAATTGCTAGGGAAGACAAAGCTCAGGATATTGCTGCAAAAGCAGAAAGTTTGGGACCTGCGGATTCAGATTTTGATGAAAGATTTAATGATCATTCTGACAATGGTCTTTCTCACAGCACAGACACTGATAATTCTTCTGAAGGTCCCACCCTCAATGAAGGCTCAAAATCATTGGATAAGATGGAGAAGTGAGTAGTGCTTATACTATTTCAGCTTTGTCAACTGCCCTTCAGATTCCCGCTAAACAATTCTACTAAGTTTCACAATAGAAAGGGAATTCTTGTTAATTTCCTTGCTTTTTTATATACCAAATTTGCCAATATATTTCTGACAACTTATATTATCTAATCAGATGGTTTGTTTGTGACAAAGTATAGTGTTCAGGCTATTGCATAGGTGATAAGTACTTCTTAAGGAAATCAGCTTGATACTAAGCATATTCATTTGTGTTGGTGTCTGTGTGTTTATTCATACGTGAATGGACGGATAGAACATTCAGACATGATCATCATCTGCATCATTCGGTGCTCATGCTTAAAATTAATGTACACATGATTTTTTTTCTTTTTCTTTTTGCTCCCTCAAAATTTCTGTGTATTATGCAGATCAAAAATACACAAAAATATTCAGGCAGTGCGGAAATCAGGACGAACGTCATCTCCCACGGCTACGTTAAGGGACTCCCCTAAGATGTCACCGGGTATACTTGAAGTGTCTGTCCACTTTGTTGATACATATTAGAGGACATTATTACTATGTTAATTTTCCTTCTTACAACCTGTTCTCATTAACTTTTCAACTTTTTCCACAAAATTTGATTCAGGTATTAGAAAAAGCGCAAGCATTGGTCACCTCAAAGCTTCAAAACGGTGGCAGTAAAAGCAGGAGGCCGTAGCTACAATTCATTGATTTATATATGCTCTTGACAATTTTACACACGTCATGACATGATGTAAATATTATTGTATCTCGTAACACTAGAGGTCACCTTGGTGAAATTCTTTGTGGGATTAGCGACCAATTTTACATTAATTAATTCTGAATCAACTGAGGCAATTCTGTTATTAAAATAAACACAAAAATATCATGGTATTTTACATAACTAAAAGTAGTCCCCCCCCCCCCCCCAACCCTCCTCCTCTCTCCTTCCCTCCTAAACTGCAAAAAAAAGAGAGAAAATATGCAGTTTTCTGTATAAATATAGGACCTAAACCACATTTAAGTGGAAAAGGACAGACAAAAATTCAACAAGCTGTACTCGGTTTGAGGCGGGAAAATAGCAAGTAACGATAACACATATCGAGTAATTTATGTTTGAAATGATCATTTTTGTTAGTTCTTTATTCCAAAAATAGTTTTTTATTATTTTAAACGAAAAATTTATGTAATACAAATATG
Organism: Dalbergia cultrata; assembly: GCA_031216105.1. Lineage (NCBI taxonomy): Eukaryota > Viridiplantae > Streptophyta > Magnoliopsida > Fabales > Fabaceae > Dalbergia > Dalbergia cultrata. Next base: position 1,127,787 of record CM062348.1, on the reverse strand, counting down.
TGCCGACATATCAGAATAAGACAATCAATAAAAAATTCTAAAATGTGCTCTTACTGCCATGGCCATGACTAAATTGCTTGGGTCTAAAAATTGATCTATATTGTTTATAGTGTTTGTACAGCAATTTGATGAATTGACTAAGAACTTTAAATGAGAAAATTGAGACAAAGAGAATCATCAAGATCAGAAGATGAATACACGTAACATACTGTGAGAGTTTGACTTAACGATTGGAATTAATTGTTCCTGTTGGGGTTCTTTTTCTAAGACTTTCTATCTAGGATTTCAAGTTGCAACAATTGGTCGTTTGGCAATGCCTGACAAGCAACGTGCCTGATCCTGAGTCTTAACTGAAGGAGAAAGCCCCACGCAGCTTCGCACCTATGCTCAGCTGAACTGGGCCCCTTTTATGATGCCTCAACCACTAGCCATCTAACAAACACTCGCCGAAAACACTTTGTGTTTTACCACAGTTTCTCACATGCACATAGCAATATAAATATCAATATCAATATATATTACATATTATATACCATTAGCTGGCTCCTCCCCTCAACCGCATCTCCCACTCACCTTTCTCACCGTTCCACACCACACCACAACACAACGCCCTTTCACATCATCACATTACCAATCCTATTTCTTCCAACAAATCAATCATACACACAACCATTAAAATACAAGACAAAGGCCCCCAAATCTGACCATGATATGCGCTTTGTCCATTCCTAAGATCCTCCTAAAGCAATTGTTTTGTTTCCTTTTTCTTTTTCCTTTTCCAATATTTCTTTCTTTTCAAATAACACAATCATGGGTGCACAAATAAATATCATCATCGCCTTTTTTGAGTGGTAGAACACTTTTTATACACAACTTCTCTGAGGTCATCAAATAGGCTACACCTTCCAACAGGGACACCCACAAAAAAAACATAATATACACAAAATTTCCAAAGATTAATCTCAATTTCCTCCGAGTTACAATTACAGAGGAGGATCTGAGTGACAGACACATAACAATTACAGCCTCTCTCCATGAACCTACTTAACAAGAAACAAGAACAAGAATAAGGCTTTACTTGCCTTTTCCTTTTCCCTGCCTTGTCCTCTTTTATTCATCAAAAAGGAGGATGAAAACCCTCCCCACCTCAATTATACATGACACCATAACTCATGATTAACAACTTGCACAGACCATTATATACATATAATACACACTAACAACACTGAATTAAGATTAGTTCCTCTTTCAACCAAAAAAAAAAAAAAAAAGAATCTCCTCTGCTATTTGAACTTGGTTGATTTTAATTCCTCTCTACCTTCTTTTCTCTGCTTCCTGGTATTGGGTTCTCCCTTTCTTCATTTTTTCTTTCTTTCAAAAATGGTTTATGCTACTGCAGAGATGCTGCAGTTGCTCCTATCTCTGCTAAGACAGTCAAAACCTTCGATCCTCACAGCAGCCGGTGCATAGCCGAGTTTCATCGGAACACAGCTTCGAGCTGAAGAAGAGGACGGCGAAGAGGATGCCACGGTAAATGGACTAAAATTCCCATTACCAAATTGCTCATCTTGGGTTACAGGGTTTGAGGCCCTGCTCGGCGGAGATCCACAGAAGAACGGTGGTGATGCGGCCACCACCTCCTCCAGGTCTCCGGATTTTTCTGGATAGCACCCTCCCTGCAAGAAATACAATTGAAGAACACATCTTTAGTCAGATTGCTTGAGTTGAACCCCCATGACAAAAAAAGATGATAAACATGTAATCAATCATCATAATTTAAAGAAAAAAAAAAAGGATGATACATAGGCTTGAGCCATGTAAATCACCAGCAAAATTATTTAGTGGATCTATAAAGGAAGACAAGAAATAAATTTTATACACCATATAAATTAATTTGTATCTCAGCTAAATACTGCTAGTAAGAAAAACTCAAAAACAATTAATTTCCTATATATTAAATTAGAAATATAGAATCTAAAGATTTGAGAGAGAAAATAACCTTGGGGTGGATGATGTCCAAAAGCTCAGCCCCAACTCCTGAATCTTCGACCTCCGATTGGTAGCTGATTTTTATTTTTTTTTTCGTGGGGACAATTGGTTAGTAATTAACTAAGTCATGGTTTTTATAAAGAGAAATGATTTTAAAATAATTAATATATATAGAGGGAACTACCTGGTGGGTCGCCTCAAGGGTCTGATGTGGTTGTTGAAGGAAGAGTGATTGAAGAGACCCAATCGGCGAGGTTTAGGGCAAACCACTGATCCCATCCTCATCTCCTCGCAGCTTGTCAAGGTGTTCTTCTGTTGGTACCTGCAGCTAGTCATCTTTCCTCCTTTAATTTCTTCACTCCTCTTAACCACACAGATCTTAACAGGGAACACCTACAACACAACAGATGATTTTTTTTTAAAAAAAAAAAATATCACACAATTCTTTAGAAGTTTCAGAAATCAGAGAAAATTGAACCGAATCCAACGAGATGATACACCTTTACAAATAAACAGACCAAAAAGAAACCCATTTCCCCAGTTTTAACCATGAAACACACAAAAGCTTAAAAAGCAAGCAGAGATGCAGTAGACCCATCTTCTCAGCAGATGAATAAACCAACAAAGGGATTTAAAGTTTGAGACTTTTCGTACATACACACAAAATCAAACTCAACACCCGAGCTGAGTTTTCAAGGCCTTACAAAGACCAAAAAAAAAAAAATTGTTGAACAAGAAACACAGAGACGCAGAGAGAAAGAAGGTACACCCACCTGAGCTGTCTCAGAGTGAGAGTGAGAGAGAGTCCTCTGAGAGGAGAAGAGGAACAAGACAGCGAGAACTTCAACACAACAGAGGAGAGGGACAGAGTGCAAGAGGATAGGAGAAGGGAGAGAGAGGAGGCGGAGCATGGTTGTGTGGGTATTCATACACCCCACAAATCATGACCCAAACTGAACAGGAATAAACTAGAGTACGAGCAAGTGCACGGGTAGAGATGTAAGACCGCGATTGTGGATCGTTGGATTCGACAATGAGACCTCGGATTCTGTTGTGTCGTGTGAGATGAGAAGTCAACCTCATTCGGTGACGCAGCGCAAGATATAGAGAGAGAGAGAGAGAGAGAGAGCATATGATCCACACGTGGTGCTGATGCCTGTCTTTTAATATGTTTTCTCTGTTTTGCCCTCGGGTGTTGGGTTCCCACTCGTAAACTAGACACATGCACCCCTGTTAATTGTGTTGCCCTTATGATTGTACAGTTAGCTGAGTTGAAATTGATTGATGATAACGTGCATGCATTTATTGTGCCTAAATAAAACTGCAATAATAATCTTCCCTAGATCTGTTTTCGTTAATTTAAGTAAATAAATATTTTGATTAATAGAAAATAGAAAATAATCTAGCCATTTTATTTTTTAAGTAAACCTATGAGCATGAGATTGATTTAGTATTCGTTGATCATCCCTTGATTTACTATTCGATTTATTAAAAATCGAATCATCAATCCTCAATCAGCAAATTATTCTTTACTAAAAATTCTAAAGTAACGTGTAATTTCAAACAACTGAAATGAAATTTATTGAGAAAATTAAATATTTTCTTAACTCATCACTCATTGAGTTATTATGATTGAAGGATTCAAATCTCAAACAATGTAATTTTCCAAATAATCTAAAAATAAAAAAACTCATCACTTGTTGTAACTTTAATTCACATTTTTCATTTTCTTTTTTTTTATAATTATATTATTCAAAATTAAATTTAAAAACATTTAGAAATAAGTAACTTTTTTATTGCAAAATGATAAATAATATATAACAAGGTTATAAATTATCCTCAATTATTTGCTTCTCTTCTTTTTTCGTTCAAATACGAAATTGATGCTTTTCACTAATTTTTTTTTATCACTAACATTTAATCAGTTGATTATAGTGTTTTTGTATTTATTTTTTGCGAAGTCTCAAGTCTAGTAAATAGGAAAAATTAGTGTTGAGATAGCGTTACTCTCATAGTAGACCCATTTTCATTGATTTAGTTTATTTAATTTATTTATTTTATATTTTTTGGTACCCAATGGTATTCAACCCATTTTCAAACTTCAAACTATGAAAATCTTACTTATACCATTAGTAAAGTGAGAAAAAGAATAAATAGCAGCACTGTACACAACAAATTCCAAAGCCTAAAAAGTGATCCATATCCATGTATTCCATTCCAAAGTGGAAATGGCAAATAGCACTTTGAATTTTGGCAATGGATGGCAGGTGCTCTACCGAGAAATGAGGATGGAGAAAAGTGGGCATCACACACTTTTGGCTGTCCCTTACTTTTTCTTTTTTTCTTTTTCTATATTAATTCCCTTTTGATCCCTTCGGATTCAACTTGTCGGGACATTTTCATTCCATAGCTTTCATATTACAACATCCAATTTATTTTCTTCATGTATTATGTTTCCAGTTGTTGTTATCACCTTCTTTTAAATATATGACTTGACAGAAGAATAGGGATAAAGCTAAGTTGATTGAAATCGGATCTTAAAATCAAAGTGTATATTATATCCATCAAGAGTACCATCTTTGTTATTGCAAGTTACATATAACATCCAAATAAATGAATACGGTTTAAATCTGCGACCTATTATATGTATATTTGAAGCTTATATCCCTCAAAATTAAAGAAAAATGAATGAAGTTTATATTTTGCTTGTTTGAATTTCATCATAGTTACTTTTGGAAAACTAGTAACGGAATGTCAATGGGGATATTAATTTTAGCAGACAGGATTAATATTCCCTATATGGAAAATCAAGGATCGAATCTTAATTGAGAGAGATATCCACATTTTAAAAATTGATTATGATAACAAGAAGTTAACAAAAAGAAAATAATGATGGAATTATGTTTGATAAAATTAATTAATATTAAAATTATCAATTGATCGATTCAAGTAGTTTGATATTTATTTTTCAACAAAGTTTTAAATTTGACCTTTATGAATAAAGTAAAATTAAATTAAGAGAGTTTTATATCTATAATAGACTAACTCCACTCAAAGTAAATTAACCAAAATTATCCAATAGACTTTTAGATTGAGGATTTTACAAAAAGATAATGTTATAATTTGCATGCAACATATGAACGAGAGATGTTACTTCCACAATTTTTAATTAATACACCGTGCAGACACCCTTACTAAAAGCACAAATAACACTACATCAACCCCACACTAGTAGCAAGACATATTGAAACAGCAAAACTAGGAGACTGAAAATACAACGGTAAGTAACGTATGTTTCCCTTTTGTCCAAGAGTAGAACTTTAAGGAGTCAACATTGCTTTAGTAGGTACACGCGAGTACTGATCAATTATCTGAGCTTTGACACTAAATCGGGTAGAAAACTAAAGTTCCTCTATCAATTTTAGCAATCTCCGTTATTCTGTTTATTTTGTTATTGAGAATGAAAGGACCCAAATCTCAATCCTATATTTTAAAGAGATGGGCATGGCTATATATATTCCCCCAACCATGCAAAACCAAATCACATATACATATTGATAGTTATCAAATTTTGAATATAAATACTAAACTATTCATCATCAGCTTTACTTAAAAAAAACCATAATAATATTTTCATGTTAGTTGGGTCAAGCACTATTGATCTTGGATCTCAACATATTTTCTTTTTTTAAAAAAAAAAATTGAACCATGTAACCTTATCTTTTCGATGGACCATTCTATCGTTACGTCACGAGGCTAAAAGCATCTTCAATAAAGAGATGTTGTCCAAGCCTCTTAAATAAGTGTACATGATGGGTGGGTGTGGGGAACAAGGGGCAGCGTGGACCAGCTTCGGTATCTCTTGTGGGTTCATTATAAGATGCCTCTGTCATTATGTTCCCCCCACCATCACCACACATCAAACTAAGATGCCCAGAGAAAAATTAAATAATAAAAGCCAAAATAACAAGATCAAGGACGGACAACGAAGAAAAGTGGAGTAGATATTGCTTGTGAAATAAATAACAACACAAGTAGGGCTTGTAATCATCTGATTGAAATCAAAATGAGAAAGTCACACTCTATTTTACGATGATTAACAATTATAAGGCCTGCATGCGATATAAGATACGATATGAATACATGTATGAAGAAAATGAGTGATGCTAAACATTAAAAAAAAAATTTACAGAATTTTTTATAGAAAGAAATTATGATAGTTGTTGAATGAAATAAAATAACATAATCTACTTATTCATCAGATGGCTAATAATTATAACACGTTATTTTGGATACAAAATTCTATAAAAGTTCATAGCTGACTAACATTTTTGGAAGAAAATATACTGAATAGTTTAATGTATAAAAGTCATACCAAATAACTAATTTAAAGTGTACACAAACCGAACATGTGTGTCGTTACTGAAAAATGTCTCTGAATATAATCCTTTTAGGCTTTTAGCATTGTAGCAATGAATAAGTCCTCTTAATAAATATTTTTTAATCTATTTTTTTAATGAATAAAGATTAGATAAGAAAGTTTAAGCCTCCAAGTGCTAGTGGTAAATGGTGCCATCTCTTTTCAAAAGAAGTTCTCAAACTTTGCACCTCCAATTTTATGGATAAAATTTACTCAGATTAGAATCCAGTCCATTTCCATTCAACTAAATCTTATGAGGTAATTTAACTTTTTTTAACAATATATATTACCTACTATTGTACCCAACCGTTATTAACCATGTTTTTATATATTCTGTATGAGTACCAACTAGCCAGTATATTACAATCAGCATGTGTTAAATTTATCTTCGCAAATACAATTACAACTTACTAATATTTTTCAAACAATCATTGGCATGGATTTTATTTGGTCACAAAATGCTTATTGGTTTAGGATTTTTGGGTAAAGCCTGATTGGATGTGGGGACAACATAATTAATGGAAATTAATCCGAATCATTCTTTCAACATTTGTGCCTTTTTTTTTTTTCTTTCACCGGAATAAATTCATTGGACAAGCGGTGCCACTTTATATTTGTTTTTAAAGTACGCTGTGGTGATTGGTGGTTATAGAGGAAAAATTTAGTCTAGCTATGCGGCTGTGATAATGGTATGCACTGAGTTTTTAGCGGCTATTATTTTATCTCACATATCTTTATTATTATTACTTTTTATCTACATTTCATTACTTTTTTTTTTTTTTTTTGGTCTGAACTTCGTTAGTATTTTACTCCTAACGAAACTGCACCATTCAGGCCCAAAAGAAAAGACTACAAAATGTGGATCCACTGAAAATGTGGGTTGGAGGTAGAAAACAGGCCTACGACGGGTGTGAAGCCCATAGTCCAAAGGCTCACGTTATAATGGAACAATTAGTACCTGACAAAAACAATAAAAAGGTATCTGACCATCGAAAAAAACAAAGGTAGGATGAACGATGGATAAGATAGGCTTGACCATTTGAGTATGGTTTTTACCAAAATAAAATAAAATGAAAGACCATTTGAGTATGGTTAATGAGTTTTTGGTCGAAATTGAAATGCTACCAAAAAGTAATTTTTTTAATTGAAATATGAAATTGATAAATATTCTAAAATATGAAATTGTATGAAAGTAGACAAATACTCTAAAAGGGAATGAGTAATTTATTACTAACAAGGTTTTACACCTTGTTATCCAGTATAGCCTTAGGTTTGATGCTAGTATGTGTAAATATAAATAGAGATTGATATTTCTGAAAAACATACTATATAATAGTATGCAGAGGTTTATAATAGTCTATATATAGCAATGAATATTACAATAAAATTAATTTTAAATTATTATTATCTTTTTAAATAAGGAAAATGCTAGTCTGTCTTGCTTATTCAGTTATTCTTCTTTTGATGCAGCTGAAATCACAAGTTGATAAACTCTAGGTAAGACAAAGAAAAGCAAGCTGGAGAGGAATCAAAATGCTAGTCCTGTCTCTATCTTCATGTTACTTGCTTTAGCTCTGCCTCTGGCCTTTCACTTGCCACGTGCATCAATAACACAAGACACTCATCTTTGTTCCTTTCCATGGATTTCAGGCTCCAAAGTCTTGACCCCCCATGCAACATGATCATTATTCTGATGTGTATATATGGTCTTTCCATGCATCTTCTTTTACCTTAGAATATTTACAGAAGTGTGTTATGCTTATAGCATATTCCTTTTGTGTAGTCATGCACATTGGTGATGATACAGTGACCAATGAGTAATACAATCAATGCGCAGGGAAGAAAAGCGGAGTGGAATAATCTCTCTGAAGCTTCCCTCCTATGATCATCACTTTGCTCATCTTCTCCTCACACCAGTGCAACTGTTCTTCACTCAAATCATTCATTCTCAAAACCCTTGCCACCACCTTCAGGTCTATGAGAGCCATCAAAATATCCATCCCTTCTTTAACCTTTTGCTTTCTCTTCATCAAACATTTGCGTGAATGTTGAAGATCCTTAACCTTCATCCTCTTCTGGAGACACAAATGTTAGAAATAAAAATAAATATTGATATGGAATGCGAAAATTAAATTTAAGTTCGGAATTTGCCTTTTGATTAACTTTCTTCATTAGCCGAAGTAGCGTTGGATCAACCGTGCCTCTTTGGTTTTTCCTAAAGTAGGTTGCTATGATCTGACAGGGTTTTTCTTTATCAGCTTTTAGAAATTTCATGAATGTTCTGATCCCCTCCTCCATTATCATAAGAAATGAAGTTGAGGATATTTTACTGTGGCAACCATCATCCATCTGATCGTCCTCTGAATCTTGAAATCAAACAAGAAAAATGAAATTCAGTCATAACAATGCCGTGTAGTCATTTTAAGAAGTAATGTTTTTTCAACGCATTTTTTCTTTTGTGGTTTGTTTTACACCATAATTTTACATTTTACGTTATTTTCCGGCATATCTGATTAGTTTTAGCACACCACCAAGGTTCCCTATGCAGAAATTGAAACAATGTGAGATTAAACTAAAACAATAGTGTGCAAATACAGGGTTACTTTGATAAGTGTTATTGTTATTCTGTTTTGCCAGCAGGCACAGTACTAACTATACGCCATGCACTCCTAGTCCGTGATTTATTATGGTTGGTTGGGTTATTACTTATTACTTAGGTTTGACTTCATACGTTTTGACATGAAATCAAATTTTAGAATAGAGGGAGCAAAAGTAAATATCACACATACCTCGATATTCTGGCACTAGGAGCAATTTTGGTGCCAGAAGCCTCATCCTAGCATAGATCTCAGGTCTCCTGCCATGCTCATAAGGCTCATTCTCAATGTATCTCTGCAATAAAACTTGAAATTGCTGGAATTGGTGTGCAATTGTGGCAGGACAGCCGGTATCATGATCATGGCGTGAAGCATGTTTGGATTGAAAATTTCTGTAGTTCCAATTAAGGGCTTCCCATGTTAAGCAGATTTGTGCAACATATGCAGCCTCTAGTTCACGATATGGGTTGCGAACAGTACCACCAGGCGTTTTGTTCACAGTTGAAAACTTGTGTGCAATACGCTCTGAAATTGATCTTGGAGATACTTGGATAGATCTCAGGGACTCTGAAATTGGGCAGCTAACGTGTAACGAAATAAATCTCTCACAACATTTTAAACTTATAATAGCGCACTGAGATTTAGAAAAGGGTTATTACCTGCTTCATGAAGTTTCTGTGCACTAATTCTGTCTAAGAATGACATTTCTTCATCATATTTTTGGAACAAAGTATATGATTCCCATTTGGGGCAACTTCTTCTAGATGAGGAAGAAAATTGGTCTTGACTTCCATAATCCCCTAAATGAATGGAGCTCCTCCATTCAGAGGAGCCCTTAGATGTGGACCCATCAGAGCAGGAGTCACCACCATACATATCCTCATCATCCTTCTCTTGAACAATCAATTTCTTACTCTGCGAATGTGCAGGAGCAAAAACAAAGAATCTCTCATCCCTTGAGAGTTTGGCCTCCTGCACGCTCTTATTTTTAGTAGTTCTTCCATGGCAAACATGGTTGTCTGCAGAAAGTAGTATAGTATCAGAGAGTTTTACTAGAAGAGGTGCTGCATGTGAACTATGTAACTGGCTATAGATTAGCTATGATGTAAAATACCATGACAGTTTTTGTCACCTTTGTATAGGTTCAGGGTGGTGGTGGGAGAGTTGGGCCTGCCTTCAATTAGGACAGAATTTGTAACAGAATCAGCATTTGTTGCTGGAAACTCTTCTTCACGACCTTCACTTTCAAAGTCAGAAACTTGTGATGAGTTATGAACCGACAGGGTTACAGAAGAATGGTTTTCTTCTGACTCTTCGATCAAGCTCTCCTGAGGGCTAATAAATTCTTCAGAATAATGGGAATGAGGCTTCTGAGTCTTCTTATTGTGAAGAAACAAAAGGGTTTCCCGGCCACAGATGGTGTCTGCTGCTAGATGATCTCTCACTCTCTTAGTAGAATCAACATAAGAATACCTGTTACACCTCAAGGTAGTTAGTTAGTTTGTTAGAGATATTAGTTCATTATTAGTTAGTTACTTAGGCTATAAATAAGAATATCAACTCATTGTAAATCATATTGAGAACAATCAAATTAGTGGATTCTTATGGAATTCTTGGAGTTTTGGAACTAGAATATGGTTCTATCAATACCCTTCTTGAGTCTCTTCTTGTTCTTCATCCTCGGAAAAAACGTATTCATATTGTTGATCTCTGAAACATACAAAGAGAAGCAAGTAAGTTATATGCCAGGGGCAATCAATGTGCATGCCAGTGTGTCTGGGAGATAGAGAATGAAAAAGAAGAGCTGCAGCAAAGAAAGACCTTTGGATTAAGGGGAATCTGCCAATGAAGTTTAAGAATGTGACAAGAAAAATGGCCAACGAGAAGAGGGAGAGGAGGAGAAGCTGGTAAGAGTTTGATACATAGTTGAAGAGTCTAACGAGAGCATCTTCTATGGAACATGGCAATGATGGCATTTTCTTTGTGATTGCTTCAAACTCCAAATTAAGCTCCATGGGACTCCAAACACAAAGCAAAGCAACTCCTAAACCCGGTGGGCCTTGGTTGCTTTCGTATTATGTATCCTAGCTACTTGGTCAACATTGCCCAAAATCATAGTCAAAATCTCTAATATCTCTTAAGGGCATTCCCGTGCATAATTAACAACTATGATATGTAATTCAAACTTAAAACTTTCATTTGTGTGACGTATCTGAGTATATTGCCATATTTTTTCTTTTCTTTAATTTCATCATTCAAATTTGTGTCACATATATAGTTGGGGTGTCTCATCCTTCTTCCTTGATTGAATAATATAATAACAATTCATTGGCTTCGAATGAGATTTCAATGTAGAGAATTACTTGAAAAAGAAGAAAATAATTAAGATCACACAAGAGGAATCTTTCAATTATACTTTTCATGGAAAGTACGCAAGTCTTGTTTTGTAGTGTGTGTATAACGCAGAAAATCAGAGTCTGTGAGAAGGGGTCCTTTTTTCTCCTATGAGTGTCAGCGAAATGACTCAGAAACAAAAGCAAAAAAGAAGAGACCAAAACCAAGCCACACGCATAGGCAGACAAATACGAACGTCACTTTGTATAAAAAATTACTAGACACTCTTCCAGAAAAAAGAAAAAAAGAAAAAAGTTGAACTCATATATATTATTTAATTAGTCAAATAGATATATCATGTATATTCACTCACCATGCATGCATGCATATATAATCATGCAAGTTAAAGGTTTTTGCTTCTGAGTTCTGGCCCAAACCAGGGAAGAGTTTTCTCTGTTTTCAGGCGTAGTGTATTCCTTACCTACTGAAGGAATAAGGAGCCTTTTCTAAAAGATTGTGTTTGCTGCGTCATTTGCGAATTCTTGCTGCAATCCTCTTTAATTGATCCTTGTCTTTAACGTGGTTATTAAGATTGCAGATTGCAGCACAGATTTTGTCCCCAGTGAATAAGGCATATTATATTACTATTACTAGAGTTTAGCCAACTTATTTGTTGGTCTGGCCTGCAGGCACAACTTAATGTTTACATACATTCGAACGAACCCAACAGTGGTGTTCAATCATTCTCACACACAAGGGAGGAATAAAGGGTACTATTATTTTTATCTAGTGGTTGTAACATCCACTGCTGCTTTATGGATTGACGACTGTCCCCACAAACCAACACGGGTCTTTTCAGCATGCTTTGTCCTCATTCACACACTTCCTAGGAAAACTTCCCAGAAGGTCACCCATTCCAAAATTACCCCAGGTCAAGCACGCTTAACTATGGAGTTCTTTCAGTTTAGGCTACCGAAAAGAAGATGCATCTTGTTGGTATAGGTAGTGCAAATCAATTCATATAAGCCCTCTTCAACTGTATAGTCCCATACCTATCCAATCTTAGGATCCCTCTCATTCGGGTGTGTAATCGGTTCATTCATGTACCCCTCCGCTTAGAGGACCTTGCGAGGAGCCGCTCCTTGTCTGTGCCCTCTTTGCACCGGCGATCACTCCTCGTCCTCGTCCCCGGGCGTTACAGTGGTGGTGGACACAATTGTGAAAAATAATGTAATAGATTTAATAAAATGATTTCTTGTACGATAGTAATTATTTTATTACATTTAATTAGCACGTCAATCACAGACACAATTAAATTTGCCAATTACTTGAAATCCACTTAAACTATTTAGTTGTTATGTACCATAATGTTCGGCTGATGCTCCGCTGAACTGGAGCGGCCTTTTCAATGGCTCTAGCGGCGGGGCGGTGTACCTGCAAAATGACTCTGATGCCCAAGTGAGCGGATGAGGATAGTAGTAAGAAGAAGATAGTGAAAAAATACTTACCCCTTCTTACTGTTTCCCTTTCATATTTATATTTTATAATCATGCCCAAAGGTGAGATTTTTAGGGTTGAGATGTTATGTATGGATGGTATCCCAACCATCAAAGGGATCCTTCTAGAAAGTCCCCGAGGTTCCGTGCTCCCCCCGTGTCTGGTCCCAATCCATGTCGGGCATCCTTGTGATGGCGGGATGAGGGGCGATGTTGGGGGAGTTCCTCGGGATTTCTAAACTATCCTGGGATTTCTTTAGGTAGGAAGTCGATAAGAATTCGATAGCATGTCGGTACTGAGCGGTATTTATTCCGGAGTTCCGACATATAATATGAGTATTGACACATTTCAAAAGTTGTTAATATAAAAATTAACAAATACCTATATATATATATATATATATATATAAGTGTAATGTACAATATATTTAAAATGCGTACCCTGAGACTCTGAGTTTAATAAGGACACAGGAAAGGGAAACGTTCGTTAGATAAAAATTTCCAATAATGTTTCGATCATTTTAGCTTATATACATAGACAATAGATAGCAATCACTGCCATCCCCTTCTTGTGTAATCAATAACTCTTGCAGTATAGTACATATTCTGGTGCTTGTGGTCCTTCAACACTATGTTCTGTGCTTATAGGGGAAAGATGAAATGGAAATTAGCAACAATCAAGTTATAATTCGAGTTTCAAAATACAGCTGCTGTCAAACAAAATTTCATCAAATAGTACATTTAATTAGTCCCATAGTTAATTTGGAGTACCATATGGTAAACATTAAATAATATTAACATCATATGATAATATTATTACAACACCTAAATTTCCATACACCCTAGACACCTTTCTCATAATAAATACAGGTCTATATTATTTTGTATGTTTCACTTATTCTATCTCATTATCGTTCCCACTTTTTCTACTTGGGTGTTGGGTGTCTATCACTATTTGGGTCTTAACATATACACCACATCCACCAGTATATATGTTGGATAAAACATCGCATGACTTCAATGAACCATTGAGCCTAAGAGTTTGGGCATTTAGTTCTAGGCAACTGAGAGGTAGTACTGGCTGACACAACAAGCAAGTTTGGTCATCCAAGTGTGGTGTTAACATATACACCAAATCCACCAATAATGTGGTTAGAGTTATGTCAAATATTTTGTTATGGAGTAATGTTATAGAAATAATAAAATTGAACAACAAATAATGCACACTACACACTTTATCACCATTGGATCTAATGAGTAAGTGAAATGAGTAGAGATCACTTATCACATTTCAATAGTGATAAGATGTGTAATGTATATGTCACGACCTGATTTAGGCACGTGACTGGCATGTGAGAAATTCTTTCCCATGTAAGTCTCGTGACCTGGATTCCTATATATGCTCAGTATATTCCAAAATAATTTAATCGTAAAATCCTTTCCACATACAAATTCCTTGCCTTTAAAATATATAACTAGCATTCTTTCAAACTGTAGTCTTATATCATCTGCTCTGAACTCTATTTTCATAATAACAACAAGTATCATAAAAGTTTATAATATACATAATTTCTATGATAAAGTCTTATAATACAGTCCAGCAAAACATTATATATGCAAACTACATATTATGCACTATGGTCCAGGACCCTGCTTGCATCTACACTGAAGCACTCTAAACAAAACCATAAGTACTTCACCTCAGTGAGACTCACCACTAGAACTCTAGCACTACTGAGACAATGGTGGCTGGGAAGAACCTGCAGTCGCTTTTATATCTGTAAATGGAGGAAGGGAGAGAAGGGTGAGTTTTTGTGAAAAAACTCAGTGAGTGAATCCCCACCTGTAATTCCTCTTCATGGGATATCAAAGAAACAATGTGTAAAATCATGATAATATTAATAATACTCTAAAATCTCACATAATCAAATATACATATACATTTTTGTAATTATTAGTCATCCTCTTTCTAACTCCAATACAATTTCCTCCATTCATTGTCATATCTGAACCCATATTGGCCTATCGTATAGTAACTGTCAAAGGACAATAATCTCTATTTCCATTATGTTTTGGGAGTGCTCTTTGAATGCTCAGTTTCTTGCGAATTGTGTTTCTCTGTTCTGTTTTGGGAGCGCTCAGTTTCTCATAGTTTATTGGTTTCTCTGAATGAATTGTCCCTCATGGACTAAGTTTCATGGTTTCACGTAGTTTCATAGTTTCACATAGTTTCGTGGTTTCTCTGAGTAATTTGCCCCTCGTGGGCCCTTTTTATTCTCTACTGAGCTCTGAATCCACCTGATTCTAACAGTATGACCTTAGCATAATTGTGACTATGAAATTATGTCCAAGGGATTTCCAGTCCTAAGGCATTGTGATTTCAAAGGCCATAGAATATATAGCTAGTAGTTGTTATGAGTATTCAACTCTAACAATCTGACTTTAGCATAACCATGGCTATGAAATCCTGCCTAGAGGATTACCCTCTTCAGACATTTATGATTTCATATATCCTCAAAATATGTAGCCGTCAATTGCTTTGACTCATGAAGATTCAAGCTCTAAAACATATCTCAACCTCCAAGTTTTTTATAGTCCACACATCTCAATATCACATTCCAAACAACCAAATTCACTTTCACAATTCCATCATCCTCTCTAAATAGCATTTCTAAGTTTATAACTATATTATATATACAAACCATATCTAGAATTCCATTTGACATTCATAAAAGCTTTCGATAATCACTGTTGTTATCAATTACACTTGAAATCAGTTCAACAAACATGGTCCCACGAGTTTTCTAAAACATAGTTCATACTATTTTAAAACCACAGTTTCATATTTTAGCAGAAATCTCAAAACCTTGCACCACAATCCCTAAAGAATCATACTTTAAACCATAGTTTCATGAAAATAACTCTAATGTAGAACATAGAGATCACAAGTACTAACCCACTCACCTGGACTGGTAGAATGAGCAAGAGTGACACCAACAGGACCCTTGGAAGCAGAAACGACAATAATATCTGACATAGAAGCAATATAACTCTAAATAAATCTCTAAATAGTCTAACTTCACCATATTCATGGTAGAAAAACCTCATGGCACAAAACCATTAAGAACCCTAGATTTAACCTCTTAAAACATGAGAAATTGAAAGAGAAGGGGATAAATCCATAAGCTAAACATACCTTATATCCTTAGAAGGAAGAAAAATGGAGTTTAGATGATGAAAAGGTGAAGAAATGAGGTGTAGAATGGTTTAGAACCCGAAATAGGGGTTTTTATAAACTCTGTTGATTGCTGCAACGCTAAAGAATGCTGCAGCTCTCACCAGAAAACATAAAATTCACTTCTTGCACTAACTTACTGTTTTGTTGACCGCTGCAGCGCTCATGAATACAACGGCTGCAGCGCTCACTAGAATGCTTTTCACTCTGCAGGATGGTCTTGAATGGTCTATCACTCCTCAGAACTCACTTATTTACATTTATTTATTTATTTCCTATTAACTTTTAAACATAAATGTAAATAAAGGAATACCTCCTATTTGGATTCAAATAAAATGTTAGAAAAATCAAAATCCTAACAAATCAGAAACCAAATTTTGGGTTTTAGTTGCAATCCAGCAATTTCCACAGCTTTATAAACTTAGACGTTAAAAACGGAGCGTTTAAAGGTTTCGAAAAATTCTTTAAAAATCACTATTTAACTCAATTTTTTCTAAGGAACAATTACCGGTACTTTTGGCTTAAAGAATATGATTCTATCATATGGCCTTCCAAGGAGGTGTAGGGCCCAGGCTTAGTAGAATTTAGAACTTGAAACGATGAGTAACAGTGACTGACAGCCTTTCTGTTCAGAAAAATTTTATAGTTCTTTTAAATTTAAAATTAGGGGTATTACAGTATATTTATTGTGCAAAGCATTACTCTTTATTATGTACTATTCATTAATGAACTTATCAATTATTGTATTTGTCACGACCCGTCTAGGGAACGTGACCGGCACGTGAGGTATTGAGTCCTCACGGAAACCTCTAGTAAATTAACTAACTATTGTGCATAAATAAATCAAAATATATTTATAATATTTCCAATTTAATCAAACTCCATAAACCTGATAATATCTCCAAACATAAATCCTGAATTTAAAACTGCATAAAATCTATGATCTGGGCCGAAATCAAACATAATTAATAAAATAGCTGATATCTATAAAATAAATAAATTCATATTATGCATGTCCGGGATCACCTACACAACTCTTTGGAGCACTACTAAACTAACATATCTTATAATAAGCCCCACTCCGAAGCGAAACTCACCAAAAGAAGTTGCGACACTCTTTGGAGAAGATCTTGTGGTGCAAGCCAGACACGTAGCTAAATCTGTAGGGGAGGAAAAGAGAGGGGTGAGTTCATTAAAACTCAGTGAGTGAGCCTCCACTCACAACCCACATGGGACAACAATAAGAATACATAATATATATACATGCAACTGTGTAAAGTATTTTATATATAATTACATATAATAATAATGAAAACAATAATTTAACTAAGTTCATGGCAACAACTAGTAGAGAAACAGCAATGATTCTGTACATAAATATAATCTGAGCTTGATAGCTAAATCTGAGTCAATGGCTAATCTGATGGGCACCTAACTAGGTCCCATAAATGGACACCTCACTAGGTTCCTTACTGTGGGCGAGTTAGTCCTCTAATAGACCACTTGGTACCAAGGTTAACGATCAATCCTGCAGCCGTTAACTCACTGATCTGTTTCTCACTAACTATTGGCTAAAAATAATAGCAACAAAACGCACTGTTCATACAATACATGAGTTCATGAAATTTTCTGACGGATAAAAAAAATATATCTAATCATACACACAGCAAGCATGGTCCCATGAGCTTTCTAAATTAATAATCTTTCATGATAAATACAAAATAATAATCTTCTAAAATTTCTATAATTCATAGAAGCATAATTTCTGGGCATAAATCATTCTGCAATTCCATAAATAATTTATATAATTCATAAAAGCATAATTTCTAGGCATAAATCATTCTAAAATTCCATAAATAATTTATATAATATTAGAAAAATAATAATAATGACCAAAAGTATGATCATGAGCTTAAACCCACTCATAGTTGGTAGCGGGAGTGTACTTTCACTTGACAACTTGACCTTGGGGAGCGAGGAATGGCCCCAGTAGCGCCAAACAATACAATGAAGACATATACGATTTAATTTATTTGCCCAAACTAAGTTTGGGATGATAGGGAGGAAGAATGATGAGAGAAAACCATGCCTAACAATACCCAAACTCACAGACTAGATAAAGAGAGAGAAAAAATTGACTAAATTCCATGAAGATCACTAGGAAGAGATTGATTGGAGAAAATTGAGAGAAACCAGTTTTTCTCTCTAGGGAAAATTTCCTTGGCAGCTAGGGTTCTTAGAAAAATATTTGGGAGTAGTATAATGTGTTAAATATATACTAAGAGTGCATAAAGACAACCATAGCGTTTACGAGAAGATCTTTGAAGCGTGTTTTGCTTCCAAGGGTTTGGGGATTTTCTTATATATATATATATATATATATATTATGGAATAATAACAATAATAATAGCATTCTTGGTTCCGTGCGTTTGATTACTTTACTTACTTATATATATATATACAAATAAAATGCGATGATGGTTGATGTTTAGTATTTGAAGTTTGTAATATAATAATAATAATAATAATAATAACAATAGTAGTACGCTGGCAGGGCAAGCTTCGTGCCTTTCATACATGTATATATATATATATTATAATAATAACAATACTTTTATATATAATAATAATAATACTTTTATATATATATATATATATATATATATATATATATATATATATAAACTAATATAGCCTATACCAATACCTTCAAAGTAATAATAATAATACCAATAGTAATAATAAATTATATACCACCGAAATTTATATTTGAGATATTACAGTATTAAAAATGTATGCACAAAGAAAAAGAGATAATAATGACTCACAAATCATAAGATTGATGATGCGAAAATTGATGATGTATAACATCTTAAGTTAGTAAGGTATTCATTTGCCCATGATACGAAAATAATATAGGTGTATGTAGGAGCCAATCCTCTGAAACTTAAGAAGCAGCTCACATCGTGTCCTCTTGTACAAGCCTACAAGGTTTATATGGTTTGACATGTTTAAGGTTGGGTCGTGGGACTTAATTAGTTGAAAAAATTTAAAAACCAATTGATTGAAATAACTACTAAATGTTAGTGGCGTAAAGCCACTTTATAAAAGAAAAAAAAAGGAAAAGAGGTCAAAGAAGGAAGGCAGCACATGAAGCAAAATTTTCAAAATACACAGTAAAATTTCTACTGTGCATGCATGCTGATTGACGAAAATTTCAAACGTGCACAGTAACTAAGTTACTATGCACATGTGAGAGGGTTCGGTGCACCTACCGAAATGCATGTGAAGTTACTGTGCATTGATTGCACAATAACTTCCCGAGCATCTATAAATAGAGAGCTGCTGAAGGCTCTCATTGTATCAGAAGAAGAAAGAGAGAGCATAGTTATATATAGTGTCTTCTGAGAGTTTCTCCTATTTTTATAGAGAGAGGTGTATTCTCCTAAGTATAAGAGAGGGTGTTATTGTTCTCTCCTTATATTTAGAGAGAGGTGTAATTTTATCTTCCACATAGTGAAAATCTTTCTCATTCTTGCCCGTGGTTTTTCCCTCATCATTAGGGGGTTTTCCACGTAAATATTGTGTGTCAGTTCTATTACTCTCAGCTCTATTTTAGTTGCGTTGATCTGTTTCCATTACTCTGGTACCCAACAGTGGTATCAGAGCTTTGGTTTTGTGGTATTTATTCTTAGTATGCTTTGTGGTTGCAGCTTAGACTGATCTTCCACATCAGAAAAGAATTTTTACCTGGTACTTATCAAAGCCATTGGTTATAGTTCACGCTGCGGGTTACTACGCTTGGTCACTGTTTATATGTATAGTTGTATACTTTTACAGTATTATTAACATATACTGGATTTGTTCCATATATGGTATAATATACGATACTGTTCACGTATACGGTACTATTCACATATAAGATACTATTCACGTATACGGCACTATTCACAATAAAAAAAAAAAAGGTGACCAGTTTAGTAGAGAAACAGATTCCGGTAAACACCGTGGCAACAAAATTTGAGTTTGAGAAGTTCAATGGGAATAATTTTTCCCTGTGGAAACTGAAGATAAAGGCAATCTTGAGGAAGGACAATTGCTTACCAGCAATTGAAGGCAGACCAGCCGAAGTTACTGATGAAAAGTGGAAGGAGATGGATGATAATGCTGTTGCCAATCTGCATCTTGCAATGGCAGATTGGTATTGTCGATGTGCGAGAAAAGAAGGCGACAAAGGAGATGCAGGGATGCTCTTGTCAAATTGTACGAGGTCAAGTCACTTCACAATAGAATATTTCTAAAGAGGAGGCTGTATACTCTTCGGATGAATGAGTCCACATCAGTAACGGACCACATCAACAATCTAAACACATTATTCTCCCAGCTTACAGCATCGGATTATAAAATAATGGAGAATGAACGTGCGGAACTTCTACTTCAAAGTCTACTTGACTCATATGATCAACTCATTATCAACATCACAAATAATAATATTGCCAACTATCTATCCTTTGATGTTGTCGCCGGTGCTATTCTTGAAGAAGAGTCGAGCGGGAATAAGGAAGATAGATTGGAGAACTCAAAGCATGGAGAGGCATTGTTGGTGATGAGAGGGAGATCAATGGAGCGTGATTCGAGTGGGAGGCATGGTGGGACGAGATCAAAGTCAAGAAGAAGGAAGAACTTCAAATGCTACCGTTGTGGCATGAGAGGGCACTTGAAGAAAGATTGTCGAAATAACAAGAAGAATGCAGATAAAGCCCCAGAAGCATCAACTTCTCAAGGATGTGTTGCAAGTACCTCTGAGGATGAAGAAATCCTATGTAGCGAGGCAGCAATTGGTTCTAGAGGCAATAAAAGGCTCATTGATGTTTGGATCATGGATACGGAGCATCATGTCACATGACTCCACACCGTGACTGGTTTCTGATTATGAACACATCTCGGAAGGATCTGTGTTCATGGGAGATGATCATGCCTTAGAAATTGCGGGTGTTGAGTATCAAAATAAAATTGTTTGATGGTTCCATTCGAACAATTCAAGGAGTGCGACACGTGAAGGGTTTGAGGAAGAATATATTGTCTATTGGAAAACTGGATGATCTCGGGTGCAAGACACATCTTGAAGGGGAATCTTGAAAGTTGTTAAAGGTGCTCTTGTGTTGATGAAAGCGAGAAAAAGACCACAACAAATCTATCTGAGACTTCAAGGAGATCGTTGCGGGAAGCGGATCGTCGATTACATCAGCAAATGAAGAAGAAATGACGATGATGTGGCATCGCAAACTAGGCCACATGTCGGAACGTGGTTTGAAGGTTCTTGCGAGCGTAATCTTATTCTGGGCTCAAATCGGTGAACTTACCATTTTGTGAGCAACTTTGTGTTACAAGCAAACAACATAGATTGAAGTTTGATAGATCAGCGCCAGAGTAAGCACATTCTAGACTTGATTCATTACGATGTGTGGAGTCACCAGAAATGTCCTTGGGAGGTGCAAAATATTTTGTATTATTCATTGATGATTACTCTAGGAGACTATGGGTGTATCCAATTAAGAAAAAGTCAGATGTGTTTCACATATTCAAAGACTTCAAAGCAAGAGTAGAACTTGAATCCGGAAAGAGGATAAAATGCTTGAGGACAGACAATGGAGGAGAATATCTGAGATGGAGATTTTCTAGCATTTTGTAAGCATGAGGGTATTCAAAGACAATTCACAGTTGCACATACACCTCAGCAAAATGGTGTAGCAAAGCGGATGAACATGACTCTTCTAGAAAGAACAAGAGCAATGCTGAGAACAGCAGGTTTAGCCAAGTCTTTACGGCGAAGCGATCAAAACTACTGTTATGTGATCAATCGGTCGCCATCAAGCGCAATTGGTTTAAAAACACCAATGGAGATGTGGAATGGCAAGCGGCAGATTATTCTTCCCTAAAGGTGTTTGGATGTCGGCATATGTGATGTACAATTCCCAAGAAAGAACAAAGTTAGACCGAAGTCCGAAATGTATATTCTTGGGCTATCTTTGTGGTGTAAAGGGGTATCGCTTGTGGGATCCCACGCATAAGGTTATTGTCAAGGATGTTATATTTGCGAGAAAATGAGCGCAAAGTGAAGAAAGAAATAGCAATGACATTAAGAGACCACTACTATTCAAATAGATGAAAAGCGAAGAAAGAGATTACGAAGCGAACGAGCATGATGAACAAGTACCAGTAGAGGCCAATGATACAGAAGTTAGGCGATCATCACGCCAGACAAAGCCACCTTCATGGCATTCAGACTATGTTATGGCAAGCCACGATGCATTTTGTCTTCTAACAGAAGAATGAGAGCCATCAAACTTGTAGGAGGCTTTGAATAGTCCAGATGCTTCTCTGTGGATGACAGTAATGCAGGAAGAAATGGAGGCCTTGCATAGGAATAAAACATGGGAACTTGTTGCACTTCCAAAAGGTTGAAAAGCCATCGGTAACAAATGGGTCTATAAGATCAAACGAGATGGCAATGATCGAGTGGAACGATATCGTGCAAGACTGGTGGTAAAAGGATTTGCTCAGAAGGAAGGTATTGATTTCAATGAGATATTTTCTCCAGTTGTCAGACTTACCACTATCAGAGTAGTATTGGCTATATATGTTGCATTTGATTTACATTTTGAGCAGTTAGATGTGAAAACTGCTTTTCTTCACGGAGAACTTGAAGAGGAGATATATATGCTCCAACCAGAAGGCTTTGAGGAAAAACGAAAAAGAAAACTTGGTTTGTAGGTTGACCAAATCTGCATGCGGTCTAAAGCGGCGCCAAGGTGTTGGTACAGGAGATTTGATTCCTTCATAATTGGCCTCGGATACAAGAGACTGAGTTCAGACCATTGTACATACTACAAGAGGTTTGATAACAATGTTTTCATCATTACATTTGTTGTATGTGGATGACATGTTGGTAGTAGGCCCCAACAAAGATCGAATCCAAGAATTGAAGGCACAATTGGCTAGGGAGTTTGATATGAAGGACTTGGAACCCGCAAATAAGATTTTATGGATGCAAATTCACCGAGATAGAAAGGACAGGAAGATCTGGCTATCACAGAAGAATTACTTGATGAAAATCTTGCGACGCTTCAACATGCAAGATTGCAAGCCAGTATCAACCCCACTTCCTGTGAACTACAAATTATCCACAGGTATGTGTCCTAGCAGTGAAGCGGAGAGGATGGAAATGTCTCGAGTACCATATGCATCAGCGGTGGGAAGCCTTATGTACGCCATGATTTGTACCAGGGCAGGATATTGCTCAAGCGGTTGGATTAGTTAGTCGGTTTATGGCAGATCAGTCTTGAGCATTGGAATGCTGTGAAGAGGATCCTGAGATATATTAGAGGAACCTCAGGTATTGCACTATGTTTTGGAGGATCAGAGTTCGTTGTCAGAGGATATGTTGATTCAGATTTTGCAGGTGATCTTGATAAAAGAAAATCTACTACAGGCTATGTGTTTACACTTGCAGGCGGAGCTGTGGTAGTTATCAAATTCTGGTGTTTGTAGCTCTATCTACTATATGAATATATGGCGACTACACAAGCTTGCAAGGAAGCTATTTGGATTCAAAGGTTAATGGAGGAACTTCGGGCACAAGCAGTCAAATATTCTGTGTATTGTGGCGGTCAGTGCCTTGCATATTGCAAGGAATCCAGCTTTTCATTCCAGGACAAAGCACATAGGAGTTCAATATCACTTTGTTTGAGAAGTAGTGGAAGAAAGAAATGTGGACATGCAAAAGATTCATACGAAAGATAACCTAGCAGATGTCATGACAAAGCCGATCAACATTGACAAGTTTAAATGGTGTAGATCTTCCTATGGTCTATCAGAAACGTAAGCGACATGGGCTGGCAAGATGAGAAAAGGTTTAGAAAGCTTACCAAAAGTGGCTTTAAGTAGGAGATTGTTGGTGGCGTAAAGCCACTTTATAAAGAAAAAAAAAAAAGGAAAAGAGGTCAAAGAAGGAAGGCAGCACATGGAGCAAAATTTTCAAAATGCACAGTAAAATTTTCTTGTGCATGCATCTTGATTGTGAAAATTTCAAGCGTGCACTGATAACTTAGTTCTGTGCACATGTGAGAGGGTTCGGTGCACCTACCGAAATGCATGTGAAGTTACTGTGCATTGATTGCACAGTAACTTCCCGAGCATCTATAAATTGAGAGCTGCTGAAGGCTCTCATTGTATCAGCAGAAGAAAGAGAGAGCATAGTTATATATAGTGTCTTCTAAGAGTTTCTCCTATTTTTATAGAGAGAGGTGTATTCTCCTAAGTATAAGAGAGGGTGTTATTGTTCTCTCCTTATATTTAGAGAGAGGTGTAATTTTATCTTCCACATAGTGAAAATTTTTCTCATTCTTGCCCGTGGTTTTTCCCTCATCATTAGGGGGTTTTCCACGTAAATATTGTGTGTCAGTTCTATTACTCTCAGCTCTATTTTAGTTGCGTTGATCTGTTTCCATTACTCTGGTACCCAACACTAAAGGCAATTTTTATGACAATGTTTGCGATCCCCACCAAAAATTGTAGTAGTGATAGTGATACCTCATTAATTAAGTAGTCACTAAAAGTTCGTTTCCGTTTTTATCTTTAAAAGAGAATACCTTCATCTGAATACATGTTTTAACCATTATGGCACAATAAAGACTTTACAAATTATAATGAATATGCAAACAATTGTATATACTGCTCGGATACAAGCCAAAATATATAAAATCATAACCCCATAACTTTATGTTAGTGAAACACCGTCACATATCTAAATTGGAGGCTTTTCCCCCTTTATTTCTGAATTTCACAGCCAACGAAAAACTTATATACTTCGTTTTGAATTATGAGTAAGGACTAGCGAAAGAATTTTATATTCTTTATTTTGTTAGTTCAAATTCTGAAAGGAATTGGGTGGACTGAAATAATTGCATTTGTTAACTATGGATTGAAGCGAAGATGGAAGGGACGGAGAAACCGCAAGAATAGAAGTTTATGGAATGCAGCATATGTGCAATACTAGGTCAGAAAGAAATAAGGGGCAGACGCGTCACACTGATTTAGTTTGAGCTACCGGCAGAAAACATGTGCCGATGAATAAGACTTTAGTAACACTATTAATGAAGTCGGTACCCCTACTAGCAAATTAAAAAGGCTATCATAATTACTGGAATTTAGGCCAATGGCCTAGTAGTTATCACAATTGGGTGCAGTGCTCCCCTTCCTTTGCAATAACGAAATTATTATAAATGGAGTTAGATCTGATAATCAGGAAGGGCTAACAAAGGAGAGAAAGATCAGCAAGGGAGAGAGAGAATATATATATATATATATATATATAGTGGGAATCCATTTTTTCCAATAGTAACTGTGTGTATGTTTACTTTATCTAATAAATTTTTTTAGACATAAAATTGTATCAATTCAACTATTGAATTTAAAATTTCTACTGAGTAAATCAAGCTAAGTATATAAACTTTTATACAATTTGAAAATAATTTGATAGTTCATTATTTTATTTTAACGGAAAATATGTTTTTTAAAATACAAATAAATATTAATTAATAAATTATATGACTGTTATTATTCAATTTTTTTAAAATTTAATATACTTCATCATTAATATAATATAGTATAATGTGTGTGTGGGCGCGCAGCTACCTTCTAGAAACGTTTACTTGGCTACGTTCAGGAAACATGCAGATATGGGGAGACTCGCAAAGTTCTTGGTAGGATTGAAATTTGGGATGCATGCATTGAAGATAAATCCGAGAAATATGATGGAATGGAAAAGGTCCAACGAAAATGCTTACCTTTCATTTGTACGCTCTTGCGGGTTGGTGAGCATATGTTAACCACTCACAGTAATATCAGTCGACGTGCGTAGACATAACAAAATAATAACTATTGAGTACCACGAACCGTATGTAAAACTTCTTCCTTTTGCGTGAACTTTCTATTGTGAATTTTTTTTTTCACTCGGCATAGAGATTATTACAGGAATCTAGCTAATTTATAACATAATAAG
Organism: Dalbergia cultrata; assembly: GCA_031216105.1. Taxonomy (NCBI): domain Eukaryota; kingdom Viridiplantae; phylum Streptophyta; class Magnoliopsida; order Fabales; family Fabaceae; genus Dalbergia; species Dalbergia cultrata. The sequence continues at coordinate 1,101,653 of CM062348.1, read as the reverse complement.
TATTGATAATACAATTTAATTTTGATGGACTGTGGTATAAAAACATAATCTTACATTCTCATCTAATTATATGCTTTTATTTATAAAATTTTTAACATAATGAGTGGCTAAGACATTCACAACAAAAAATGAGAGATTATTGAGTCAAATGCTTGATAATAGATGACTGAATGTTTATATAATTTTTTTTAATATTGATAATACATCAAAATTAATTTTTGTTTTCCTTTAATTAATCATCATATTTTAATATCACTAAATAATGAGACAAGTATAATATTGTTTATGTGTTGTTGCAGTCTATTTGATTGCTTTTTTATTTTTTAATTAAATGTTGAGTGCATTAGTGAATGGACAGGACCACATATACTGTGAACTTCGGTTAAACATAGTTAAAAGATCATATATTTTTGTATGTGTTTTTCTCGCAACCTGTGAGAGGGAGTGTGATGACGGTGGGTGTTAGCAAGTGTCAATAATTAAATATTAATGAAAGAAAATATGGTTTCAATTAAGCGCACGTTCTGATTGGACTATAGCGTGAGGTTGGCAAAAGCTTTGGTGGGTAGAAATGGGTGAAGGTGGTTGGACAGGATCATACATCAATAGAAGGAAGTCAGTATCCCAAACAGTATGTATGTAACACAGAATCAACCCTCGTGCACAGACAACTGCAGCCAGCTACAGCCATATATTGAAAATGACACTCCACAGAGAGCCATGGTCATAGGCATTCTAATGGTTTTGTTTATAGTAAATATATCAGTAAACCAAGGTGACAATTTTGGAAATCCACCGCCGTATAACTGAACCTTGTTAGTTATTTACTTATCTAAAAAATATACGTAAGCAAAGTTTCCTCGAGGATATCATCTTTTGTCAAAAAGTTAGATGTATGTATTTATCAAAAATACAAGGGCAATCTATGAAGATTCTTGTTGAAGGGTGCAACTGAGAGTTATAAAACCATAGAGTAGTGAGGCATTAATAACTCATATTGGTGATGTAATTAAAAACGCTTACTTTTTTGAGGATCACTATTAAATCCATCCGTACTTGACTGTCATATCATTAGCTTGTTCTTGTGAAGCTTGGCTTATTCATTCATTCAACTCAAGCTAATTAAGGGGGATATATCAAAAGCAGGTAGTACATGGCGGAGCAACACCTACCTCCGGGGTTCAGGTTCCATCCTACGGACGAAGAGCTCATCACATATTATCTACTGAGAAAGGTGTCTGATAGCAGCTTCACCTCCAAAGCTGTAGCAGTTGTTGACCTCAATAAGTCTGAGCCTTGGGACCTCCCAGGTAGCTATTTTTTCAGTTCTTATATACACTCCTTCTCCTTCCTCATATGTATATATATATATATATGTGTGTGTGTGTGTGTATACCTGGTTTTAGAGTTCTAATTACCCCTTCTTAAGTAGAGTTTCATAGGGTTTGATCATTGATTTGCATGGGTTTTATGTTCCTTAATTAAGACAGTTCTGACATTCGTTGATTTAGAAGAATTGCAACTTATTGATTTCCAAAGAAAGATTCTACAAATTGAAGAAAAAAAATAAACAATTGCTTTTGGCTATTCCTCTTCTCTTTCTCTATAAATTTACACTGTTTTATCATAAGCTTAAATTAAGAGGAACACATGAAAAAAGACTTAGGTTATCAATGGAGGAAATTTAATGGCCCCCACCCCCTCAATTAACCTGCTTGTGTATTTTATTATAGTTATATAGTCCCCTAATATAATATATAGACTAGTGTTTTTTGTTGCCCCCTTACAAAATGTTTTTGGCTCCAATACTGGGTCTGTTTAGTTCAGGTTTTCCAGTTTTCAGTTTTTGTGAAGGAAAAAACTGAAAACTGAAAATTAAAAACTGAAAACTGAAAAACCTGAACTAAACAAGACCACTTCTATTTTTGCCAAGGGCTAGAATTTGGATTTTAATTATTTATTTATTGTTGTTCAGAATTCAAAAATTTAGCAATATAATTATCAATATAGTTCACACAAAATGAATAAATGTTCTCCGGGCACCTTGATTATATATATATAGTGCATATATACATACTAATTTTTCGTATATAGAGTGGAGGATCATTTCTTGTATGATTGAACGTCAAACGCTGATATTCATTTGTAGTATGCTATAGAGTATGGCCATTAGTATAGTCTTTTTTATTTACTGAACAAAATAAATCAACTAAATAAGAATCGTCGGTGCTGAATGTGGATGAGGTAATAGGTAAGGCCTCCATGGGTGAGAAGGAATGGTATTTCTTCAGCTTGAAAGACCGAAAGTATCCAACTGGACTTCGTACCAACCGAGCCACCGAATCAGGATATTGGAAAACCACAGGAAAAGACAAAGAAATTTATGGTGCCGGGGCTTTGATAGGAATGAAGAAGACCTTGGTCTTTTATAAGGGAAGAGCTCCTAGGGGTGAGAAAAGTAATTGGGTTATGCATGAATATAGGCTTGAAAACAAGCATCCCTTTAAATCTCCAAAGGTTAGTAAAATATGCATGCACTGCAATTGAATTGTATTATTTAAACTCCTATAATTAGATCACCTAGAAAATTACATCAACTTATTCGTCATTCACAGTTAAAAATGATGACCATTAGCTATTTGAAACAAAATAATTATTATTTCAATCATAAATAATAATAAATGAATTGACATGATATTTTGGATGAAATGAGTTAACATTTTTTAATATATTAGAAGAGTTGTTAGTTATTATATTTTCTCGTGTGCATATAATGCTTTTTTGAAAGAAAAAAAAAAATTATTTGGTATATGAACGTGTGTTACAGATAACAAAATGGAAGGTTATTTTCATCTTTCAATTGTCCATTGTTCTTACTTGGTGGGGGCAGATATCAAGTTTCCTCAATACTTTTACAAGCAATATAGTTGGCAGACATCAATACATGCATCAATTCTTATGAAGAAAGGATGACATTCATGTACATCTAAGCTTATTTTTTAATTTATTGAATATTTTTAGTACTAAACACACTTGAAATTTAATAAAAACACGTTTAAAATAGAAAGTTTTGTACGAGCTATATAATTTAGATACCATTTTGGACATACGAAAATGAAGTATAAATTATTAGGGATTTCAATTTTTGGTAATTGTGATTGATTTAATTAAATAACTCATTATATAGATGTGAGTTATTTCATATTCACAAATAATATGACTAAAATTCATGAATATTAACCAGGCATTTTTTTATATTTTTCAAAATAAAAAACCATCAATATTTATGCATATAAAATCTTCAGTTATTAATATGTAAAGTTTCTCCCAACTACGTACTCAGTAATGTCTAGAAAGTTAGTGTGCCAAATTATTAATTAAAGAAATATATTTAAACGTGATATTTTCTAACTAAAATTATCATAATCCCATGCATCCGCATTGTTCTTTGTGCAGTATCCTACACATGGACATGTTTAATCGTATGTTGAATCCTTTATACTTCATAGTTCATTTCATACATAGCATGCAGAGAAATTAAATAACTCTTTAGTTATATGATTTGCTTTTCCAGGAAGAATGGGTGGTTTGTAGGGTCTTCCATAAGAGCTCAGCACCCAAAAAATCGCAGCAGATATCATCCCCTCAACCATCTCAAGATTCCCCATGCAATACAACCTCAATGGTCAACGAATATATTGGTGATGCTGAACTCCCAAATATAAATAGCATAGCAAATTCATCATCAGGTGGCTTCGCTAACCTAGCAGGACAATCTTACAGTGTCGGTGATCCAACCAATATGAATTGGCCAGCTGCAAGTGAGGTTCCATCTCTCCCATGGCCTTCTGGTTTGCTGATGAATCCAATCAATTCTTTGCTTCTCAAGGCATTGCAACTTAGGAGTTATCAACAAAGAGAAGCTGTAGTAGCTAGTGCTAATCATTTTGCAACGTATAATACTGTTATTCCTCAAGAATTTTCTCATCTTGGAACTGGTGACTTGGGCTCAAATCTCAGTGTTTCAGCTTCATCAAGAGTATTAGAATGCTTGTCCCAGCAGCAGGAGCAGCCATTCAATATGGCTCCATTTGGGAGCTGACATCTTATAAAGTTTGTAAACTAATGTCTAAGCGATGATAATGAAAACTAATTAATCACTAATGGAATTATAACTTTCTTGAACATAATGACATTCAACAAAGTTATAATCCAATAGTTTTTATTGTCGCTTATTTTAATGATAACTAAGGCCAACCGTGAATTGTAGATCATGGTCAATGTCTTAATCTCCTCTTCAATCTTGAGGAAAATCTTCTTTTTCTCTTCCAGCTTTAGGTGTCATACTGGTATTAAACTTCTTATGTTGTATATCATTGTACAATAAACTCAAGGGTTAATTCAGATACATCTTTACCTATGTGCTCTCCCCATCATTCAATATTCACACACAAATTTTAATTTTTTAACTATTTCTTTAGATAATTTAATGAGATGAACTTTGCTAAATGGTATGAAAACTTTCTAGATAAAGGTTTTAAGACCACTAATATGATTAACTAGGAGTAATATCAAACGAAAAATGCTGAATAATATGAAGTACTATTTGTGATGCACAATATAAAATGTATAAAACAAAATATATATGTGGTTCGTATTTGGTATATGTAAATATAGTTTTTTCTGTATCTTTCGTGATGTTTTCTTCTTTTTTGATGACACTTGATATGAAATTCGTTTTGTACCAAAGAGCATTGCTGATGTAGAATTTAGTTTCACAAAACAAAAACAAAAAATCTTTCACATCATATTGGTGTGATTTTTGTCACTAGTTTGATATCACCAAGCATTAATAACAAGCAAAACACATATATTATGACACAAAGAACCCTGGTTTGCCTAAACAAAACAGTGTGAAGATGATATATATAACAGCTTTGGTGAGCAAATAACGAAATTATTATGCATGTAATGTGTTAAGCAATATGGTTACTAGTAAAGAAAAAGAAACACAGAACATGCCTAAATTTGATGAGGTATATACATCACGATTATCCATATATAGTAATGGTCTGTTTGATAATTAACAAATTAAGCATCTCCTCCTGGTGAACGCTTACATGTTACATTGTTAACCTATGAATTCCACGAAAAAGGAGAGAACTTTCTAATTTATACAGTGATTGCAGCATATTGCATTTTATGCCCAAAGTTAATTATCAATTTGGTTGTATTATTTTATTTTGGTCGGGTTTTTTTGTTTGTTTGTATTATTGATTTTCTTTGGTCCATAAAAGGGGTTAACAAGAGAAGACTCTTAAGATTAAAGATATTCCAAACACGGGTTTAAATAAAAATGGGCCCAAATAAATTCGTTCAACTCCCTTACGGCCCATACTCTACAGCAAAGCCTAAAAGTGGATCACTCTGTACCGAAAAAACCAAATGGTGGATCTCTCTCTCTCTCTCTCTCTCCCCCCGGCACAGCGCAGCATCTCTCTCTCTCTCTCTCTCTCTCTCCAGTTCCCGATTCCAACCTATCCATCGCTGGCGCGCAACCACCTCCGGGCACTCCCCTGACTCCATCTTGGATCACGAAGGTAGCTAAGCTAAGCTTCTTGTCTGCTTTGTAGCAGGATCGTCAGACATCGTGAAAGGCATTGGCGGTGGAGAAATGGCGGGAAAACAGGTGGGCGGCGAGGGTTTGTCGGCGAATCTGGCCGGAATGTCGAAGAACCAGCTGTACGATATAATGTCTCAGATGAAGACACTGATCGAGCAGAACCAGCACCAAGCCAGGCAGATCCTCATCCAGAACCCTCTCTTAACCAAAGCTCTCTTCCAGGTCTCTCTTTCTCCCATCCTCTTTTTTACTTCACTTGTTAACTTCTCAATGCTTCTAATTTGTTTATACAATTTCAAAATCCTGTCAATTACACTGATCGTATGTTTGCACGCTCCTAATTGATGTTATCGTACATAGTTTCTAGCGATTAGGGCAGCTTTGTCATAAGATAAAACCCTAAATATAATCTTATCTAATTTTCTAGCTCAAGCATTGGTATCTACACATGTATGGAATAAAGTTATTTATTTCCAAATAATCAGGGTTTTTGCAGTGTACTAGTGCAGAATTCTTCAATAAAGTTTTTGTTGTTTGATGATTTTATC